>JAMJFZ010000165.1:697500-1035000 GCA_026225945.1 Cricetomys ansorgei | reverse complement strand
CCCAGCACCTACATAATGGCTCGCAACTACCCATAATTCCAGTTCCTGGTGACACCCTCTCTGAACTCAGCACCAGACATACGAACAATATTCCCCGGAGCTAGCAAAATGGCTCAGCAGAAGAAGTCACCGGCTACACAAGTTGGGAGTCCTGATTTCCAAGCCCAGGACTCACGGGAAGGTGGGGAGGGAGAAAAAACTCCACACAAAGTATGGTCTCCACACACACAGTGGAGTGTGCACCCCCCATACACGTCAGGTAAGAATACACACACAAGGAGGAGAGATGAGTGAGTCACTGTGTAAGCCCATTAGTCAGGGCTGGAGAGATGGCTCAGTGGTTAAGAGTACTGGCTGCTCTTCCAGAGGACCTGGGTTCAAGTCCCAGCATCCACATGGCAGCTCACAACTGTCTGTAACTCCAGTTCCAGGGAATTTGATGCCTTCACACCAATGCACATAAAATAAAATAAAATAAAATTAATTTTAAAAAGACCATTTGCCAGCTGTTCTTCCTTCAGTCTCAGCCCCCACATCCATCTATCTATCTTACCTCCTGCAGACCCAGACCCATGTAACAAGCATTCATTTGTGTATGGATGTGTCTCACATCATGGTCATGGTGAAGCTGTCTCTATCCAGCTGGACCTGGCAGTACAGCTCCCAAGCCCCGTGTGAAAGCTATTTTTCAAACACTGCATAATTTTCCACTCCAGATGGCAGGGCCTTGTTCCAGAACCCTGGGGATCTGTGTTGCCACTCTCCTACTGGGGCTTGCCATAAATTCACAGTGTCTTTTCCCACCACAGATCCATCTGTCACCCAAATCTGCTGGGTCACATGATCCTAGCTGCTGGACTGCTTGTCCTCAGCCTACAGCTGTTGCAGAGCCCTCTCAGCCCGGGGCTATCTCAGAGACGCCAGCCCTCCGTGTCACTCGGTAAGATGGCGTGGAGGGAGTGGCAATTGTCAGATGCGTGGTGCCCTGCTCCCGGGAGCCCCAGAGGCCTGTCTCATGCCAAATTTCCTCCTGACGTGTGGGAGGTGAAGTAGATTTGGAACCACTCAGGAGACACACCTCCGGACACGTCTGTGCGGTGCTCCCAGAGATGTTTAACTGAGGTGGGAAAGACCCATGCCAAACATAGGCAGCCGTGCCCTGTGGGCTGGGGTTCTAAATGAAAAAAACAAAAGGGGGAAGTGAGCTGAGGGGCAGCTCGCGCTGCTTCCTGACTGTAACAGTACGACCCGTCACCGCACATTCCTGTGCCGCCCTTTCCGCACCATGGTGTACTGTATCCCCTTGAACCGAGAGCCAAAAAAAAAAATCCATCCTCCTTTCTTCCTTCCCTCTCTCCCTCCCTCTTTCCCTCCTTCCTTATTTCTCTATCTCCTCCCTCCCTCCTTCCTTCCCTCCCTCCTTTCCTCCCTCTTTCATTCTCCCCCCTTCTTCCCTCCCTCCCTCCCTCCTTCCTTCCTTCCATTGCTCTTGTCTGGCATTTTTTTCCACAACGGTGAGTAACTAATACATCGCACATTGCCAGATGCTGCAGCTGAGAACCCCGTCTCCCATTCCACTGTGACACAGGGTGGCAAAGTCAATATGCAGCATATAAGACAGACCTTTGTGTGTATAATAACATGGAGTCTTTTCCTGCCAGAGTTTGCAGGTCCCTTTGTGAACCGCTTCAGGTCATCCATTACAGAAAAGGAAAGGCGGAGTGTTTGCCGGATTGGGGGCGGGGAGGGGTGGGGGGTGTCTCCCTGCTCTGACAGACCTGGCTGAGGTGCTCTGTACACTGCAGCTGCCACC
Organism: Cricetomys ansorgei; assembly: GCA_026225945.1. Taxonomy (NCBI): domain Eukaryota; kingdom Metazoa; phylum Chordata; class Mammalia; order Rodentia; family Nesomyidae; genus Cricetomys; species Cricetomys ansorgei. Next base: position 1,033,187 of record JAMJFZ010000165.1, on the reverse strand, counting down.
ACTGCCCGTGCCTCTGTGTCTATGGACATGTACTCACATCTTCTAGAACACACCTGGGGATCTTTGTTTACCTCCAGAGTCTCAGGAGCCTCCCCCCTCCCTTCCGAGGGGATCTTTGAATTCAGAGGAGACCTCCAAATAATGATGGGTTTGATATTTTGTTTTGCACTGGGTTCGGCTGAGACAGCATATCCCAGACTTCCACTAGGAGCCAGGGAATAGAAGGGGTTCCTGGGTTCGTGAACTCTGTGGAGACACATGTTCAAAACTTGAGCAGCATCCCGTTTCTCTTCCGACGCTCCTCCAACCGGAATGCGCAGATCCTTGTGGGCCAACGCCGTCTTGGACCCTGCATCCAGCAAACTCAGAGAGGTCTGGTTGTTCTTCCTGTTCACAGGGTACAAGTAGCCCCAGTAAGTAGTTGTGGGTCTCTTTGGAGAAAATAAATGGGATGTCTGTGCCATGCACATGGTCCGGTGTTGCAGCAACTTTTGGGGGGCAGCTTCCCTATTGAAGAGTCGTGGCTGACTGGCACACTGTCTGTCTTCAGCCTCTGATAGTCCATGGGATCCCTCCAGCTATGTAAATCACATCATACCCTTGTTGCCTGTTTCCTTGTCTTGCCCTGGGAACATCAGGCAACCATTTAGAGAACCCTCTGCAGATCCATCTGCCATTTTGACCTTCATCATAACAGTAATTTTTCCCACCTTTGCTCATGATGGTATTACTGGAGGCTCCCCTCCCCCCTGTTGCTATGGGGGAAGCCAGTTCAATCACAGCATCCCTTATTGCCAGCCTTGGCTTCTAGAGGTCAGCCACTGTGGAACATCTGACCCACGATGTCCCCCTCTCACCAGCATGTGAGAAATACACGGTCCCCGGGGCCTTCCCTGGAGCTCGGCTAGCAGTTGGAGTTTCTGACATTTCCCGTTCACTGAGGATGAGCCCTGCCCAGCTATTCCCCAAGTGTCATCTCAGCAGCGGGTGAACGTCCTTTCTGGGTCCTTCCTGGGATGCGAAACCCTGTATCCTGAGAGGATGCTCACTCATGAGGGAACTCTCCAGCTCCAGCATCACGCTATATCGCTGCATCCCTCCGCACATCATGTGTTCCATGAACTCCTCCTGGGGAGATGTGAGCAGAGCTCCCACAGGCTGGACCCCAACGACAGAGCAAAGTAACAATCCCTCCAAAGTTTACCTCGGAGAGCCAATGAGTTTATTGGCCTCACTGATAGAGTATAAACAAGGGGTACGTGCAAGAGTGTGGGTGATCCCAGTGTAGCCACTCACTGAAAAGTCTCACCCCAGCAGGGATGAACCTCCACAGTTTATATGCTAGCACCTCCAAGATCTCAGGGCTCTGTAAACTTTGGGAGAAAGTACATACAGCTGATACCGCTGGAAAGAGTGGCTGGAGCCTCAGGTGAGGTTCGGGTGAGTCTCCAACTCTTTCCTACTAGGGAATGTCAACAGTCCTGATTCGAGGGTCTCCTGAGTGTTGTTGTGGTTACTCTGATAAAGTTGGTAATGATTCTCATGCTTGTGGGACAGACAGCATTCTCCAACATCATCCTTTACTTTCCTTAGTTGCAACACAACTGTACTTTGACCCCAGCCGAGGCAGATGTGGTGGTCTGAAAGAAAATGCCCGCCATGGTTCCATAGGGAGTGACACTATTAGGAGGTATGGCCTTGTTGGAGGAAGTATGTCACTGGGGGTGGGTTTTGGTGTTTCAGAAACTCAAGCCAGACCCAGTGTCTCTCTCTTCCTGCGGGCTGCCAACCCAGATGCAGAACTCCCTGCTACCTCTCTCCAGCACCATGTCTGCCTGCGTGCCGCCATGCTTCTGACATGATAACAATGGCTGAACATCTGACCCTCTGAGCCTCAGTTAAATGTTTTCCTTTAGAAGATTTGCTATGGTCATGGTGTCTCTTCATGGCAATAGAAACCCTAAGACAGCAGGTGTCCATCTCAAGGGAAACTCATTCTGTTTTTCAAGCCTGAGATCTCTGTCTGTACCAGCAAGTAGCAGGAATGCCACCTTTAATCAGTAATGGGCCGAGTCTGTCCTATCGCCAGAGATAAACTTCTGGTTGCCAGAAAACCAACAGCCACAAAAATCTCATCTCAAAGTGTCTCTCTCAGATCTCTTCCAGTCCTTTCTTCCATCAGAGCTCAGAGGTTGGGGCCTCTGGGAAGGAGAAGAGTAGAATTAGACAGAGGGCACCTTGCTTTGCTTCGGTGGTTATAAAAGCCCCAGCTGGAACCAAAGGGAATCTCTGAGGCTCAGCTGACCCCTTGGAGCTGTCTCAAATAGAAGATTCTCAAAAGAACTGTGAAATTTAAGTTGCAGGGGATGGGGAGGGGGAAGACCACACCTGTGGTCCAGATTCTCCAAGGCTGATGAACTGGTTAGAATTGTGATTCTGGGGAAGTTGAAAACCGTTAGCTGGAGTCCAATTATCTTGGCCAACTTTAGCCTTCTTTTACACTTATTTGCCGTGTGTGAGTGTGTGTGTGTGTGTGTGTGTGTGTGTGTGTGTGCGCGCACGCGCGCAGACCACAGCATGCACTTGAAAGTCAGAGGACAATGTGTAGGAGGAGTTGGCTCTCCCATTCGACCACCTGAGTCCCAGGAATGGAACTCAGTCATGAGGCTCCGTGGCAAGCGCTTCTATCTGCTTAACCGTCTCAGCAGCCCAACTTAGCTTTATTAATAGTCATTCAACATCCACCTCTTATCCCACCTAACATCTTCCTTGTGACCCACCATATAAAACCTTTGGGATACATAAACAGACTCCACAGACCGGGAGCTTAACTGGGCGATTTCCCCACGTTGCTGATACCCACTCGCCAGAGATGGTTTTGTTTTTATTTTCAGTGCATCGTGTTTTGCTTGTGCATATGTCTGTACACCACTTGAGTGCCTGGTACCTATGGAGGCCAGAAAAGGACATCAAATCCCCTGGAACTGGAGTTACAGATGGTTGCGAGCTGCCGTGTGGATGCTGGGAATTGAATCCAAGTCCTTTGGAAGAATAGCCAGAGCTCTTAAACACTGAGCCATCTTGCCAGCCCCAATTTATTATTTTTTTTGAAATAGCTTGAGTTACAACGTTTTTCACCGATGTATTTTTTTAGCACCTTGATTTGTGACTTTCTTTGTACGGTTACTATAAAAATTTCACGCAACTGTTACCGCACCAGAACACTGTAGTCAGGGTTGCCTGAGTCTGTTCCTGGCCATGATCATCTGTATTTGGCTCCAGAAGAAGCCGTCTTATACCTTTTAGGTAGAAAGGCATCAGTACTAAGAAGAAACTGAGCTCAAAGAGTAAGTCATATGTCTAAAACTACACAGCTTTAAATGACTCTAGTTGGCTTTCCTTCAACCCAGGTCTCTCACACTCTAAAGACCCAGGCCTGTGGTTGGTGTGCATCTGGTCAGCAGAAAACAGAAAGAAAGAAGAACAAGAGGTTCACGGCAGTGGAAGCTTCATAAGTCAGGTCAAGGTTTAGCATTCACCCCTTCCACCACTTTCCACTGAGAGAATTCAGACATGGTACCCAGAGCTGATTGCAAGGGATGCTGGGAAATGTAGTCCAGCTATGTGTCCTCAGCAGTGGAAGGAAAATGCAACGCAGTTTGGGCAACAGTGATAGACAGTGATAGCCCAGAGCTATCTACTTCTTTATTGTTTGTTCTTGGGCTGGGAACGGAGTGATAGCTGTGGATGCAGTGTAGCGACTAATACAGATGAAAGCAGACATTTTGAGATAGCCTATGTTGGCCTCAACCTCACTATGTAGCCAAGGATGACCTCAAACTACTGGTCCTTTCACCTCCATTCCCAAGTGCCAGGCTGACAGGCATGTACCATGTGCCCCACCTTGGCAGCAGGAGGGAGTAAGCTGGATAGTGCTTGGTAGGGATTGGCCATCAGCCCTTCCTCCAAAGAAATGGCACCCCAGAAGGAGGCCAGGTCTGCTTGCCAGATACACAGGTTGTACACTCTTACCCAGCAGAGATGAGAAGTGAGGTCAGAGACAGGTACCCCAGCCGGCAAGTCCCCGGCCAGCCCAGCAAAGACACCTGTGAACCCTTGTTGGTATCAGCCTGCCTTCTTCCATGGGGTCCTGTGAGGCATGAAGAGGGACCCTGCTTCACCTGACTGAGACGAGAACGGGGACAGCGAGAGCCCTTGGAGTCTGGAGTTGGGACAAAGATGGCTGCTGCCATCACAGTGGACAAACAGGATGTGACTTGCTAGAGATAATTCTCCAGGGTTTTGCCTTTTGAGTCTTGGTGTTTGTCTGCTTGAAACATGTAGCCCAGGCTAGCTTCAACCTAGCCACCTGGGGTCAGGTTCCCACACCCTCACAGGGAATGTGCTACCTCGTGCTATCTCACTCCATCCCTTTCCCTAGCCTTCCTTCTCGCCCCAGGCAGGATCTACCCCCCACCCCATTCCTGACTCTGCTCCCTCCGATGGTTCCTCTTTCGTCATCGGGCACCCAGACCGAGGCTGGCCCCTCAGCCTTTCTGTTTTATCCTCTGTGACACTGGCTGTCTGCCCAGCTTTTTAAGCCTCACAAAATCAAAAGAAACCTACATTTTAAAGCCGTAATGAAAAAAATAGCTCCAAAGAGCAGAAGGGACTGAACCAAAGTCATATAGCAAGCTAATGGTGAGACATCGTTACCCAAGAGTTCCACTGCCTGGGACGTACCCCGAAGAGCTGAGGACAGAGCCGGCAAGGGTAACGGGTGCTCGCTGCCAAGCCTGATGACCTGAGTTTGATCCCTGGAACCTACGTAGTGGAGGGGAGAACTGACTCCCTCAAAACGTCCTCTGACCTCCTCGTGTGTATATGAAAACACACAACACAATTAAAAATAAAACAAATCTTAATATACACATATACATGCATATATATACATACATACATACATACACATACATACATATATGTATGTGTATGTGTGTGTAGATATATATACACATATACATATGATCTTTATATATATATATATATATATATATATATATATATATATATATATATATATGATCTTTACCTTCATGGAGAATAAAATCTAGCAAGAGAGTCAGAAATAGACTCACAAATGGCAGTGATTGATGACTGCTAAGAGAGACTAAGATAGGTGTGTTATGAGCTAGAGTGACTGAGAAAGCTGTTTGTATACTGAATGTCTGAAAAGTGAACAAGAAAACAGATGGATTCATTAAAATGCTGGATCGAAGGACAGTAGCGAACCATATTAGGTACTCCCCTGTTCCGAGGCAAAACACCATAACCAAGCCCACTTACAGAAAAATGGTTGGAATCCAGGATGCAGGTGCAGGCAGCAGGCAGAAGACATGACAGCTGTGGCAGAAACGGAAAGCAGAGAGAGTGCACTTGGGATGGTGCATGGCTTTGAAACCTCAACGCCTTGCCCCGGCGACACGTTTCCTCCAGCAAGGCCACGCCTCCTAAACCTCACCAAACGGTGCCACCCACTGGGGCATACTCAAACATCTGAGCCCACAGGGAGCATTCTCATTCAAACCACCACGAAAACCGTGATCATACTTAACCCTCTTGTAAGGCTGGACACCTGGAGTCGGGCTGCCTGGGTTCTCCCCTGTTGTCAGGGTGAGCCTGGGCAATCAACCTCTCTGTGCCCAGCGGCTCCCATGAGTTTCATGTGGGACAGAAGTAGTACCTCAGCTCATAGTTCTCAGTCAGTTCCTGCTTCCTAACAATCAATCCCATAGCCCCAGTGGTTTGTCATCCTGCGGCCACTGTCTCTTTCTGTGGGCTCACAGGTCAGCTGAGCTTCTACTGCACTTGGCCAGGGTAAGCCTGTCTTGGCTCCAGGTGACAGGCAGCCACATTTAGGTCAGCCCCCACGTGTTTCTCCACACTCCACGGGCCAGTGACTTCCGTGACACATCCGTTTCTTAGGCAACCATAAGGAGCAAAGCGCAGGCCAGACACACTGAGCACACATAAACCTACAGACATCACCCCTGGTACTGACTGAGTGCTGTGTGAGTTCTCAGGCTGTCCTCCCAGAATACCACAACCGAGAGCCTCAAACTACAGAGACCTATTTTATGTCTTTCTTTAAAACAGAAAAATTTTACATCTCTATGTGTGTCAGCCTGTGAGAGTTTCTGCCGCACGTGCACAGGTGCCTGCCGAGGCCAGAAGAGGGTGTCAGACCCCTGGGGTTGGAGTTGCAGTGGTCGTGAGCCACTGACATGGGAACTGAACTCGGGTCCTCTGAAAATGCAGCAACCGTTCTTAATCAATGGTCTGTCTCTCCAGCCTTGAGGCTCATTTCCCCACAGCTTAATGGCTTGGAAGGTTAAGACCAAGGTACATGCAGGTCTGGTTTCCGGTTTCTCTCCATAGCTTGCAGAGAGCCCCTTTCTTCCTGTGTCCTCGCTTGGCCTCTTCTCTATGTGCCCACGTCCTGGTAGCTCTTCCTCTTCTTATAAGCATACCAGTTCACTTAGACAGGGGCCAGCCATTACCTGTCCCCTAAAGGTCTGCGCAATGAAGGCTTGGTCCTCAAGGTGACGCTACTGGAAGATCTTTAGGTCATACACTTGGATATTTTTCCCTTGGCTATGACCAAACTCCTGACAAAAGCAACTTAAAGGAGGAAGGACTTATTTTAGCTCACAGTTGGAAGGGACACAGTCCATCCAAGTGGAGGGAAAGATATGGCAGCAGGCAGCACTGGTGGTGACAGGAGTGTGCATCAGGGACTCCTAGCCTTCTCGTACCTTGGCAGAACAGGAAGCAGAAAGCATAAAGTGAGACCAAGCTATCATACATCAAGGCCCACATTCAATGGCCCACTTCCTCCACCAGTGTCCACCTTCTCAAAATGTTGTTTGTGTTGGTGGTGGTGATTGGTTGCTTTTTGTTTTGTTTTGTTTTTGTTTTGTTTTATTTTTTGTTTTTGATTATTTGTGGGTTTGGAAGTGGGTTTGGTTGGGTCTGTTGTTTGCTTGTTTGTTTTGAGACATGATCTCACTATGCAGCTCTGGCTGGCCTGACCTCATAGAGATCCTTATGTGTCTGCTTCCAGAATGCTGGGTTTAAAGGCCACCGCACCCAGCTTGCTCCTGGCCATTTTACAACCTTCTAAACTGGCACTACCATCTGGGAAGCAAGTGTTCAAACACCTGCACCTGTGGATGGGAGATACTTCACATTCAAACCACAATTCTTGAAGGAGATAGTGGGGTCTTGGCTTCTTCCTCATCACCTTGCTCCCCAGCCAGGATGTGAATGGTTTTTGCTCTGCCTTATGCCCTATATACACCATAAAGCTTGGCCTCCCCCAGGCCCAAACACTATGGAGCCAATCCATCATGGCCAGACATCTCCAAAACTGTGAGCCAGAATACTCAAACTAAGCTAATGATCTCCAGTATCCATTACAGTAACACAGAGCTGACTAACAAGCACCATACAATAACGTCTCCTTTCAACTGTATCCCCCCTTAAAAGTTGTCTCCAGATATAGCCACCCTGGACATCAGAGCTTCAGCATACGGGGTTTGGGGAGCCAACCTTTCTGTCTGTAACAGATGGGGAAACATACGCCCCCTACTTGAGATCGCTGCCAAATGACACCTCGGAAGGTGCCTGGACACGGTTCCATCCCAGAGAAAGAAGAAGCAGCAGGGGTCATTCAACCTGCTAGGGCTATTAGAAGGGATCAGCATAATCATCGTGTCAAGTGATTAAGGCAGTGTTTGGATTAGGAGAACTCTCACCAAGTTTGGTTCCTTGTTGTGTGGTTCAACGGACACACCGTCTGTGTGATGGCATCACGGGTCTAGAGACATGGCAGACTTATCAAGGGGGCATTGTATATACTGAATTCCACTGCTTTATAAATAGGTGACTGAAAGACAAACTCATTTGTAGAACTCAAAGCTCCCAAATGCAATGTGGCATCCTGGGTGGAATCCCTATAAAAAGAAAAAGAACAGGAGGGACTTGGTGGATAAAGTGCCTGCTATGCAAGCATGAGGACCTGGGTTCAAATCCCCAACACCCACATAAAAGCTGTGTATGGCAACAGACGTCTGTAACCTCAGTGCTGGTGGAGGATAGAGGTAGATGGACCCTGAAGCTGATTGGCTGGCCAGCCTAGCTAGCCAATGAGCGCTAGGTCCAGTGGGACATCCTGCCTCAAAAAATAAAATAAAATAAAATCAGGCATAGTGGTGCATACCTTTAGTCCCAGAACTCAGGAGGCAGAGGCAGGAGGATCTCTGTGAGTTAGAGGCCAGCCTGGTCTACAGAGTGAGTTCCAGGACAGCCAGGGCTACATAGAGAGACTGTCTCAAAGATAGATAGATAGATAGATAGATAGATAGATAGATAGATAGATAGACAGATAGACAGACAGACAGATAGATGACGTGTGGAGTGACTGAAGAAGACCCCTAACCTTGGCCTCTGGCTTTCACATGCATGTTCACACACATATACACACACATACACACACACACATGGGCTGGGCGGGGGGAGCACGAGGCGCGGGAGGAAGACGTGTGTGGGAAGCTGATGAAATCTGACCAACATGTGTACATTTAGTTGGTAATTCCATACCAGCGCCCATGTCTGGGTTTGCACAGATGCATTCTGGTTCTGTGAGGAGCTCCTATGACAGGAGGCTGGATGGAAAGCGCCGTCTACACCACCCTTGTAACTTTACTGAGACTCTATAATACTCCACCCAAACAGACAGACAAAAGAAAATTAATACCCAGTCCCCACAGCCACCTCTGCCTATCACAGAGCGGAGGGAGTCTGCCCCTTTGCCTTCAGTTTCCTCTAAAGGTTCTTGGGATACCTCTGATCACATCTCAGGTCCAAAGTAGTACACGGAGGCTGGAGGAATGGCTTAGGGGTTCAGAGAGCTGAATGCTCTTCCAGAGGATCCGGGTTCGATTCCCAGCGCCCACATGGCAATTCACAACTGTCTCTGGCTCCAGTTCCAGGGGATCTGACTCCCTTACACCAATGTACATTAAAAAAAAAGCAGTGCACAGCTGATATAATTCTAGTTAAACGAGAGACTGGGCTGGAATGAAAATTACAAAACCCCTAGACAGGCTGTGAGCTGCTTTCTATGTTGCGTGGTGCTGGCGCTGCCCGACGGCTCCCATCCCGAATGGTTACCTAGAGCACGTGAGATGTGCCTGATCAGGTTGAGATATGCTTTGAAGGTAAAAACAGCACACAGACCCGAAGGCAGAAATATCTCATTGGTTGTTTTTCACACTGGTCATACACTGAGACCTTACCATCTTGACCCCATCAGATTAACTGTATTGTTGAAGTTAATTTTACCTGATTGGGACTTTTTTCTTTTCTTTTTAAAATGCAGCTGCTGGAACATCCTTAATTGTATACGCAGCTATTCACGGTGCTAGCCTGGAGGGAAGGAGGGCTATGATAGCCCATGGACCCTCCTACCATGAAGTCTAGGGAGCATGTTGGACAGAGCTCGTGCTTAAAGGGGAGACGAGTTCAGGCAGCCAGTGTTTCAGCAAGGTTCAGATATGTGAAGTCAGAGGCAAGTCGGGGTGACAGAAAATGGGGATTTACCCAAGCTGTTGCATGCCAATCTAACCATCCTTCCTGCCAAGTAGGCTGGGCCACCTAAGTGAGGGCAGAGGCCAATCACAGAATATACTGGAAAGACCACAGGATCCTAAGCCTACCGCTAGCATCCTGGGATGGACACTGCCCTGTTGGGGTCACCCTATAGTGGGACATGGCCTCAACCCAGATCCACACCACAACAACAGATGCCAGGCACTGGGGTTGTCTACCAGGACCTGTACCCTGGGGCTGGAGGATCCTCTAATGAGAAGCCATGATGACTTCAGAGTCACTCTCCCCAGCAAGGCGCCCATGGGGCTTCTCTCTCAAAAACTACCCCCAAGGGGTACACGCCTGTAATCCCAGCAGCCACTAGGCAGAGGAAGGAGGATCACACAAGTTTGAAGCCAGCCTGGTTTACAAAAGCAAGTTGAGGCCAGACAAGGCTCCCTAGCGAGCAAGACCCTGTCATGAAAGACAACAGGGTTAAGAGAAAGACACAGAAAGACACACCTAAGCGGGGGCACTCCAAAGAGTACAGGAAAGTAAGACACACCCAGGGAGAACAGGAATTAATTGACTTAGTATTAGCCACATATATTTTGTTGGCTCTCAGGTTACCTCTCAAAAGTTTGCCCTTTTTTTTCCCTCTCTTTTGCTATGAGGAATACGTGAGGTAGATGCCTTGGGTGGAGCTGGCATCTGATAAAGTCAAACCAGGAGCCACTAGGATTGCGTGAGGGGCTCACACACGTCCTTTCTCTCCTAAGCCCCTAGGGAAACCCAGCACAAAGCAATTTCCCTCTCCTCACTAATTGCTTTTGCAGCCCAGCTTTCCCTCCCCGCCTCCCAAGGACAAGGACACAGAGATATAGCCCCTTTGGGCCCAGCTTGTCTCTCTCAAAAACTAGTTTCTGAAATGTAATCCCGGAGGTGACCGTCGGCTGGGGCTGGCACTGCCCCCAGGGGAGCCATGGCTCCAAGCAGCTGCCAAAGACCTTGGAACTCAGTCCCGGCCTAACAGGCTCAGGACTGGAGAGTGGCACTCACTCCTACCCACAGCCTCTCCTTCCTCCCCTGCTCCCCTTGACCGGCTCTTGGCTAAGTTTTCTCTCTTCCTGCCCATTTCTCAGGTGCTGTGACACACTTGGTTGTCCGGATACCAAAATGCCACCCTCCCGAGCACCCTTCAGATGGTTTGTGCAGAGCCAGGGCCAGTGGCCCGAGTCCATTCTAAGTGAGAACAGTAAAAAGCCAGTGTGGAGCCTTCCCCTGTCTCTCTTCAGAGGCCTCATCTCCAAGTTTTACCTCACAACCCGGGTCTGGCACTAAAGTCGTTGTACTGGGCAAAGCGTTGTCCGCTAGACCATGCTGACCGTGCGACGACCTGGTTAACCCCGAGATCTGACCTGTTAACGAGCAGAAGCCCTGTTCTGATCTTCTGGTACTTGTTCCTCCCGCCCCTCCCTCCCATCTCTTCCACCCCCTGCAGCATCAGAGAGTGGTCCCTGGTGCCTGGCTGGGTCTGTGGAAGCCTGGAGTCCTCTCCCATCCTGATGTGCCTGCCGGCCACATGCTGGCTGGCTGAGTGGTTTCTGCACTGCCCCTGGCCCTCTGACTAAAGGCCCCTGATTTCTGCCCCTAGGTCATGGCTCACACAATAGTGTTCGTGGTCACAAGACAGGGTACCAGGTGAAAGCCACACAGTGGAGGAGGGTGCAGAGCTCCAGGAGCCCCGAGTGTCCCAGACAGCCTAGGAGGGAGGGGGCTTCAGTCCGGAGGCTCCTACTCTGACCACCCTTCGTCTGCCCCACCCACACAGGTCACATGTCACTCAGTTAGAGGGATTGAGAAAGCCAAAGACTTCTTTTTTATTATTATTTCTTTTTCTGTGTATGTGTGTGTGTGTGTGTGAGAGAGAGAGAGAGAGAGGAGGGGGGAGGGAGAGAGAGAAGTGCAGGGGGTATGAATGACATGGGGTCTGTTCTCTCCTCTCACCTTTACTGGGCTTCCAGTGATGAACTCAGATCTCCGGCTTGTTACTCAAGCCCACTGAGCATGCCACCCTCCCAACAGCGAGCTTTCTAGAAGCCTGGCTATAGCCTCCCGTCCCAGCCGGAGGCGGAGGCGCTCCTCACCGAACACTTCCTGCGTGCAGAGCTTCAAGGAAGTGTTTTAATAAAATCCAGACCCAGAAGAAATCCAGACCCACTCGGAGTGCCAAGCGATCAGCGGCTGAGGGGCCCTGGCGACACACACCCCAGGTAAAGGACACTGGCCGAAGACCCTCACTTGGTTGTAACTGACACAGAAGGTCCAACGAACGCACTGATCAAAATGGCTGCTCTGTGGTGGCCGTACCCTCTCCCTGCCTTGTGCCCTCAAGCTGATGCCCAGGGTGGTGCCCTCAGCCATTTTAGCTCTCAAAACAGTCTTTACACTGCAGTCTTGGGGCTTCCCACAGAGTCCCTCCTCACTCCCAGATTTCCACAGTACCCACGCCAGGGAGCGGCAGTACAGCGCCTTTCCCCAAGTCTCAACCCAGGACGGAAGACCACTCTGTCCCCCAGCCCCTGTGCTAAGCTGACTCCTCCCAGAACCTCAGAGCCCAGCCCCTCCTCCTGGAAGCCTTCCAGGCCTCCCTTCTCATCAGCGCCGATCCTGACGATGTCAGCTGGGTCATGCTGCGCTCGGCGTAAAACACCTTGGTGCAGGCATCACTGGGGTTTTCTCGTGTGTGCGCATAGACACGCACGTACACCAGTGTAGGCAGGGGGTCCGGGTGCACGAGTCGGGGGAGGGGTGCAGATGCTTGTGCACGTGGAGGCCAGAGGTCGTCATCAGGTACCTTCCTCAACCACTCTATCATTGTGGACGTTATTTTTAGTTACGTATACAATAATTGTTTTGTGCACTGTTGGGGGAGGGGCTGCCTAGGTCTTGGCGTTCCGTATTGTCTGCAGGTGTTGGATTTATGGGCGGGGTGATTGACTGCTCAGGATCTGCATGTGCTATCAGTAGAACACCTGAGGCGTTCTAGATCAATAAAAACACCTGAGCTCAGACGTTCAGGGTTCCACTGTAGGTAGGGTATGGCGCTTGCCATGACGGTGGTTCCCTCTGCTGAGGTCTGGCAGGGCTTCCAGCCTATGAAAGTGCCTCCTCGTCTTCTTTGGTGAGCCACCAGAGTCGTACTGCTACACTCTCTGTTTTATTTTTTAGGATACGGTCTCTCACTGAACCCAGAGTTTACAGATTCAGCTAGACTGGCTGACCAGCCATCTAGGGACCCCCCTGTCCCTATCTCCCCAGCATGGGGTTTTGGATACGAACCACCTTGCCTGGATTTCTGCACGGGTACTGGGGATCAAAACATAGGTTCTCATGCTTTTGTGCCAAGGACTTAACTGAGTCCTCTATCTCCCTAGCCTTCCCTGGCGTTTCCTGGGGCTGAGGTCTGGGGCGGCAAGCAGGAACCGGGCTCTGTCCATGTCCAGGTTCTCTGTAGCTTGGTATTTGGAGAACTTGGTGGATGTTTGTGTATGGGTGGGTGGGCTGTGAGTGAACTGTAGACAAAGGAGCCTGGAGCTCAATGTGTGTGTGTGTCTGTGTGTGTGTCTGTGTGTGTGTGTGTCTGTGTGTGTGTGTATCTGTGTGTGTGTGTGTCTGTGTGTGTGTGTATCTGTGTGTGTGTGTGTGTCTGTGTGTGTGTGTATGTGTGTGTCTGTGTGTGTGTGTGTGTGTGTCTGTGTATGTGTGTCTGTGTGTGTGTCTGTATGTGTGTCTGTATGTGTGTGTGTCTGTGTATCTGTGTGTGTGTGTGTGTGTGTGTGTGTGTCTGTGTGTGTGTGTGTGTGTGTCTGTGTGTGTCTGTGTGTGTGTTTATCTGTGTGTGTGTGTGTGTCTGTGTGTGTGTCTGTGTGTGTGTGTGTGTGTTTATCTGTGTGTGTGTGTGTATCTGTGTGTGTGTGTCTGTGTGTGTGTGTCTGTGTGTGTGTATCTGTGTGTGTCTGTGATTGTGTGTGTGTCTGTGTGTGTGTGTGTCTGTCTGTGTGTGTGTGTCTGTGTGTGTGTGTCTGTGTGTGTGTGTGTGTATCTGTGTGTGTGTGTCTATGTGTGTCTGTGTGTGTATCTGTGTGTGTCTGTGATTGTGTGTGTCTGTGTGTGTGTGTGTGTGTGTGTGTGTGTGTGTGTGTGTGTACATAAGCTACTGGGTACCCATGTCATTCAGTCCTTTCCACTACACTGCACAGGTTCAAACTCCTTACCCATCTGCTTGCAATTTCCCGACAAACCTGATGTTCTGTCCAATGGCCTAATCATGCCCCACAGCGTGTGTTCTGGTGTGGGGTTCGTATACTCCAAGCCTGTGCTTGTAGGTAATTGAGCCTGCTCATGGCAACGGACCAAATCATTTCAAAGCCAGCGCGGATGCAGAAGAAAGAGTCAGGGGTTGGGGGGCCCTGCCTCTCCCCACCACTCTCAAATGAAGATGTTAGAGCAGCTGATTTGTGCAGCCCACTCACCGATGCGAGCAGCCACACTGCCCTCGACCACGGATCAGGAAATCGGCAGCTGGCAAAACTGCCCACCGCTCTGCTGTCCCAGGAGCTGCCTGGACAGGCAGAGCAGGAAAGCTGAGAAGGTGAGGCTCAGCCACAGCTCACAGCTGGGAGCACCCATAGGTCCCTCCCATTTCTTGACCCTCCTCTGCTGGGAGAAGCAGCTGCCCCCTCTGTGGACATTCCCCTGCCTCACACCACCAGCTCCATCCCTAGCTCCTTTAACATCTTGTCATGTGTGACCACATGTCCTGCCTCGCCAGCTCACGAGCCCCTTGCTGCAGAGTCTACATCCCGATCGCCTGTGTACTCAGAATTTAGCAATCAGGGAATGATGGATAAATTGATCTATGGATGGGTGAAATGAGACAGAGCCAGGAGACAGACATTGTTGTTGAACTCCAGTGCTGCAGGAGGTGTTCATCTGTATCCTTCTTATGTACCTATCCAGCACCCCTTAGCTGGGAAATCACTGCCACGTTTATGGAAAAAAAAAGAAATGGCGGGGGTGGGGGTGGGGGGGAAGACAAGTGGCCAGAGGAAACCAGGCATGGTGGCTCAGACCCGTAATCCCAGTATTCAGATAACCAAGGCAGGAAACTACTATGGCTTAAGGCCAGCCTGGGCTACATAAGACCCTGTCTCCATAGAAAGGGCTGGGGAGATGGCTCAGTAGGTAAAAATGCTTGCTCCACAAGAACGAAGACATGAGTTCAAGTCCCCGGCCCCCATATAAAAAGCTGTGTGTGGCTGTAACCTCAGCACTTCAAAGAGGCGGCATAAGAATCCCAGGAGCCTCCTGGCCAGCCGGCTTAGAGAAAGCGAGAAGCTCCCACTTCAGTGAAAGACCCTGTCTCACGGCAGTAAGGTGGAAAACATTAGAGGCTGACTTGGGGTGCCCAGCTCTGGCGTCCACGTGTGTGTGCCCGTGGCAATGCACCAACACACTCACGTGCACGTACCACAGGCAAACACAAGAGAAAAAAGAAGCAAAGGATAGAAAGGAAGGAGACAAAGTAGAAGAAGAGGAAGAAGGCTCAGAGTGCCCCATGTAACTGTGTTCTAGACTCCTAGCTACTCTGGCTTGCTGTCTCCGGAGGCTATACCACTCTCTGAGCCTTGATATACTCATCCTTAAAACGGGAGTGGGGCTGGAGAGACGGTTAGCAGTTGAGGGCATCTGCTCAACCATGGAGACCAGAATTTGGACCCAACCCTCGTGTAACAATGCAGGTGTCATGCACACACTTAGAACCCTAGCTCCAAGAAAGGCAGAGACAGGACGATTGCTGGAGCTTGCTGGCTTCCAGCTTAGGCAAAATGCCTCAAACTCCAAGTTTAGGGAGAGACCCCCACCACAAAGGACTAGGGGGAGAGTGATAGAGGTCCTCTAGCGCCCTCTTCTGGACACTACTGAAGCACAGAGGCATGCATACTCTCACACAGACACACATACACACACACCAACGTGGGCGACAGCTCCACTTGGCGTGTTACCCTGGAATACGCAAGAACCCTCTGACTGGCCCCCTCCCCATCCACATACCAAAGAGGCTTGACTCTGCTTAGTTTCCAAAATCAGATGACATCAGGCACATCCAGGATTGTATGGCCATAGGCTACCTTCTGGTTCTCTATGCCTTGAGAACCTTCATGTCCATGGGTCGGCTCCCCTGGCTGCTTTCCTTCCCCAGCGGTTTCCTCCATTCATCCTCCAAATGCCCACTCGTCTCCAAGATGGAGACTGTGTCTCTCCAATGTTGTTCTCAGAAGATATCAGTTATTATTAAATAAAGGATTTAATAATTTATTATTATAAATACTATAGTAGCTATATAATATAAATAAATAATTTAATAATATAATATAATGTAATAGTGATAACTCCCTACAAGTTATTTGTCAAGGTGGCCCCAGAGACCCCCCCAAAACAACACAAGATATTGCCAAGGCTCTTGATTGCCTACTATAGCTAAATAATAATATTGTCGAAAAGACCACATGCTTTGGTTGCAGAACCCTAAAAAAAATCAATCTGGGGTGCTGGAGAGATGACTTAGAGACTGGCTTTTGGAGATGACATGGGTTCGGTTCCCAGCACCCTCATCAGGTGGCTCACAAACACCTGTAACTCCAGATCCAGGGGATCCGACGCCCTCTTCTGGACTCTATAGGCACTGCATGCGCACTGCACACACCCATACAGACTCACACATATACACATAATTAAAAATATAAACCTGGGACTAACCAGAAAATGTATAAGGGAGAAAAGTCATCAGTGGTTTTACCCAGCACCGGCCTCTGCAAGCTACAATACCAGACAAGATATGCCTCCTAATACAATAATGGCATTGCTGTTATGGTGTAACCAACCACCTTTTTCTTGGATTTGAGGCCTGCCTGTTCCACAGGAAGAAATTAGTGCCTGGTACTATAAACTTGATCAAAAAATCATGCCTTGGGAGGTCATAGGCCCTAGGGGAGAACCTACTACTGTTGTTTTGCTAAATGATCATGTTGTTGAACTGCCTTCTAAATATTTGTTTTAATGATAGACTTCTGCTCTCAGCCTTGGTCACATAAAGCTTCTTACTGCAATGGGCAGAAGTAAATGCAGAGACTCATGAGTGGTCAAAGATCTGAAAATCAGTGGTTGTTAAGTGGTCTATCCTAAAAGGAATATCATTCCTTGGTATCTATATCATTCCTCTTCCCATCCCACAGGTCAGAGAACATCACTTAGGAAGAGAAAGAATGTCAAGCTGGAGCATGTAGAGGAATAGTCCTGTGTGAAAGCTAAGAGGATTCTATAATCCAGGGGCTATATTCAGAGGCCTGTGTGGTCTGGATGGAATGTAGACACCCTTTAATCCCAGTAATCAGAAGGCAGTGGTGGTCCTGGCCTTTAATCCCTAAGAAAAACAGAATCTGCCAGAAGCAGACACAGGAGGCAGAACTCAGTCAGTGTCACACAACAAGTAATGTCTGAAATGAGTCAGAGTGAAGGACAAAGTGACTAATCAGAGGAAGAATTAACAGAGTAAGTCAAAGTGAGGACACATCCTATTCTCATGATAGATAAGGGGGGGCTCTCAGCTCAGAAGAGTTGGCTACAGAGAATTACAGAAGAGCAGTTACAGAAGTGGCCAGTTACAGAGGAGTCAGTTACACAGGCAGTATGATGGGAGCAGTCTGGAGTAGGCAGATGGAGGACAAGACACAAAGACAATGAATAGGTCTGACTGAGGAGCAGAGAGGCCAACTGAGGCAGTGTGGAGCAATGAGAGCTCAGGAAGAGACACAGGGACACAGAGACAGTTTGGTAGAGGAAGTCAGTATCAGACAGGAAGAGTGAGTCAGTTTTTTAAGCTAAGCAGAACAGTTCAGTCTGAGGCAGCCAGAGTCAGAAGAGTTGAGTTAGAAACAGTAAGCCAGCTCAGAAGGTCAGTTTGAATTAGGCAGTTTGGGAAAGGGTTTGAGCCTGAACCAGAAGAGTCAGCGTTCAGAAAGACCTAGTCAGAGTGGCTCAGTCAGCAGTAGGTCTCAGAGGCTGAAGCCTTCTAGGTATGGGCTAGCAATTTAAACATTCTAGATTGTACTAAGGCTGAAGCCTTCCAGTTCTGGGCTCAAGTGTAGATTGTAGAGAGGCTGAAATGCTCTGGGGCTCCAGGACTAGAACTGGTGATTGAAGCAAAGAGTGAAAAGCCTTTGCACCCAACCAGTGTCTACTTCTGGTGAATCTACATCTGCAGGGGAGTGGAGAGGCCTGCTGTGAGACGCTGACTTCTGGACATGACCTGGCTGTTGTACTCATGAGCTCACAGCAGCTGTGGTTCTTTGCCAAGACCTGCACAAGACGAAGCCAGTCATAATCCCAGTACGAAGGGGGAAGGGGCTCTCAAGGCCCATCCTTAAGCTGAGGAGCTTTTGGCAACTGATGGCTTCTGATGAAGGAAAATCAATTTTCTTCATGTGTATGACCTCTGGTAGGTTACCTGTGCTCTAGTGGAAACCCCTACACCATGTGCATACACTAGCTGGATTCAGTAAGTTCTTTTTTAAATAAAGGAAAGTAGGAGGGAGGTGTGTTGGGTGGGTCTGGGCGGGGTGAGATGAGTTGAGGTATATATGGTCAAGACACATGTATGAAATTGTCGAAGCATAAACTTAAAATATTGTTTAAATTATCTAAATATTAAAAGTTGTTGATTTGCTTTGTTTGTTTGTTTGTTTCGTTTTAACATGGTTTGGCCTTGAAGTCCCCATCCTCCTACCTCAGCCCCAATGCTGAGATTACAGGCCTGCACCACCATACTGAGCTCTTTTTTGTTTTGCCAAGGGAGTCATTCCCTCCCTCAACTGCAGGGGGACGGACCTAGCTTCCTGATGCTGCAGAAAACTACTGAAACAGCCGTGAGGATCCTGCTGGCCAGTCACCAAAAGTCACTGCAGGACAGCAGCAGGTCCCTTTCGGAGGCTTCCCTGACTGCCTTTAGCTCAGTGGGCCTTAGGTGTGGAAGGAAGCAGACTTGCCTCTCTGCGCGCAGCAGGAGATCCTCGCCTGCCTGCCAAGGAAGAGGCCCAGGAGCAGAGCAGCTCTGGAAGTACCCAGCGTGGCCCTGAGGCAGCTGTGGGGTCCTCACGGGAGCCCAGCTCCACTCCTCTGGCTCTGAGAGTGAGCAGATCCTGACAGCTTTTCCATATCGTTTGAAGAGTGGTGTCCTGGGGGTCGCAGGGACATTCCCAGTGGCTTTGACATATGGGATGCTTCTTGGAAGAAGAGGGACTCAGACACTGCATTGGAGGCAGTAAGGAGAACTAGTTAGGAACAAAGCCTAGAAAATGTACTATTTAGGGCTGGAGAGATGGGTCAGAGGCTAAGAGCAATTGCTCCTCTTCCAGAGGATCTGAGTTCATTTCCCAGCATTGGACAGTTCATAGCTGCCTGGAACTCTAGTTCCAGAGGATCTGATGTCCTCTTCTGAACCCCATGGCCATGCACACATGTGGCTTACATTCACAAAAACACACTCATAAACACATAAATAAATTTTTTTAGACAGAGTCTCTTTACATGGCCACGGCTGTCCTTGAACTCACTATGTAGAAGACCAGGCTGGCCTCAAATTCACAGAGATCCACTTGCCTCTGGCTCCTGAGTGCTCAGCTTAAAGGCCTGTACCACCACTGCCTGGCTAAGAAATAAATATTTTAAAAAGAAAAGAAACTGCTGTTTTTAGCCAGATGTGGTAGCACTCACCTATAGTTCCAGCGCCATGGCGGAGGCAGGAGGATGTTGAGTTCACTGCCAGCCAGGGCAACATAGTGAGTGACAGGTCAGCCTGGATCAGAGAATGAGACCCCATCCTAAAAAACAAAAATTAAAAGAGGGCTGGGGGTTATCTCTCAGCGGGTAGGGTACTCCTCTAGTGTGTGCAAAGTCTTGGGCTCAGTCTTCAACATTGTGTAAATGGGGTGTGGGGTGTGGACCGACCTGAAATCCTGGAACTTGGTCATCCTCAGCTACTGGGCTACAAGACTGTCTAATTAAAGAATTGAAAAAAAAAAAAAGGAAACGCAGTCTTTTAGTGGATACAAGAGGAGGAGATGGAGAAGTTTGGGAAACACCAACGAGGAGGCAGCAGGGGTCAGGGGTCGCCTGCATGCCGGACAGGGCGTCCCAGGAACTAGAGCCTAAATTGCCTGCCAGTGGGTAGGGGTGAGGAGGAGAGAGCCCAGAGGAGACCAAGCCAGCCTGCCCTGGGAGAATGGCCTTTCATGCCAGAAAGTAACAGCCAGCCCAGAGGGATGAATGGCCTTGCTAATTGGCCATTTTGTTTTTTATGTATTTTCATTAGCAAGATAAAATAACAACTAATCATGTAACTGTCTCTTCTTGGAAAATAGATGCTCCTTGGGTGCCTGTGCCTGCTAGCTGCTAAGTAAGCCGTCTCTGCTGGCAGGCTCTGGGGTTTCTACAGTAAGGGGTTAGGGGCTAAAGTCACTGGGTCAGATCCCTGAACTCATAACTTGGCCAACTTGATCCTCAGAGCCCAAGACTCCAACAGAGGCATTTGCATCAGGATTTGAACTCAGTACCAGCCTGGTAATGAGAATAGGCTGGGACCCACACCAGTCCCTCTCATGGGCCCCACACAGCCCCCAAAGACACTTCTGGAAGAGCCATGATGTTCTTGCTTGGCCAGAGAGACAGTGTCAATCATGTACCTCCTCACCTTGCAGACCCTCATATGCTCCTCCGGCCTCAATACAAGTGCTTCAGAAAAACAGATAACTGGAGGGGAGCCGGGTCTCCATGGTGACCCATCCATCCATCCACTCAACTACCCATCACAAAGAGGGGGCAGGGCCGAGGAGGTTTGGTTGGTGGAGAAGTGGGGTGAGGGAGCCTGGTTACCCAGGCAACTCCCTGAGGTCCTAGCCAAGGGCTCCGGCTCCCACACGTGTGGACTGGGTGTTGTCATGGAGATGTCCTGGCAGCTTTGCCAAGAAGGAGAACCTTCCCAGATCCCCTTTTGACCCTCAGGGTCGGGCACAGGAGATCAGAGCTCAAGAGCCTCTCAGAATAATCTGGAGAAAAGAGTAGCAGCTTGCCAGAATAGAAAGTTCTAGAAAACAGTGTTCTCCTCGCCTCCCCCTCAACATCCCACACATCCTGCCCTTGCTCTTGACCTGCCTAGAGAAACCTGCTGGCTCCCAGCTCCCTCCCAGTGGCCTGTGCTTCTCTCTTCTACCACTTGGCCCTCTTTTCTCAGTGATGTTGAAGAGTTCAGGCAGAGAGTCTACCCATGGGTCACCATGACGACCAACCAAGCCTTTGGTCTCCATGGTGACAAGCTCTCAAAGTTCTTACTTATTGGAATTTTAAAGGATTTCCCCACACTTCCTTGGCCAAGCTGGGCATTCGGGAACCAACTGGTAGAACTACGCTGAGTCTCCCGAAGGCGCCAGAACGAAGGTCAGAGGGCGTTGGCAACAGCTAAAATGTACCTCACAGGCAGCCAAGAGGCCTTTCTCAGCTTTCCACAGGCCTGCCAGATGCCTTTTCGGGATCTCAAAAGCCATTGGCAGCCGCCGTCCTCCGGGTAGGTCTAACTTTAGGAGGTCTGCAGAGCAACTGAGGCACATCCGGCTTCTCCTTAAAGAACCCACGGAAATGGCGCTCCAAAGAATAATCAACAGAAGTCAAGGAGCTTGGAGCCACGGGAAAACAGGAGAGCAACAGCCAAAAGTGACATATAGTCTACTAGACACAGACTCTGAAGAGTGACTCAAACCCAACCCCGAGCTTCCTGGTAGCCATAGCAAAGAAGGAAACAAGATGCACAATCTCTGAGGAGAAAATGTGATGTTTTTGGAAGGCACGTTGGATACCAGAAAAATCACATGGGCTGTGATCCTGGGCTGTGAACTTGGAGTGCTCCCTCCCGGTCCTGGCACTCTGCCTTCGATTTGTTCTGCTTGTCGTCCCTGACGTGTTAGTGTTCCTTTTCTCAAATAAAACGTGCTATTTAACCCATACCGTGTGATAATGTGTGATTTATTCCCAGTTTAGTATATGGCACAAACCCAAAAAGACCCATCAAACAAGAAAAAAAGAGACCTGGAAAGGATCTGCCTTGCCGGGCAACTCAGCACCATTTATTAATAAAATCACGCCCATCATGATGTTTTGAGTCACCTGTGAAAATGGACATGACGTAAGATGTGGTTAGCAAATAGAGGGTTTATCATTTCATAGAACAATAGATCCTGGGGTCAGGAAGCCCCTGACTGGAGGATTCTGAGCCTTGCCGGTGTCACCCAAAGGTGCTGCTCACCTTTGAGCCAGCTAGCCGCCCTCGATATGGCTGCCAGGGTTCCAGCCACAGTGTGTCAACTGGGGACGTGGATTACTCCCAGCGCTCGGAAGGCAGAGGCAGTGGCTCTCTCTGAGTTCCAGGCCAGCCTGGTCTACAGAGTGAGACTCTGTCTCACCCCAGCCAAAAGCCCTGATCCTGTGTCCTCGGCCATGTCTGAGACACCTGGTCCCTGTTGACTGAGCCCGGAGCAAGGTGAGTGTGGACACAGACCAACCATGCTCACAGAGTTACTCGGTGTAAGAAAATACTTGGGGGTCAAACAGGACGTGGGTGGGCGGGTGTCTCGGGGAGGAAGTGGATGAGTAGGTGTCTCTGGGGAGGTTCCTAAGGAAGTAATGGGAGGGGATGATTTCTGACATGAAAATCTAATGAAACACCCCTGGAAGCCACTGACTAGGTGCCCGCCTGACAGACATGGTCAAAGTTAATCTGCAGGTGGAAGTTCAAGCAGAACTTAGCCTTAGCCTGACTGGGGTGGGGGTGGGGCTCTGGAGTGTAAATTACACCTGAGGCAGGTGGGGGTGTGTATCAGCAGTGGTAGCCTTTTGATGTCTGATATCCCAGGGGGGTCTATGGGGGGGGCAAAGAGAGGGTGGACTCAGAGAGCTCTCCAGGCTCTCAGTGGGATGTCTGTCTCTCTGGGTCACTGCAGGGATCCAGAATGGAACTGTGAGGGTGGAAGGCTGCAGAAGCTGGAACCTGAGCATCAGAGGGTCCTTTGCTACAGCCCCAGCCTCAGGACAATGCCCGCCCAAGTGCCACTCAGTAAACAGGAGCTGGACAGATCCAAGGAAGCCTCTGCACTGAAGTCTGGTGCTCAGAGGGAGCTGGGGTAAGGGCTCCTCGCTCTTCTTCAAGTGACCCAGCAGGAGGCAGCCCCGACCCCAGCCTACACTTGAGGGTTCCAGGCGGGGAGTGGGTCACTCTGTTGGGAGATCTATCTGATCTCAGAGGGTGGGGTGCATCTCGGGAACCCTGTGTCCCTGTGAAAAGCAACTCAACTGTTATATAAAACTTGCAAATGAATTCATAGCAATCCACGCCTGGCCTCACCTCCCAAAGGCTCCAACAGACACAACCGCAGGTGTTTATCACACCTACCCATGACTAGGTGTCACTGTACCGCCTCCATCACCCCAAGTGAAGGGAAAGACACAGAGAAGTGAATTCACCTGTCTGCCATCAAATGGCTCTAGTGGCTCCAACGGTTCAGATGCCCTGAGGTCAGACCCCAGTCACCTTCCTGTGCCCTCCAGAAGACCTCCGTCTCAGCCGAGCCCCCGAATTCCTGTGGTCTGTGGACTCCTGAACCTTGAGCTCATGGAGCAAAACCTAGGTCCCCTTTGCTGTGTTCCAGGGCCTGACGCATCGCCAGGGGGTGCTCACGCTCTTGGCACCTTCCTTCAGGGCACATGGTTGGTGGTGGCATTTCCCTACCGACCTAAAGTTAGGTATGACGAAGCAGCGTTGGCTCATGCCAACAGGGTGATGCGCAAAAGTGGGGGAGGCTTTGCCATGAGAAGAAGCTGTGGGGGGCAGGGCTGGGAGGGGCTTCCATGGAGACAGCCATGGTCTTGCAGGGAACCCTGGGTTCCAGCCATTGCAGGGGAGAGAAGGCAGGGGAGAGGAAGGGAAGGAGGTAGGAAGGGAAGAGAATGGAGAAGAGAAGGGAGGGGGAAGAAAGGAAAGAGGAAAGAACGGGAAGGGGGGGTGAGAGAGAGATTAGGGGGATGTTTGTTACTGCTCATAACTTTCCTGGGTCCATACAGCGCATGTTAGTAGGTACTCAATACATTTCATGGACTGAAAAGAGAGAGCTGGTGAGACGCTGGTGAACGTGCTTGCCGCCAAGCCTGGCAAGCTGAGTTCTAGACCACGTGGTGGAAGGAAAGAACCGACTCCTGCAAGTTGTCCTCTCTGACCTCATGTGTGTACCGTGGCGCTCACCCAGGCACACATACACGCTCCTGTGTGCGCACAGACACAGACACACAAAACAGAGGGGACTGGGGAGATAGACAGCTTAGTAAAGAGCACTGGTTGCTCTTTTAGAGGACCCGGGTTCGATCCCCAGCACCCACATGGCAGCTCACAGCTGTCTGCAACACGGGTTCCAAGGGATCTGATGCCCTCTTCCAGCCTCTGCGGGCACTGCACACACACGGTACACACAGTCATACAGGCAAGACACTCGTGTACATAAAAATAAAAATTAAAGATAGATATAGACTTTTTAAGAGGAAGAAGGAAAGGCGCCAGCTGCATGGACAAGGCCTACGCTCCCTTCTGAGCTGGCTGGGAGAGGAGACAGACTGACTGACAGTTGAGGGCCCCGAAAAGCCTCCAGAAGCCGATTTGAGAATTTTAGTCCTGAAGCAGGACCGCCTTCCCTCTCCCACTTTCCAGGTCGAAGGTGACACATCCTGGGGGTACCCCGGCTACCTCCCCAGTCATGGACAGGGCAGCCCACAGCCCAGAAGAAGAAACACTATTTCCCCCTCCAATGGAAGACTGTTTTCAGCCAAATGAATAATTCATTGTAAATGACTTTGAGATGAGTCGAGGCTCCATGTTGCCACCTGATTATGTGTACCATAAAAAGCAATGACAGTAATTTATCTCCATTCCCTCGCAGGGTGGGCTGGGCAGAGGAGGAGAGGCTGGGTGCCTGGCGTGGGGTCATGAATCATTCCGCTTAGCAGTTAGGCTGCAAGCTGCTGATGCCTTTACTGATTTGACATTAAATAATTCCAGCCTTGGTCTGGAAGCAGAGAGGGGGTCTGACTCGTCTTCCCTGGGGGAGGTCCCAGGGGAGCCAGAGAAGCAGGATCAGTGACCACGGAGGGGAGGCCCTGCAAGGTTTGACCTTATGAGTTCACCCACAAAGTTGTCTTTTCTCTAAGCTCTTCGGACTGAGCCACGGCCTGCACTGCAGGGACAACCTCGACCTCCCGTCAGCAGTGCCAGCTACGCGGGCTGCACAGAGACCTGTAGCAAGGACATGCTGCGGAGTATGTCCTCGGCCTTCCAGCTGCCGGAGCGGAAGCCGGTCCCCGGGTCTTCATACTGGAGGCAGCGCAAGACTTCACCCCACAAATGCATTTTTTTTTCTTTCTGTTGTTTAAATGTTTATTTCGTGTGTTTGGGTGTTTTGCCTGCATGTGTGTCCACACACCATGTGTGTGCAGAGTACAGAAGATCAGATCTCCTGGAACTGGAACTGGAATTGTAGATGATGTGAGCGGCCATGTGGGCGCTGGGAACTGAACCTGGATCCTCTGAAAGAGCAGCCAGTGCTCTGAACCACTGAGCCACCTCTCCAGCCCCAATTCTGAATTTTTGAGATAAAGTAAAAGTTGGGTAAAATCAATGGAATCACTTACGGGAACTTTGAGGGAAATTATTTAGTTAAGATTTTTATTTTGAGATAATAGGTTTGTCTGCAATTGTACCCTTCAGTCAGTGACCATCTCCCCGTGATAACACCACACAAAACTGTCCCGAGGGGAAATTGACAGCATAATCCACCCATCTTGTTGGTTTTCCATGTACTAATCTGGGTTTCTATGTGTGCATTCACATCACAGGTATGGATCTTACACACACACACAATACACACACACACACAATACATACATGTACACACACACATATACACACACACACATACACACACACACCACACACATATACACAGACACACATATACACACATATATACACATACATACACACACATACAAACACATACATATATATACACAAACACACACACACACACATATACACACACACACATATACACACACACATATACACATACGTACATACACATATACACACACAAACACACACACACACATACACATACACACACACACAATGCAGACTGAGTCCCATGTTTTATTTTAGTTTCTCCTCTTCCTTTAAATGACTGAGGAAAAGATATGCACCCTTTTGGCAGATGCCCACACTGGGCCCCAGGCTGGTGGGACAGCAGGTATCTGGTCCCTTACTGGAAGCAGTGCCTACAGAACAACAGGACAGACCCAGACTCTCCTGGGGACCAGCTCCGGGCTGTGGCCAGTTAGCCAACCTTACTGAGAGTCTCTGCTAGATTGCCTGCTTTAAAGGTGAACAGAGCCAGGTACGCAGAGCACGCCAGTGTTTCTGCACTTGGGGGGATTGAGGAAGGAGGACGGAATTTGAGCCTGGGCCGTGTGGTGAGTTCAAGGCCAGACTGGTTCATATAGAGACACCCTGTGTCAAAGGAAATTAAATAAATAAAATGGAATACTGGTAATTGTGAAGTATCAGAGCTAACAGAGGTGAGAGGCTTGAAAGCCATAGGGGCTCCTGGGGTCAAGCTGTTGTAGTTTGCTGAACGGAGAGGAAAGGATACTGAGTCTCTGCCTTCAATCCCAAGCCTCAACTGTGCATGGGCACATCTGCTTACTCCTTCCTCCCCCTCTCTCCTCTCCCCTCTCCCCTTTCTCCCAAAAAAATCACTTAAAGAAATTCAAGCAGCTTTCACAAACACAAGACCGGGGACCAGGGTGACCCCAAGCTTTCTGTCCCTTGAAGACTCACTGTTACATGAAAAGTTAAGTCTCCTGAATCAGAGGTGTACTCCGTGTCTGAAGCTTCCGGGGAAGGTTGGAGCAGCTCTAAATAGGCCTGCTATTATCCCCACTTGAGAAACCCATAGTTTTTCTCTCTGGCCGCCTTCCAGTTTCCAGTACAGACAGCCCCAGCCGGACAGCCAGGTGTGTGGACCCGTCCCTAGTGGGCATGCGCACGCGCACGGCACCCGCCAGTGCAGGTGCTTGCACTCCAGAGCCGTGCACACGCAACATAATCCCCTGGGAGGACGAACTGTGAATGTCAAGGCCGCCCCGAGAGTGTGCTTCACGCAGAGCCCGTCCCTCACCTGCATCGGGCGGGAAGGAAGCATCCACACAGCTGGCACGCAGGCGCTTTGATTATTTATGAAGCTTTCGTTATTTCACGTATAAATAATCAATGACTGCAAAGCGTGGCTGGTGCTGCCGTGGAATATTCATGAGCCACATTTGTGGGGATTTCGGCAGCTGCCCGGGCCCCAGATGCGACGGCTTGCACGCGGGCGCACACACACATGACACAAATTTAAAGAAAAAACTGTCATAATAAAGACTTCATCTGTCAGGCTTGTCTCCAGGGCAGAGGCAGCTGGTGGGGTGCAGGCACTCCGGGTCTGTGCCTGGTGTTGCCTGGAGCCCCAGCACCAAGCCACAGAGGAGGGAAGAGATGGGCCCCTCGGTGAGGAAGTCCTGCCCTGTACAGATGATCTGCTGTTACCCCAACTTTCACTTGCCCTGACGCTGAACCAAGTCCTCCCAAACGAAAGTGAGTGGGGCACTTCCCTCCAGTGCCTTAAAGAGGGTGCTGGGGGGCACCCCAGAACCCTGAGTCTGTCAGTCCTCAAAGAGGGTGCTTGGGGAGTGGGCACCCCAGAATCCTGAGTCTGTCAGTCCTCAAAGAGGGTGCTGGGGGGAGGGGCACCCCAGAACCCTGAGTCTGTCAGTCCTCAAAGAGGGTGCTGGGGAGTGGGGGGACACCCCAGAATCCTGAGCAAGGTGGAAAACTGTCCCAGTGGGCAGAAGGACTGACCACTGTTCCCCAGTGGAGGAGAAGCCTGAGCCAATAGGCGAGGCTCCTCCAGAGCTGGCCCCACCCTGCAGCAAACTTTCTATGACAGCTTTCTGTCCTTCCTCTGGGCCGGTTCGCTGCTGCTGCTGCTGCTGCTGTTGCTGTGTCCCCGCCCCCTCCCCCCCCTTTGCCAAGCTGGTGCCCACTTGCCCTTCAGCCTCTGCATAGACCCCACCTCCCCTGGGCTGCTTTCTTCCCTCCCAAAGCTGGGATGAGCCATTTCTCGGGGCTTTGGGGACCTAGACACGCCGGTTCTGTCTCATTCCACCACGTCCTAAAGATCTTCTTGCCCTGCCTCCCTCCCTCACCTACGCTGAGCTGTAAACCCTGGCAGTGGCAGTTCTGCACTGAAGTCCTTTCTACCCAAGCTGTGAGGCTTCCTGGCTGTGTGCCCTTGGGAGAGTTATTTAGCCTCTCTGTGTCTTGTGTTTCCTCTTCTAGAGAGTTGGAAATAACAAACAAACAAACAAACAAACAAAAACTGACCTTGCAGTAAGAATCAACTGTAGTAATACAGCGAAAGTACACGGCCAGATGCCTGGCTGAAGTGGACAGCCCTGAAGAGGGGGGGGGAAGGGGAAGGAGGAGGGAGGGGGAAGGAAGGAAGAAGGAAAGAAAGAGGAAGAAAGAAAAAGGAAAACAAAGTGCTCAGTACCCGAGATAAAGCCAGCTGTGTTCAGCTCCGTGCCTGACTCCCTCAGCAGTGCTCCCTAAATACTGATGGCATGGGAGGTGGCCCTTCTGCCCTGACTGTGCCCTGCGCCTCTCCCCGGAGAGCTCAGAGCCGCAGACCCAATTTGCCAACTTCCCTGAGGTCAACCCTTGCTGTTGGTGGCAGAGCAGAGTTGAAGCCTCCCCGGACTTCCTCAAGGCTCCCTGGTTCTGCAAAAGGAGCTAAAAATCTCAGTTTAGGGGAAGGGGGTCAGCGGCTGCTGCGCTTCTCTCTGCTCCAGGTCAAGGCACATGGGCCCCAAGGGCAGACCTGCTCTTCCAGAAAGGAGGAGGAGGATCTCTTACCCTCGCCTGCCCTCCCCAGCCCTCCGCAACCCTCCCCAAGTCTTCCCAACCTTCCCCAACCCTCTCCAGCCCTCCACAACCCTCCCCAAGTCTTCCCAACCTTCCCCAACCCTCCCCAGCCCTCCACAACCCTCCCCAAGTCTTCCCAACCTTCCCCAACCCTCCCTAGCCCTCCCCAACCCTCCCCAAGTCTTCCCAACTCTCCCCAACCTTCCCTACCCTCCCCAACCCTCACCAACCCTTCTGAGGCACCTGAGGAAAGACCTAGAAGGAGGGACCCACAAGATAAAATGAATCCAGGTGCCACCTCTGCCAAGTCTTTCTGTGTACAGCAGCCTGGGTGTGGATCAGCCAAGGCTAGTCAATCTCACAGATGTGGATTAGCCAAGGCTAGTCAATCTCACAGATGTGGATGAGCCAAGGCTAGTCAACCTCACAGATGTGGATTAGCCAAGGCTAGTCACCTGCACATAAGTGATCGAACACAGTAGACGTTGGGTCCTCTGCTCTACCATTCCAACCCAGGGGCAGGGCTAAAGGCAGGCTAGCCCTAACGGAGACATTCCCAAGCCTCTACTCTAGAGTTGACTCCAAAGGCCTGGGAGACCAGGAATCCCCATTGGCAAAGGTGGTCACAGCAAGTTAGCACTTACCACAGGCCAGACGGCAGGTGGGAGGCCTGGAGAAGCCTGGACGGGCAGCCTCGCTGAGAACACGGAAACTGGTTTTGCAGATGAAGAAACCGAGACAACCGAGTAGGGAATAAGGCTGTGAACCCAGGTCTGTGTGTCTCTCAAGGCGTCTCTCTGTCTTCCTACAGCCCATCAAAGCATAGGGTGAACGTGGCTCTTAGAACCACACCCACATCCCCAGAGTCCCAGGAGCCCAAGATTCGGTGATTGTTATAGAAAACGAGAGGGGGGGCAGCTGGGGCACGCCTTTTAATCCCAGCGCTGGGGGTGGGGTAGGGGGGCTGGAACCTGCTCCTGACAGGGTCTCCTGAATTATACCACTGGTCCTAAGTGTCCCTACTCTGCCATCCCCTCCTGCTCTTCACCTGCTCCCTATTCTTACTCTTCACTGTCAGACCCCTGCTCAGTATCCTCTGGCTCCCCAGCCCCTGAACGACCAACACACACACACCTCCTCCACCCCCACCCCGCCCCGGGCTGCACATCTGACCTGCTGGACCTGGGAACCAAGCTGAGGAGATGACACCCTTAGGTAGCCATTCCCGGCCCAGCTCATTACACACCTGTGCCTTTGTCACAATGCCATCCTCATCTGGCACCAAGACAAATCCACCAGGGATTCAAACAGCCCCGGGTACTCTGCTCACTTGCAAGATGGCGGTGGGGCCTCAGTCACACAAAGGTCAGACTCCAAGCAGCACCTCTGAGGCTACATTGATCACCATTTCTAGGCCAGAGGCACAGCCAGTCTATAAAGCCAGCAGAAAGAGCTGCCATGGGTTCAAGGACAGGACTTCAAGACCAGCTCATTGCTTTTCCTACCACCCAGGAAGACGGGGAGGGAGAGGGACCCCAGGACTCCTTGCTCCTGCAACTGAGTCAACAAATGTTTCCTCTTATAAATCCAACCCCATGCGGGCTCTCCAGAACTCTGGGGCCCGCATCTGAGCTCAGCAGGAAGGAGCTCTGTGATTGATTAGAGATGTCTGCCACAGCTGCAGTCTGGGAGATAGTGGTGCATATGCCATGTGTTCACCTGTTCCGCATTCATCACACCTCTGGAGCCAGGTTTGTTTTGTTGTTTTTTGAAACAGGGTCTCACTATGTAGCCTAGGTTGTCCTCAATCTCACAGTGATCTTCCTGTCATAGGCATGTGCCACCATCCTCAGCGTGGCTTTTTGGAGGAAGACTTCATGAATGGTAGAGTTAGACACTCTGTGTGTGTGTGTCTGTCTGTCTCTCTCTCTCTTTCTCTCTCTCTCTCTCTGTCTCTATCACTCTATCTCTGTGTGTGTCTCTGTCTCTCTGTCTCTGTGTATGTGTCTCTGTCTCTGCTTCTGTCTCTCTTTGTCTCTGTCTCTCTCTGTGTATGTGTCTCTGTCTCTCTGTGTCTCTGCACCACTCTCTCTCTCTTTGTGATTTGGAAAGGAAGACCTTTTCAAAGCCACTCATATAACAGTGGTCAGCCATGCCCCTTTCCTTCGTGCCAGATGGCCTGCACGCCTCCGGCGAGCACAGAACCCATTGGAGCTTCATGGCCACATTTACAAAGCAGAAATAAAGCTGCCAGGTTGGTACAAGGGTTCAGGCTTTAAACTCCTCTCCATTCCTGGCAGTAAAGAATTTTTTTAATTAAAAAAATCCAAGCTGCCTTCCTTGGATCAGAAACAAATAGCGGTGAGCAGGAAGGTGCCTCTGGCGCACTGCTCTGCAGGGCCTGGGCAGGTAGACGAGGCGGAGGGCCGAGTGATTCAGATGGCTGGAACCAAATGACCTCCCACAGCAGGTGAACTGCGCTATTAAGATGCTGCCAGAGCACTGTGTTTCATCGGGGCAACAGATGTAATTCTAACCTCAAGCTACTGCTTCCTTCTCAAGTACCGCTCCTGACAACCTCTCCCCGACCCCTCTCTTCTGATCCAGCCATACATCCCTCCATGTTCCTCACTGGGCAAGCACATTCCCACCTCAGGGCCTTTGCACTTGCCTTGAACTACCTCCTGATGTCCCTGTAGCTCTCTTACTTCTGAAGGTCTCTGTTTAACTCCACTACCGGATCAGAGCAGCCTATAACCGCAACTTCTACAGAACAGCCCACAGGAGCTGGAGAAACGGTTTGGCGGTTAAGAGCACTTGCTGTTCTTGCGGAGGATCTGGAATCAGTTCCCAGCACCCATATGGTTGCTCACAACCGTTCATAACTCCAATTCCAAAGGATCCCTACCCCCTCTTCTAACCCCCATGGGCACCAGGCATGCTCGCGGTTCACATCTATATGTTCAAGCAAAACACTCATATACATAAAAATAAACAAATCTAAAATCAGATGTAGGCCCTTCCACTGAACCACTTCTTTCTCTTTGTCTGTTGAGACAGACTCCTGGACCTCAGGCACATAATATGGTTTCTATAGGGTGGGTGATCGAACCCAGGGCTGTGTGCAATGTAGGCAAACGCCCTACCACCTGAGCCACATCCCCAGTGCCTCCCCTACTCCTGACTATCTTATTCAGCGTTGGCCCCTCTCCCTAGTCAGAACACAGGTCCCCGAGGACAGGAATCCTGTCTATTTTATGAACTGCCCTATCTGTATCCAGTGCCTAGAACAGCTGAGCACGGGGCAGGCCTCCATCCCTGTATGTAAACAAGGCCAGACATTCAGTTGTGTACCAGTGACACCGAGGGCTTGGAGCAGTTGATGCCTCGCCCAGCACAGCAGCTGTGCTGTGGGGAGTCCTCGGTGTGACCGCCACACAGAGCGGGTGGAACTCCTTGTCCTGTAGACACACAGCAGTCCTGCTAAGCAGGGCGGTTCATGTTTTACAGATAGAGACCAGCAGGTGGAGTGGCTAGGGGACGAGCTCTCACAGCCGTGCGGAGGGGAGGCTGGGATGTCGCCCTATGTGCCCAAATCCCTTTGATGACTTCTGTGCTCTCCTGGACCCCTCCAGGAAGCAAAAGCCTCTGTGTGGGGTGGACCGTTTAGACAAGCCACCCTATCTTCAGTGGACAGAATCCATCCAATTGTGTGTGTGTGTGTACCTGAGTGTGTATATGTGCACCATGTGCTTGTGGTGTCCGAGAAGGCCAGAAGAGGGTGTCAGATCCCCTGGGACTGGAGTTCCAGGCAGTTGTTAACCGCCATAAGGGTGGTGGGACTCGTAGCTGGGGACTTCTGCAAGAGCAGTGCTCTTAACTGATGAGCCGTCTCTCCCAGCCCCCAATCCATCCAGATTTTAGAAACTCCAGCCTAACTCCCACTAGCTTCATATGCAAGCTATTTCTCACAATTCCACCTTCCACAGGGCTACTGACACAACGGAGACACTCCGCTGAACCTGGAAGGGCGTGAGACCATGGGCTCCACACACTGAGCACACGAGCACCCTTGCGCTGTATTGGTACTCTGCCCTCCGTCCCTTCCCAGGACCCCGCCTTACCGCGGTGATTTATGAGTCTTGTCTTTCTGCAGCCTGAGCCACAGAGACAGCTGGAAGTGCCAGGATCGTGAGCAGCCATCCATCAGGCTGATGGGGATGAGGGCTGGTCAGAAACACTGGGAAGGAGGGCGAGCAGTCCAGACCCTCCGGGACACAGACAGTGCAACAGAGACTCCTGGCACACTCAGTCAGAGGACCACTGTCCCCGGACCAGGAAGATGGGGAGATGATGACACATGAATTGGAACATAATAAAGCAGCAGCAGGAGCAGGAGACATGAAGAGTCAGATGAGTCTAAAGCAGCCTTGCAGTGGCTGAGTCTCTTTATTCTGAAGACAAAAGCAAAACACAAATGACAGGCAGACAGACTGGGTTAGCGGGACTGACTCTCCAGGCGGCTGTGCTGGAGGACTGGGCTGAAATCACCCCCCAGGTAGTGCCCATGAGCTCCCTGCCTGCAAGGCGCCAAGAAGGCCAGACTCTGTCCCTGAGGCCCCTGTCTGCCCATCCTCCTTGGCTTTCTTGTTTTAATACTTGAGGCTTCTCACCTCTTGCTCATTTCCCGAGCGCAGCCCCCTGCCCCCTGCCCTCTGCCCTCTGCCCTCTGCCCTCTGTTATCCTATTTGTCTCCCTGCATCTGGCTCTTTGTGGCCCTTGGTGACATCTGTCTTTACTCACCTCCACCTGGATGCAGCTTCCCTTCCACAAGGTCCCAATTTCTCATTGGTGACTGGCCTCCACTTCTAATGTGCCCCATCCCCTGGCCAGAGGGTTCCCAAGCCGTGCAGACAGAGGGTTTGCAGTGGGTGAGGGAGTCCCACACTGCTCCCAACTGTGGGCAGTTGGCTCAGAGGCAAAGTTAGGGGAGACAAGGTTGTAGCTCACAGCTTTTCTTTTTTCTGGAGTTTATATTCCAGGCCAGGCCTTGCTGAGTGCTGGGGCACTCAAACACACACACACACACATACACACAATGACAGACAGACAGACAAGCAGGCAGATACACATACACACAGTGACACACAGACAGGCAGACAGACACACATACACAGTGACAGATAGACAGACACATACACACAGAGTGACAGGCAGGCAGACACACACACACACACAAATGACAGACAGACACTGCAATAGATGTATATGCTCTGAGCAGTTCAGATGGTTTTATAACCAGACTCAAAGATTCACATCTCTCTAATGGACACCCAGGAACCAGAGACTCATTGTAGCCCTGAGACCCACCCTTTCCCCACAGAGCTGCCTCTCCCAGGCTCTAGAAACTAGAGGCCAGAGAAGGGGACCCTGGAGTGTCCAGTGCCCCAGAGAGGACAGAGGTCCCCAGATGTCACCCTCCGTAAATGGCACAGGGGAAGGGGCAGCCAGGGCAGGAGAAGATTTATCCCAGGACATCCTGTCAGCTGAAACCTGTTCCCTGTCTTCCTGGTCGCCAGCCCATCTGTTCCCAGGCCCCCATGAATTCTTTGTTTCCTTCTTTCTTTATATGCCCCTTGATTTATGAGACGGGCACTGAACATCTCTTCTCATTTAACTTACTTTGAAACCCATTCGAGTTGTTTCAATAATAAATCAGTCTCAGTAAAAAGCAAAGTTTCCACCTGCTTGCCTGGGACCTAGAAAGTGGCTTCTGCAGGAATGGTGTAGGCAGAGGAGGCAGTGCGCCCCCTAGGGGCTGGAGTGCCGATGACTGTTTACACCCTAAAACACAGCATACACACCCACATTGCATGTGCATTCTATACACACAACATGAACCACCTATGCACACTGAAAATACACCCGACATGTACTATATATGCACCACATGCGCTCCACACGTGGGTCACATGCCACAGATGCAGCACATGTGTACCTGCCAGTGCCTTGTATGCACACCACATGTACGCTATATGAGTTTACTGTATGTGCGTCGTATACATACTGTGTGTACCCGATCACACTCAAACAAGGTCAGCATCACTAAATGAGGCCAGCAGCATGACTCCGCTCCCCGCCAGCTGCCCCTGAAGGTGTCACCCCAAGGCCTTCCTCCTTCCAGCTGGGACACTCTGGCTCACTCTGCAGGGTTCTTTCCTGCTCTCCCAGGCGCTGCTCTTCTCTCTCCTGGCTCCACTCACTCAGGTGCCCCTCTTGTCTTTGTAATTGTTGAGCCGACTGTGTGCGAACGTCAGAGATCAAGGTTGAATGTTTTCATCTATGGTTTCCTCCCTGGTTCTCCGAGACAGCGTCTTCCCCTGAACCTGAAGCACACCCGTGCGATAGTTTGAATGACAGGTGGTTGCCCATAGTCTCGGGCATCTGAAACCTGGTCCCCAGTTTGGTGCTGTTTGACGAGCCTTAAGAGGTTTGTGTGACACGCACGGGAGGAAGTGTGTCACTGGAGGAGGGCTTTGAGGTTCCAGAGGCCACAGACCATGCTCAGTTAACTCTCTGCTTCCTGTTTGTAGTTTGAGATGTGAGCCCTCAGCTTCTGCTCCAGCTGCCGTGCCTGCCTGCTGCCTCGCTCCCGGGTCACGATGGTGATGCACTCTTACCCCTCTGGGACCATAATCCCCAAATCAAGCCTTCCTTAGCTGTGGTGTTTTATTATAGCAACAGAAAAGCAATTCATACAGCTCAGCTGACTAGATAGCAAGGCCCAGAGATGCCTCCTGCCTCTGCCTCCGCAGCCCCAATATTACAGGTGCCTACCCCACACCCAACTTCGTCTGTGGGTGCTGGGGGTCCAAACTCAGGTCCTAAGTCTTTCAGGGCAGGCACTTTACCTCCCCAGCTCCAGCTCCGTCTCTTCTCATCTTGAACTAGCGCTCAGCGTGTGGCCGAATTTCCACCCTGCTTCCGTGGAGGATCACAGCATCAAACTCCGTAGCCTACCCCAGGCCCAACTCCAACACCCCTACCCCCTGTCACTTAGAAGCACCTACTCAGTGTACCCCGATAGCTCTTGGAAGACTGGCAGGAACCACCCACATCCATACACCGCCCTGCCGGGCTTAGCTCTGTGACCCTAGACAAGTGGCTTGACATCTTGATGCCCATGTCCCACCGTGTGAGGTCTGGAAACTAATGTACAGCTCAGCATGATGCTGGGAGACCACCCAGGAAGGGGCTACCGGCCCCTGCACCCAGAAGCTTCCTGGCAGGGGTGCGGGCAGGGGTTGCAACTCAGAAGCCTCAACTGACGGCCGGGACTGGGAACCAACGGTGATGCTGAAGACTTCATAAGGTACCCTGCACCCTCCCAGTAGCGGGGTGATGTCAAGGAGGAAGCTAGAAGGGGTCAGAGGGTGTGACTTTTCACAAGGCCCCACAACACCCCCAATGAGCAAGTGTGATTTTCTCCGGCACTGTGCACAAGCTAACCTGGCAGCTGGGAGACGTGGCCCAGTTAGGGACCTGCTAATGATATCCTCTGTTAGCTCAGGACTGATTGAGTGGTCTGCAAACCTCCAGCCCCAACCCTGAGCCCTCAGCGGCTGCACTTGAGAACAAGAGGTCAAAAGCCATAGAGTGGGGTCATGTCTTAGTTTCGGGGACAGAGTAGGTATGCCAGAAGCTGAGAGACTGAGGAGCCAGGACTTACGGCCTAGGGCTGGGGGGTCTTGGGCCTGGGGACTGGGCCTGAGAAGAAACAGGGCTGAGCAGGATCAGAGCTTAGTGAGGTAGGGGCTGGGCAGGCGTGACGGAGTTGTGGGGAACTCCAGGCAGGTCACGGGGTTGGGAAAAAAAATACAGCTGCAAGCTGGGCTATCCCAGACAGGCCTTGCAGGGTCAGTGAGTCTGAGTGTGCAGCCCAGTGTGCAGCAGTGCAGAGGCTGGTGGCAGAGATATCCTCAGCCTCCCCCATTGGCAACTCCTCGGAGCTGTTGTCTGCTGAGAACAGAAGGTGTTCTGAGAGGTGACAGGGTGCTGTGTTCCCCTAAAAATAACAGTGACGGGTTCTTTGCTTGCCAAGAGAGAGAACAGTTCCACTCTCTCTTGTTGGTGACTCTGTTAGTTCCTCTAGGCCCTCTGCCCTCTGGGACAGGGCCAGCCTGGGTGCTCGGTGGGTCCTTCCTTGCCCACAATGGGGAGCCACTAGTGGGCCTGTGTACCATCTGTGTCTCCCTTCCCGTCCCCTCCCCTCCATGTTTACCTTTATTTCTGTCCCTAACATCCACCCTAGGAGCAGAAGCAAGCGTCTGGGCAGAGGTCTCCTCCCCCAGTCTTGGAACCCAGATTCGTTCCTCTTGGCTGTGGCTTCCATAGGAGGAACATCTATTACCCTCTCTGCCTGGCGTGACAGCCCATTCACCGGGGGAGACTACTCCACGCACCGGAAGGTCCCATTTACAAGCCAGATCTAATGGAAAGTGGCGTACCTGCCTTCTAGAAAATAAGGTACTGCCCCCCTCTCCCGGTGCGTGCCCACCTCAGCCTGTGACAGGGCATCCTTCCATCTCCCTTGCTGCTGCCCCCCCCACCTCCTGGCTGGTGCCACTGCCGTTATTAATAGAAAGCCACTTCTCGGGACAGCCGGCTGAGCAGGGGCATCCATCTCCCTCGGAGTGGCTGTCACCCCAGGGCTCTGAGCAGTGCCCCCAGCTCAGGCCAGGAGCTTCAGTCTTACTCCGTTTCTCTCCACCTCTGAAGACTGACATATGGAGGCTGGGGGAGGGGGCAGAGGGAGGTGAGATGTCCAGCAGGGACAGCCCCGGGAGAGCCTCTTACCAAGACAAAAGATTCGCTCCTTTCTTGTATTCATTCGACAAGCATGCACTGAGCATATACTATGAGGTACACAGTTTTCTCCCTCTAGGTTCAGAGTAGTGGACAGACAACAGCCCTGCCTCCTTCCTGTCACCCAAATACAAAATAAGTAAATAAATGTAATTTAAAAAATGTTAATGATCATCTCATCTAGAGCTCAAAATATAAGTGGGATTAATACATAGACTATTTTATAAAGGGAAAGGAGGAGGGAGGAGGAAGAAGACTTGGAGGAGACTAGGGAAGGGTTCTATATAGACAGGGCCGCCTCCATTTTGAGAGGCACTGTGGGTCTGTAGCAGATTGAGGAGAGAGGACTCGGGTTCTACCCCTCTTCTTCCCACATAGTAGCCCCTATTTTCATCTTGTATCAGTGTGGTCCTGTACCAAATTTGGGGCCCCGGGGGTTCCGTACTGATTTTGCTCATCCCTCCCTGCTGGCAAATAGTGTTCTGTGCATACCAGTGATGTACCGGATCACCGGCCAGTCACCAGCTAACCGATGAGCCAAACAACCTACGCACCCAGTACTGACGTGCCAGGTAGCCCATGTGCGTGAACTACCCATGACCCAGTCTCCAGCCGAGGATTTATGGCTGAGAGTGTTTGGGGAGAGGTGTTGGGGAGGAGGATGTCTCCAGCCAGGTAAAGGGCAATGCTGGGACTGGCCAGGACAGAGCACACAGGATGCACTGGCCTCCCACTGGCCCCTCCGGCTCCTTAAGGAGTTAATAAAACTGCAGCGAGGATGACCCGGAGGGCATGATTTACTCGGGCTGGGGAAAAGCTTTCAATAAGGTCCCTCCATAAAAGGCCATTAAGGCAGTGGAATAACCACAGGCTAAGGGGCAAGTGTTGCGGATCCCAGAGTGGTTTAAACAGAGGAATTAAAGAGGCATTCGGAGCCCGGTGACATTATTAATAACCACACGGGGCCCGTGCAAGCCTTTTCCTCCTGACTGGCCTTGCGAGCCCCGACTCCTCGGCTGGGGTGGGCACTCTGGAGAAGGCAAGAGTATCGATGGCTGGAGGCCGAGTTCAGCCCACCTGCATATGGACAGGTGAATGGGAAGGCTGGAGTCCTAGAGCTCAGAGGGCCCTGCAAGACCCTCCGTGACACACTGCCCTTCATGCTAAAAGATGAGTCTCTGGGGAAGAGGGAGGGGAGGAAGGGTG
This sequence comes from Cricetomys ansorgei, assembly GCA_026225945.1. NCBI lineage: Eukaryota > Metazoa > Chordata > Mammalia > Rodentia > Nesomyidae > Cricetomys > Cricetomys ansorgei. The sequence continues at coordinate 994,291 of JAMJFZ010000165.1, read as the reverse complement.
GGAGCCGTGGTGGGCATGAAGCGAGCCTCCAGCGCGAAGCCTTGATGCCAGAGGGCACATGCAGCGGTAGGAGCCCAAAGCCCACCTTCCGCCAGCGCAGCTAGGAGAGGAGAGTCCCCAAGGAAGCTGTCCTTAGTCTCTTACTCTCGGGGACTCTGATAGAGATGGGCCAAAAGAAGTCTGTAGTCTTCACAATCTCCCCAGCCTGGTCACAGGCCCCACCCACTCCCCAGCCTGGTCACAGGCCCCGCCCACTCCTTCACACCTATCATTCAAGACTCAGCTCCTCACATCCCAGAAACCCCTGTAAGCTGTACCACCCTCTATCCCCTTCTCCACACAATGAAGACAAAGACCCCGCTTCCAGAAGACTCTAGACCAGCCAAAGTCAAAACCTATGTGCAAAGACAAGCGTCCTGCCAGCATCTGCTTTGAGCCTTCCCATAGGCCTGTGTCCACAAAGGCAGGTTGGGCAAAAAGGCCCTCTGAGAACCTTGACCCCCGCCTGTGTCAGGGGTAGTTTCTGAGCAGAGTCATCTGGTACCCTCAGGCAGCATCACCCAGCTCTGCCCTCTTCAAGGTCTCCTTTTCAGAATGTAGCTTCCCCTACCCAAATTAGCATTCCTGTTAAATGTCTTCACACTCTTCGGTGTCCCTTAAATGTGCACATTAACTGGCAAGATGACTCGCCTTAGCTCCTTCCCGGCCTCACATTCATCTCCGCACAACCCCATTACACTTAATATGGTCATCCTCTCCGCTTAGCCTCATAAACTCAGGCAGCTGCAGAAGAGTCCCTTGAGCCCTGGGGCTCGAAGCTGCAGAAGCCAGGTGCCACCTGGAGGGCCAAGGGTGGGACTGCCAGTCCTTTGGGCTTGGTTTGCACAGGCCTCTGGGACCAGAGGTCCCCTAAACCGATTACCTGCCATTTAGCCTTGAGCCAGTGTCTTTCCAGTGGCCACTAGCCTCCTGTAACCATGCTGGTGCTAGGATTTGAACCCAGGCATTCCAGGCCAAAGCCCAAACCCTGGACCACCACTGGTACCTCCCAGAGAGGTCTGCAGAAGGTAGGTGAGAGGCAGGAGACAGTCACGTGATGAGGGGCAGCCACCAAGAGCAATAGGAGGGAAGAATGGAATTTTATTATGTATAATATTTCATGTATACTATTTTTTGAGACGGGGTCTCACTGTGTAGATCAGATCAGTCTTAAACTCGTAGAGACCCACCTGCCTCTGCCTCCTGAGTGCTGGGGTTAAAGCCGTGTGCCACCATGCCCAGCTTTTATAAAAGATTCTCATCATAAGTCTGTGGGAAGATATTATAGATAGTGTCCAGGGACTTCAGGCTGGGTACTCCTGCCATTAGGAAGACATCACCAGCACAGGGAACCCAGAACACTGCTGACCTCAGTCCCCTCCTCTGTCTGAAGACAGAGGTAAGAATCCAGCAGAGTGCAGAGACCTCTGTCCTTCCGAATATGGACACTGACCCTGCCTCTGCCTCTGATGATGGTCTGTTGTCCAGTTTGGAGTGGCAAGGACACATGGTACCAGAGCTTGCTGTGCAGCCCCCTTTCTTAGTGGTCTTGCTGGCTAGGAGGGAGGCAGGTAGCACGGGGTTGCAAGTCAGAAGCCTCATTGCTACTTTGCTGGGAGACAGTAGTCTCGGGACCTCCCTGATGTGATTTACCAGACAATGACAACCTTTAATGTCTGCTTGGTTATAATCTCCTTCATCTTAATACAATCTTTCCTGTTGAACTCTCCAGAGTCCCAACCTCTATCTTCAACGGGAAGATTTTTTTTTTATTATTATTACCATGTGATACTGTGATTACTGTCGAAGTCTCAGTCTTTGTGGAAGGGAAATTAATAAGTTTCTCTTAAGCACTCAGTACCGGGCTGCATACCGATGAAGCTGCCCGGCTCCCCCACGGCGGGAGTCAATTACCAATCTGGCCTCTTGCCCGCTGAGACCTGGTAGTTCCCATGTCTGGAGGAGCTGGTCATTAGGACTGTGTTCTGGTCCTAGCACCTCAGGCAAGTTGCGGACATCTCGCAAGAGGCCAAGGGTCTGCGTTGCTCTGCTCCTGCTTGAGCCCTAGGGCAGGAATTATGGATGTTGAGTCTCAGAACCAGAAGAGACCTCGGGTTTCAGCTCGTTCAAGCCTCCTGAATTATAGGTGGAGGAACGGAAGCCAAGCAAGATTAGACCTGCCGCCACCATAGACAGCCGCTGTCAAGGCTGAAGCTGTTGTCCCCGGGGTGACAACAGGTTCTCTAACTCACTCCCTCTAAGATATGTTTGCCCTCTCGCCTGGCTGCAATCCCTCTTGCTGCACCATTTGTCTTTGTCCTGTCCTAATTAGACTAAAGGATTGACAGGCAGAGTCCTTTATCCTGTCAGGGAGAGCAGGTAAAAGCACAGCCTATCCCAACCAAGCCTGTCGCCACCTGGCTCCATCACGCTCGGCTTCCCAGGGTGTGCCATCAGCTGGCAGCCTGCTGGGACAAGCGTGGCATGGAGTAAACAAAACAAAACCCATTCCTTAGAGTGCCACCTCTTTCTCCAAGGCTAGTGCAAGGTGCCTGGGCTCCAGGGTGCCAGGCAGCCCTGGGGAGGCTGCAGGAGCGTTGGTGGACACCTGTGTAGGGAGGAAGGAGCAGACTCTAGAGTTAATCTGTGCCAATGGAGTGATCCATTTTACTCTTTCAAAGTAAATTAAACCCATTCGTCACTGTAATTAGCAGAGCTGCCCAGCAGGGCTGTGGCCCGGCTATCAATACATTGGCATACGTTCCTCCCATAGCCTGGGTGACCTTCCCACAGATGGTTCGTGCAAGGTTTGGGGCTGGCTGCCAGGATCTGCCTGGGAGGGGCTTAGAGGAAGGGGCCTGGGCATTTTGGGCAGGGGAAAGGCTGCTGCTTCTTCATATGTTTCCTTCCGGCCTTAAAACCCCGTTGGGTTACCCAAATGGTTGTATTCCACGAGCACCACGAGAGCACCAGGAGCTGTGTTTACGTGGTTCACTGCAGCAGTCAGCCACAAAACCCAGAACGGTGCTGGGCTCTTAGTCCAGGCTGAGAGGTATTATTGAATGGATGGATGGCTCGGTAGGAAGATGGATGGATGGACTGATGGACGGTTGGATGAGTGGGCGGATAAGTAGGTAGATGTGTGGGTGGATGGGTGGGTGGAAAATGGACGGATGGATGCGTGCATGGGTGGGTGCATAAGTGTGTAGATGGATAGACGGTATGTATTAGGACTGGGTGCTGTTGTGGAAGTTTATTTTTAGTTTCGTTTGATATTGTTTTACGCACTGTTGGAAAAAGGGATGCATAGGCCTTGGGGTTTTGTATTGTTTCCAGGTGTTGGATTTCGGTGGGGGATGTTTAATTGCTAATGATCTGCACGTGGTATCAGTAGAACACCTGAGGAGTTCTGAAAGAATAAAAACACCTGAGCTCAGATGCTCGGGTTCCACTGTCGATCGACGTCAGTGCTGGCCAGGACGGTGGTTCCCTCTGCCGAGGTTTGGCAGAGCTTGCACTTATGAAAACACCTCCTTGACTTCCTGTGCTGAGCCGGCCCAGTAGGTTTACAACTACTGGGTGGCTTCTGGAAAATGGATTAGAAGTGTCAATCTGCGCTGGCCCCGCCTTGTCCCAGAGCAGGAGCCCGGCTACCAGTGTAGGACATATTTCAGCTTTCCCAGGGCCTCTCAGCCGTGAGCTTTGGAGCAATGTCCAAACTATGTTCCTGTGTCCTCTACCTTCCCCACCATGAAGGCAGGAGAGAGAACCTGGGGTGAACGAGCCTCAGAGAGAGACAGCCAGATAGCTGGACCTCAATGGCATCATTTGATCCCTAGATCCAGTCCGAGACTCCCGTGCCATGTAAACCAAATAACGCCTCTCTTTCCGCTTGTGCTAGTTAAGTTTGAATCCTGCAGCTGCTGTAAAGCCTTGTTCAGTACGCACAGTGAGACAGTCCTTCCGAACCCCCAACCTCCTCAGAGCGGGAGGGTGCCTGGCCAAGAGCAGCTCTGAGGTTTAAAGGATCTGGGCTTGCACTGAAGCATTGGACCGGAACTCTAGGGCCGCCTCCCGGTTGTTGGGCCCGCCTCCCGGTTGTTGGGCCCGCCTCCCGGTTGCTGGGCCCGCCTCCCGGTTGCTGGGCCCGCCTCCCGGTTGTTGGGCCCGCCTCCCGGTTGCTGGGCCCGCCTCCCGGTTGCTGGGCCCGCCTCCCGGTTGCTGGGCCCGCCTCCCGGTTGCTGGGCCCGCCTCCCGGTTGCTGGGCCCGCCTCCCGATTGTTGGGCCCGCCTCCCGGTTGCTGGGCCCGCCTCCCGGTTGCTGGGCCCGCCTCCCGGTTGCTGGGCCCGCCTCCCGGTTGCTGGGCCAGCGGGGTTGGATTTGGATCCTGGATTCTCACTTACAATCCCTGTAACCTGAGGCAGCTAGAAAACCCAACTGGCCCTCAGTTTCCTCATTTTCAAACTAAACTGAAGGTGACAGCAGCATCTATTTCATAGCATTACTGAGAGAAAAAAAAAAAAGTCCAGTAAGTATTTGTTGAGTAATACCTGGCTCGTGGCAAGAAAATGGAGTAAGGTAGGGCTGGAGAGATGGCTCAGTGGGTAAAGGCATTTGCCGCCGAGTCTGATGAGCTGAGTTCAATCCCTGGGGCCTCCTGAAAGTTGTCCTCTGACCTCCACAGATGCCAAGGCACATGTACACACCCACACAAAATAGGTAGGTGGATAGATAGATACATGTAATGAAGCAATTTAAAATAAAAAATGGAGCGAGTTTGTCAGCTTGGAGCATCACCAACCACCACTATTATTTTGCCGAGAAGGTCTCGCTACACAGTCCAGGCTGACCTCACACTTGGGTCTTCCTGATTCAACCTCTAAGGGCCCGGAATGCGGGTGTGTGCCACTCCCTACACCTGGCTTACACCGGGTGCTCCAGGGGAAGTTTCCTTTCCTGTCTGAAGAATGGGAGGGCGAATCTTGACTTCAGAAGGCCTCGAGTAAAGGGGGCAGCATGGACAGACAGGCTCTTGGCAGGGGGGAGGGAAACACAGAAGGTGCCCAGGCTTCCAAGAACCCAAATCTCCGCTAGTTCCTTGGACTCTTTGAGCCCTGTTCTCTTTCTACTACAGCCTAACATACACCTGCAGCTTGCTGGAAGCCCAGCAATGGGGAACTAAATCCTCATGCACATAAAAGTTCTCCTGGGACACTAAGCTTTCCAGACTGCCGGGTTCACCCCTGACTTGCTTGCCGGTGCAGTCTCTCGCTAGCTGCCCTCCTGGTCTTCAGGGACAAGAGAAGAGAGAGGAGAGGAAATTAAAGAGCCTTTGATTTGCAGAGGAGGTGCAGGTGAACCTCGATGCTTCTGAGGCATAGTCCAGATCATCAGCCAGTTCCCTAACAGCCTTTCTCTGCTGTTCTTTGTAATTAGTCTGTCTGAGCCTTTAGGGCAGCCCTGGAAGACCTTGCAGGAGGGTGGGAAGACAGGCAGGAGCCCTGAGGCTGGAGAGCAACTCAGATGGGAAACCCTGAACCTTGAAGGGCAAATCTTGTCTCCAGCCCCTTCCTCTCTGCTCTTTCTGCTTCCTGGCCACCACAGGTGAACAGCTTCGCCCCACTGCCAGCCATGATGTTCTGCCATGTAAACCAAATAACGTCTGTAGCTAAGATGAACAACAACAACAACCAAAAAAAAAAAGCCCACAAAGTCAGCCTGGTTCCTGGAGGTGCTCCAGTAGCAGGCGGAGCTGTGACCTGTGTCATCCCTGGAGACTGGCTCAGGAGGCACCCCTCTGAGACCCCCACTGCGGTCTCTGTGATGGTACAGGAGAGGCTCAGAATGGGGGCTGCTGGGAAATCCTACACAAAAGCTCCCTCCATTTCCCTAATTTTCCAAGACATTTTATGGAGACATCTGTCATCCAGCCTAAATCTACTTCGGAGGACTTGAGCCGTCACTGATGTAAAACTAATGAAAGGTTTATGAGTTCCCCGGCTCCAGGTAACTATTGATAACTTCCTTTCATGCCGCGTTGTTCCAGCGGCAGCCGCAGAGCTGCCGTGAGTCTTTGAAGCGGAGAGAGAACCTCAAAGGTGGATCATTTTAACACCTCCCCTTGGAAGTGGGTCTGAGACGCCTCCTCCTCCTCCCTCTCCTCCTCCTCCTCCCCCTCTTCTCCTCCTCCTCCCTCTCCTCCTCCTCCCTCTCCTCCTCCTCCTCCCCCTCTTCTCCTCCTCCTCCCTCTCCTCCTCCTCCCTCTCCTCCTCCTCCCTCTCCTCCTCCTCCCTCTCCTCCTCCTCCCTCTCCTCCTCCTCCTCCTCCCCCTCTCCCCCTCCCCGTCCTATCATGCTCCTGATGTGATCAGGGAGGCAGGCTGGGAGTCCTCAGTAGACACTTTCAGAAAAGACCACATCAAAGAGTTCTGGACACGTGGGTGGCGCTTGCTGCACAATACGTAGAAGTCCCTAATGCACTGAGCTGTCCCCTTAACAACAGGCACAGGAGAGAGTTTATCTTATAGATACATTAACATGATCTTTATGGTTTTTAAAGACTGCCGGCCTTTGATTAATGCTCATTGCAGTCCCCCAGAGACCCCGTTTTTCTGTACTCATTCAGAACAAAGCTACACACTGGAGTGTCTTGCTGCATTCTGCACCCCAATCCCTATCTGATGGCTGTTGGCTTCTGTTGTTGTTGTGAAACAGGGTTTCACTGAATAGCCCGGGCTGGGTGCTTCCCAGAATGAGTGACACAGAGTGAACAAGCCTGCTCGGCCATATTACGTTGTGATCCAATCCCTGAAGTCACTATGAAGTCCTGATGGTCGCCGCTGCTCCCAGCTTTGCCTGTACCCTGACAATCGTGCCCCGTGGCTGGGCTGCCCGCATCCCTCAGGTGGCGAGGAGCCAATCATAACCGGAGCAGCTTCAGTGTGGGAAGCAGATGCTCACTGCTCACTCCATCCCCTGAAGCCCACCCTCTCTTTGCTGCTCCTATCCACTGCCACATCCTTCTCCAAAGAGATGATGTCACCGGAAACTAGGATGTGGGAGCGGGCAGCTGGAAATGAGAGCCCACCTAGTCCCATCAATGGGAAAATACTAAGTCCTTCCAGCCTCTTTATGAAGTAGGTGCTCTCTCCCATTTTACAGATAAGGAAACTGATACACAGAGAGGGTAAACGGTTTGCTGGTGCCACAGAGCCCAGCGATCCCTCTTCTTTCCTGCATTGTGAGATGAGCCTCAATTCCTCCGTTTCCATAAGGAAGCCACAGTCAGGCTGGCATGGTGGCTCAGAGGGTCGAGGCACTTGCTGCTAGGCCTGACAGCCATTGTTCGATCCCAAGACCCAGTGATGGGGCAGAAGCTGAATTCTGCACATTATCCTCTGACCTCCACACACATGATCTGGCACACGTGTGCCCACACACACACACACACATAATTAGAATAAGAAAGATGTATTCCATGTAACGAGAACAACGTTTAAAGCTCTGAGTGCGGGAGCAGCGTGTTGTGTAGCAAAGTTAAGGACTACAAGGGGGGGGAGTGGGTGGAGCCAGGGGGGATGCGCTTCAGCGTGGAGTCCATGTCTACCCTAAGCCACCCCCTTCTTTCTGTACCTGAAATCCCTTCTGTTTGGCCTCGTTCTAAACGCACTGCCTCTCCACCTCTGTGCCCCGGCCCTGTTGCTGTCCCAGGGGCTCAGGGTGGGGGGTTGGAGTGGAGTCTGGCCCCCGCTGCAGCCCCGCCTTTGTCCAGCTGTCTAATAGAGAGATCGCAGAGACGCTTTGGAGAGAGACTCCGTGGAGCGCAGGAGCCCTGTAGATTCTAACCCTTCTCACCTTTAATCTCTTTCTCCTTGGCTGGCTCACGGGTTTCACAGGCTCTGTGGAGTTCTGGAGAGAAAGCTGGGCAGCCGCCCCTCCCTCTGCCTGTGACAGGGAGAAGATCCGGAAAAACGGGGACTACTGGGCCTCAGATTGGCTTCTGGAGGCCGCCGAACTTTGGGGTGCTGAAGACCCCAGCAACTCAGGCCAGGCTTCATTTTTTACTACTTCTGGCTAATCCTGTGGAAATTCCACAAGGCCTCAGAAAGGACTAGGGGCCGGGAGAAAGAGTGCCCAAGCCAGGGACTCACAGATTGAGGCATTTGGGGCTGACCATCCAGAGCAAGGGGGAGGGGGACCTTGAAATCAGATAGTTCTGGCAGCAGACCTTAGCTCCACTCCTCCTTGCTATGGTATGGCGGCCAGATGTCTTGAGGTCTCTGAGCCTGCAAGGCACTTCACAAATCAGAGCAGACAGCCATAGCAGGGGAGCCTTTGGAGGAATTCTCTGGCCCCCAAATGCTCACAGACCCCATCAACCTTCCTCTCGGAAAGCAAAGCAGACAAAGAGGCACTCTGGCCTCTGAGCACTGGCCAGGCTGGGAAGCAGGGCAATGCTGGTCATTAAACCACCTTTCAGGCCAGAGAATCCCCACATAACAAATTCATTGTGTGCAATAAAATGCTCAGCTGCCCTGCTCAGGGGCGTCTGAAATCCGAATCGCTGTGCTGGCGCTTTGGAGACACAGCAAGGAGAAATGAGCTCGGGGTCTCTGGGAAAAGACCTTTAAACCTGTTTCAGAAGTCACATTTGTCTGACTGTTGCTCTTCCGCCCTTCGGGGAAGAAACCGAGGAGAGCTGCCTGGTGGGCAGAGAAACGTGACCCAAGGAAGAACGGGGTTCAGGAAGAGAGGGTGACAGGGACACAATGACCCTGGAACCTCCAAAGGGCTGTCTTGTCCCCAGACTCAGGTTGCTCTGGAGTGATAGGTGAGAACGACCTCGTGGGGCTAGACGGACAGCCCCCAAACTGACCACAGGACCAGTCAGGAGCCCTCTCCTGCTCCACTGTGAAGCTGCAACCTCTCCAAGGTTGCCACACATCTACACTGAGCATCCTCTGGGTGCCAGGGACAGGGAAGAAGGGCAGAGTCGATGATGTAATTCATGTTCTGTACTCTGCATAGCTCACCTCCCTCAGCTACCCATCAAGAAACAGAGGATCCTCGGGGTACCTAAAAAGGTGACAGGGGAGGGCACAGGGGAGTGCTCAGGAAGCCTCAAAACACAGGAAGGATTTCACCTAGGCAGATATCAGGGTCCATGGGCCAGCAAGATGGCTCAGTGGGTAAAGGCTCTTACTGCCAAGCCTGACGACCTGAGTTCAATCTCAGGGTCCCACAACGTGGAAAGCAAGGACTGAGTCCGCAAAGTTGTCCTCTAATCTCCACGAGAGCACCCCATTAATTATTTCTAAATTAATTTTAAAAATTAAAATCTTTTACGAACACAACAGCTCCCAACCACCTAGAACTTCAATTCTGGGGTAGGAGGGGTCCTGACCCCTCTGGCCTCCATAGGTGCCTGCACTCACACGCACAGACACACACACACACACACACACACACACACGCACACACAAACACACACATTTAAATTAAATTAAATTAAATTAAAAATAGTAAAAATAAATCCAAAAGAATCTAAATCAAGACAGGGCGCGGGAAAGATGGCTTAGCAGTTAGGAACACATTACTGCTCTTGCAGAGAACCCGACTTTGATTACCAGCACCCACAGTGGGCAGCTCACCACCTCTAAGTCTGGCTCCAGGGTGTCCTGTGAACTCGTCTGGCTTCCTTGGGCAACGGCACTTGCATGCACATACCCACACACAGACACATACAAATGCACATAATAAAAAATAATTAAAAAAAAAAACCCAAGGCGGAAGCACAGGAAAGGCATGAAGAAGGCTTTCGTGGGCACACACTTCAGGGTACAGTCACTCTGGCTCTGCCTGCCCGCTTCACCCCTTACCTGTATCTGTTAATTTCTTTTGTATAAAAATGGAGCCCGGCAGTGGTGGCACGCGCCTTTAATCCCAGCATTCGGGAGGCAGTGGCAGGCAGATCTCTGTGAGTTCGAGGCCAGCCTGGTCTACAGAGTGAGTTCCAGGGCAGCCAGGGTTACAACAGAGAATCCGTGACTTGTAAAAACAAAACAAAAAAATAAAAAATAAAAATTTAAAAAGTGCCCCACGCCTCCCTTATCCAGCAACTTAAGACAGCAGTAAACATCTCTGTCCTTGCCAGTTTCTGGGGGTCAGGACTTGGAGAACAAGTTAGGTCAGGAACTGTGACAAGGCAGCATAGTCCAGGCTCCATGATGTTGGCATTTGGCAGAGGCCTTCATCTCCCAACAGGGCCCTCCCCACACAACGGCAAAACTCCCGAGTGAGTGGGAGGGAGAACAGGCTTGCATGACCATATCATCTCATTGGTTCCTCTGGTCTCTCTCTTCAGTGTGAGAGAGAATGCCACCAGGGAATTACTGGAATTACTGGAATTGGAGGTATGGCAGTCACCTTCCCTGGGGCCATCTGCAGGCTAGCTGTCACACCTCCCCCGGAGCCTGCCCTGGGCAGAGTTTCAGAGATGCCCCCAAAGCAGGCTCTTCTTGCTGCATCCAGGATTCTTTTCAAGACAGCCTTCCAACAGTGACCTGCCTGTGGGTATGTTGTGGGACAGAGCTGGTGGGGGCTTCCTCTGGGAGGAGGGGCCAGAGGTTCGGGAGGACCTTGCCCATAAACCACAGATTCTGCCGGCATGTAATTTCAAGTCCTCTCTGAGCACTGTTCAACTTCCCTCATGGCTTCTAGATGGTTACCCACTGTGGGCTCAAGTGTTAAATGCTTGGTCCCCCAGTTTGAAGTTTATACCAGATGCCCACCCTTGTTTCTTTCTACTTCCTGTCCACCGTGAAGTGAACAGCTTCTTCCATGCCCTCCTGCCGCCATGTTGTTCTAAGCTCACCAAGACCCAGAATCAACAGAACCAAGTACCATGGGCTGAGTCCCTTGGAACCATAAGCTAAAATTAATGTTTCTTCCTCTGAGCTATTCTCTCAAGCGTTTGGGGAGACAGGGTCTCACTCCGTAGTCCTGTCTGGCCTTGAACTCCTTGAGATCTGCCTCCCAAGTGCTGAGACTAAAGATGTGTACCACCACATCCGGCCCTCACGTGTATTTGGTGGCAGCGTAGATATCTCCAAAGCAGACCCGGAGTGTCCCCTTCAACCCATTCCTGAGTCCATGCCAACTGGGTGGCCCGTGCTTGGCAGGCACCATCCATGCCGGTGACATCCACTCAGGAGCTTAAAACCTGCTCCAAAGTTAGTGAGGGAGTTAAAGGAGCCTCGGGGGGACTACCCACGCCCAGCCTGGGTCCTGGCCTGCCCTCAGCTGTGCCGTCCTGGTATAATTGGAATGCCAGGCAGCACCTGCAGACAATTTTATCACACTCTGTATAATGTGTAAATACCATTAAGTTAGACAGATTTTCTCATTAATTCTCGGTCCCAGTGACAGACCAGGAATTAACACAATTGATTTTCTAGTCCCTGCTCATTATCAATCATCCTCCAGAACTTAGTCACATCCCGTCTGCTCCACCTGGGCCCCCGCATCTATTTGGAGGCTTCAACATATATTAAACTAATAAAGAGCAATGGGCACTGTTGTGCCAGCCCTGGAAACTAGTGAGAATGAGGAAAGAAACAAATCTTGGGAAGAAAGTTGCCTCTGAAGCCTCTAGACAGGGAGAAGGGGCGGAGCCTGTGAGGGCAGTTCCACCCCAGTGGAATGTGGCGCTGGCTAGTGAGTGCTCGAGCGTGTGTGTGTGAGTGTGTGTGTGAGTGCGTATGTGTGTGTATGTGTGTGTGAGTGTGTGTGCGTATGTGTGTGAGTGTGTGTGTGCATGTGTGAGTGTGTGTGCGTGTGTGAGTGTGTGTGCGTGTGTGTGTGTGCGTGAGTGTGTATGTGTGTGTGCGTGTCTGTGTGTGAGTGCGTGTATGTGTGTGTGCGTGTGTGTGTGTGCGTATGTGTGTGTATGTGTGCGTGAGTGTGTGCGTGTGTGTGTGTTTGTGTGTGTAGTGCGTGTGTGTGTGTGTGCGTGTGTGTGTGTATGTGGGTGCGTGTGAGTGTGTATGTGTGTGTGAGTGTGTGTGTGCGTATGTGTGTGTAATGTGGCACTGGCTAGTGAGTACTCAAGGTGTGTGCATGTGTGTGTGTGCGCGCCTATGTCTGTGCATGTGTGCATGTGTGGGGGTATACATGTATGTGTGCATGTATGTGTATGTGTGTGTAATGTGACACTGGCCAGCGAGTGCCGAAGGGCACGTGTGTGCCGCACATGCCCATGTGTGCGTGTGTGCGTGAGTTTGTACCTGGGCGTCTGTGTGTGTATGCTGTGAGTTGCTGTGTAAATAAACCATCTGAGACTTACTGGCTTAGGATGACAGCTGTTCATTTGCTCATGGCCCTGTGAGTTGTGCTTTCATCGAGGGTCAGGATGGACGCTGAGAGACTCTGAGGCCTCAGGCATGACCTTACATCACATTCCACCAATCAGTAAGTCAGAAGCTTGATCCAGGTTCAGGGAGTGGGAAGGCGGACTCAAGCCAAGAAAAATGACAGTGACGAGAGCTGGCAAGCTGGCTCGGTGGGCAGAGGCACTCCCACCAAGCCTAATGACCTGAGCTCGATGCTCAGGACCCACGTGTTAGAGAGAGCCGTGTCCACGCGCATGGCAAGCTACCCACACACCTGCAGACTACACAAATATAACTTTACAATTAAAAAGAGGGATGAAGACATGTAGAACAGGGGTGTAGCCAGGGATGGGGGTGGATCTGTTCTAATGTGGCATCTTGGGAACTGCTCTGGGGTCAGAGTCTGGAGTCTCCTATCACCACATTCTGTAAGTTCTGTTTTTCTAGAGAACCCTGCCTAACACAGCATCATGCATGAGAGAAATGGACACGGCAGGAATCCAGCGAAGGAGACAAACTGTGTTCAGTTCTCACTCCAGTTTGAATTCCTTGCCTCCCAGAATGCACCAGGGCCATCTCGACTCCAGAGCTGAGTAGTATGCGCTGAGAAGTTGCCAGTGGATTTTAATATTAGTGAGAGCACGCATGTACACTGTCGAAAGTGAATCTTTCTCAAACAAAAGCACACTGCGGCTGAGTGTGGTGGCACAGGCCTTTAGGAGGATCTCTGAGTTCAAAGCCAGCCTGGTCTACATGATAAGTTCCAGGCCAGCCAGGGCTACATAATTACATAGTGAGACAACAACAAAAAAGTGTGTATATTGTGGCTGATCGTGTGGCGACAACTGGAATCCCAGCACTGAGGGAGGAGGATGGAGAGTTTGAAGCCAGCCACAGCTGTAGAGCAATATCCTGTCTCAAAAGGCAAAACAAAATAGCTCATTATGTAGAAGGCACCGATTCCACACCCTACTGGGAAGCCATTGGGAGCACCCCCCACCTTCTGCCCCCTGAGCCATCCCACCCTGACAGAGCATACGTAATTCCACAGCTACTCAAGCAGGAGCAGCCACCTTTACTAGGGCTGTGGGGAAAACCTTTGCGCGAGGTGTCGCACACTTCCAGCGACACTCACATTTAAGTGTGACAGTCAATGACAAGCAAATATGCCTGTTTCATCAGTGCCTACACTGTCCTGTAGCTGTACGCCGCTGTAGGGACAGTTCACCAAAGACAAGGAGGCATATGCATAAGCGCAAACTCTACCAGACCGCAGCAGAGGAAACCACAGTCATGGCCCGTGCCATCCGGACAGTGGAACCCTGAGCATCTGAGCTCAGGTGTATTTGTTCTTTCAGAACTCCTCAGGTGTTCTACTGATACCACGTGCAGATCATAAGCAATTAAACCTCCCCCACAGAAATCCAACACCTGCATACAATACAAAATGCCAAGGCCTATGCATTCCTTTTTCCAACGGTGCATGAAAACAATTATTTCAAACACAACTAAAAATAAACTTCCCCAATAGTCCCCTTTTCATGCCTCCAACAGGAGCAACTGCTGTACTGACTTCTGACACACAGGTTAGTTCTGTGTAGGAAATATGCTTTAAGAGGCTGGTGGTCCAGGCCCCAGACATAGGCTGAGACAGTCGCCTTGCGGGGCTGTTAGACAAGAAGTCCTGTTTGAGGACAAGGAGGTGGCTGCCCAGCTTCTTGGAGCTCTCTAATCTTAAGCTTTCATATGTCCACCTCTGAGCAAAGTTCTCTGCTCCCCAGGGCACCTCTTTTGCACGTGAGAGGGGCTGGAGAACGCAGCTCAGTGGGTAGAGCACTTGCCTCGTGTGTGTGAAGTCATGGGTTCAATCCACTGCACCGCCAAAAGAATGCGTGTATAAAGCATACGGGATCCAAGCAAGGAGCCAGGGTACAGAGTGGGAGGAAGAGCTGTGAGACAGAAGAAAGGACCGCTGGAGGTAGTGGCCTTTGAGGGCTGCTGGACATTGTCTTTGCGTTTTCTCCTGGCCTGTGCTCTTCACTCAACCCCTTGTCACTTGGGTGTTGAGTTATCCAACGCCGTGCTCAAGTCAAGGCAGGGTTGCTGGAGGGGACTTGAGGAGGACAGGGTCCAGAAGGCTTCCAGAGATGCTGGACAGAATGTCCTGGTGCTTTCTGGAGCAGGATACAAAGTGTGGACCAGTGGGATTGGAAGTGCAGGTTGCAGTCTCCGCTGTACATGCCCCCCACCCTCCACCCCCACCCTACAGCTCCAACAGCTCCAGCACTTAGCAGCCCAGGCACCCAGAGAGAAGCATCACCGATAACAATAATTGTCTTTATGGAAATCATTTAAGGTGAATTTTAATATTCTTCATAATGTAATTCCATCCCCACCCAGACACTCTCTGCTACAAGGTGGTGGCGTGGGCTCTGGATATTAGGTACTCAAGGGTTACCAAGGGGTCTCTGCCTGTTCGGCACCTCCCCAGTTAATTAGCTTCTTAACACCCATTAGGTGAAGGGGAGAGTGGACCAGTCTACCAGGCCGCAATCCAATGACTAGGTTCTCTCATGGAAATTGTCCAGGTGGCCAGTATCGGTGGCACCTGTAATCCCAGTACTCTGGAGGCAGGAGGATTGCTGAAAGTTCTAGATCATCTGATCTGTGTTTCTAGTTCTAGCCAGCCAGGGCTAGTGAGACACTGCCTGAAACAAAACAAAATAAAAACTGTCCCAGCAGACCAGGTTCCTTTCTGACCTTCCCGGGGAGGGGGGGTGTGCAGGGGGCTGAGCCTACAGTCAGTCCTCTGCCCAGCAGGGAAGACAGCAGACCTGAGCAGGTATGAGGAAGGGCAGGCTGCAGGGGTTTGTGAGATGAACAAACAGCGAACTTCTACCCTGCCACTCTGTCCCCTGAGATCTGTAGGACACTACCTGCGGGGACAGAGACGGGTCAATTTCTGAGCATCGAAGTTTTGAGTGTCAGTAGAGCATAAACTGCTTCCTCTTGCTCTTCCTTGCACTGGATTATTCTTAGATAGATCTGTTTACCTTGAGGGTCTCCAGGCAAAAGGGGGTACACCCAGGAAAGCATGGAGACATGCTTTAGGTTCCCCCCCAGGAGACACACCACCCCCGTAAACCTCCAGTGCTCCTGGGACATTCCTCATGTCTCCCTTCCCAAAGCAACATTTGTGGACTGGAGGCTTCTCATTTTTCTCCCACTGGGACGTGTTCCTCTCATGCCCAGGCCCGACCCTCTGTTCTCCACAGTGACACGTGGATCTTTTTTTTTCCTGCTTGAGAGTCTCCTCAGTTGCATCCTCATATTTTAGCATGGACCTCTGGGAAATAGGATACCTTCCGTTCTCAAGGCTGACTAATGGCAGAGCTCAGGGTGCTGAGGCAGGTTGATGCAGAGCTGCTCAGGGGCAGAAAAGGCTCCAAAGCTCCCATTAAATCATGGTCACAGCTGAGCAGATATAAGGGGCGCATAGTCTTTTTCAGGAAATCTTTTACCTGCAAACCTGCACGGTGCTGCCAGATACTGAACGTGCTCTGAGGATGATGTGTGCATGGTAGATGTGGATGATGTGTGCATGCGTGGATGCAGACACTGATGGGAAAGGCCCAAGTGGGAATGGAACACAACACCTCCATCTCCTCTGCCTGTGACCCTTTCCAATCCTCCAAACTCTGCAAGGCAGGAGGCCAGAAGCACCAGCATCCTCTCTGTCTCACTTCGAGCTTCCGGGCCAGTGCTGGTGAAGGGCTGAGAAGTAGTCCTCAATACCCACTGCCCTGTGTCACCATGGTAGCTTCTCCTAGACTTTCCCAGAAGCACTCAGGGCAGGGTCCGGTCCTCCCATAGGCCCACTTCCAAACCCCAAGTCTTGCAGGAGCCTACCCTTCCAGAAAACACAAAACGCCTGAAATCGTCACATGACTTCTGTCTCCACCGCCGGCTCCTCCTCCGGTGTTTAAGTGCCTATTAGGGACAAAGAGACAGGAGCGGAGAACAGTAACATCTGTTTTTACAACAAGCTGGTGACGATGTGGATCTGGGGGTGCCACAGCTGCAACTGGCATTCATCGTTTCTCGAGGAGATTATCTCCCAATCAGCAGCTCCTTGCTTGTTGGCATTTACCCTCACCCGGGGGCCATCTCAAGCCACTGCTGCCTTCTGAAGCAGGTCACGCTGGCCTCTTGGTTGTATCTGGATCTCAGGTGGGCTGGTCCCTGGTTTCAAGAGGGTCCGGGAAGCCACAGATCCTCCAGCCTCAGTCCTGCCTTCTGAAGGCTAAGACAACTTATAGGAGGGATGCTGGTCCATGGCACAGAGCATAATGGAAAGAGCACTGGGCTAGGAGTCAAAGGCCGTGTCCCTAAATCCAGCTCTGCCACTGGTGCTTTTGGGCTGCTGAATCTAGGGACATAATCAGCAGGGTGCTGACCTGTAGTAGTTCGTTGCTGAGGTGGTTCAGTCAAGAAGACAAAGAGGCATTTTCACAGCTGGAAGCCCTGTCAGACCTCAGCAGAGGGAACCACAAGCATGGCCCATGCCTGGGAAGTGGAACCCCAAGCGTCTGAGCTCAGGTGTTTTTATTGAGTCAGAACTCCTCAGGTGCAGATCCTGAGCAATCAAACATTCCCCCGCAGAAATCCAACACCTGCAGACAATACAAAATGCCAAGGCCTAGGCAGCCCCTCTAAAAATCAACTTCCACAACACTGACCCTGCCGAAGGAGCCTCAGTTTCCTCTTTAATAAACTGGGTCATGGCATTGCTCAAATGTGACAATCAGACAATCCATGTGACAGGGCAGAAGAATTGAGAGCCAGAGGGGGAGGCGTCTCAGCATGTACTTCTGTAGGTATCTCCACCCAAGACTGCTCCAGCCTGAAGCTGGCTCTGGATCTCATGGATGGCTGAGGTGACTTGTGAGGGCAGCCACACAAAACCAAGGATCAAATTATCCATCTCTCAAAGAAAAGCCTCAAGCCCCTGTCTCTGGTGGGCTCCTATGCCCCACCTTTTCTTAACGCCCAGAGCAGCCGGCTTGGGAAGCTGGCCAGGTGCCAGAGAGCAAAGGCAGTGCTGAGGGGAGCTGAGGAAAGGGATTGGGAGGGGAAAGAGATGAAGCAGAGGGGGATGGGAGAGACAATAGCAAGAGAGGCAGCTGTGGCTCTTTCAACATTTTGAGACATTTAAATTGAAAATGAGATTTATATTAAAAAAAAAAATCATGCCTCCCCTCCTGCCTTCAAAATAAAGGAGAAGCAGTGACAAAGAGAAAGACTTTAACCCAAGGAGGGCTGCATTTAGGGTCAGGAGAGAACCAGGTTCTGTGTAGTACTAGGTGACCTTGAAGGAGTCGCCTAACCCCTCAGACCATCTTGACACGAGCTACATAGTCACCTCAGAACACAACAGGGCTGGGTGAGAGACCCAAGCATTCCTGCCAACCCAGGCTACCATGGCTTCAGGACAGTGATTGTGAGGCCTTGACAGGCTGCTATGATTCCACCAATGAGAGAGATGCACGCCCCGACCCCCTAGGGCAGGCAGTAGGGTCCCAGGGCAGGGCCTAGCTTCCAGTCAGGAGACAGGTCCTGAGGAGGCGGGGGCTTTTCTCTTGCTGAGCCAGCTTCATGGCACCCACTGCATGGCCTGGGGTGCAGATTACACGGGCTTTGCCTCACTTGAGGGATTTGCCTATCTTCGCCTCCATCCCATCTCCTGCTGCAGTTTCTTCTCTTCAGGGAGGAATGACTCTTCTCAGCAGAGCAGCCAGGCCCTGCATCCAGCCAGCCGCAGCTCTGAACTGACAGGATAAAGAACAGCCGTATCTCTCTGCCTCTGCCTGGAGCTGCTCCGGGCCATCATTTGCTCACAGCCCCTGTGGTTTCCCTCCGTCCTCTCCAGAGCCGCGTGCAGACTGGTTATCTGGTAATTGAGATTGTTCTACAAGGTGGCGCTCCTTGCACTGGATTCCAAGAATCTTTGATGCTTACTGAATACCCGGAACACTGTCCCAGTCCAGACTGAGGGGGCCACACATCCAAGAGTCTCACGTAGATGTGCACATGCAGGCACGCGCACGGTTAAAGAGATACTAACGGCTTTGGTAAAATGGACTTGGGCATTCCAGAGACAGTCTTGCCTTGTTGATGTGGCCTTGAACCTAGCGGGTCCCAGAAGGCCCTCTGCAGGACAGGCAGCCTCTCTACCCAGCACTGCTCCTGGTGGGCCCCAGAACTGGGGAGCATTTACATGAGGAGCCACTTGGGTAACCCCCGGCCCTGAGGCTGAACTCCTCCTGCCTGAACAAAGACAGGCTTTGCTCTGTCCTGCAAGAAAGGCTCTGAAAGCTCTAAATGGGCTGTCCTTGGCTGCTACAGAGAACTGTGTATTGATGCCAGTGTGTAGCAAGTCTCCGGTTGGTCTAAGAAAACAGGAAAAACCCAGGGACAAGAGAAACAAAGCCCTCTCCCTCAGCAGACGCAGGCCGGGGATGTTGCTTCTTGCAATGCGCTCCCTGGGCCTCACCACTAAAGGCCGTGCTTCCGGATTTGGCCCCAGCAGCCTGTGCTGAGTTAAATCATCCTCTTCTGCTGCGTTTCCCAGCAAGGTATCAGTCACTCCTCAGACTGGCTTTGGCCTTGGCAGTCATGAGGGTACCTATGGCACATCTGCCTCAGCACAACAGCTGTCTGGCTATGTGACCAAAAGAGACTGAAGGAGGGCCTGCCAAAGTAAGGTCTCCGCAGCAGGCGGGCTTTTCTCTGGCTGTGAGGATAGGCACGCCAGTCCCCCAGCACCTCTCCTGGCTAACTCTTCCTAGGAACCCTGAGCTCCACCCAGTTCTCTCCCCTGAAGCCCCTCCCGGGGGCTCCAATCAGCAGGTGATCTCTGCCGTCAGTGCGCCTCAGTTCTTGCTGTCTGTTCTATAGCTGATGAATGTCGACTGCCTTTGCCTAATGTACGCGCACTCACCCCAAGAGGCAGTCTCCGCACCCTCTACGCCCAAGGAACTCTCAGGCATCTAGCAGACCCAGATCCCCGTGGAGGTGAACTGGAGGGCTCTCCAGTGCCCCCTAGTGGTTGGCCGCATTCCCACCAGGCAAAACAACGGGCCGTTTCTAGGGACCCTCTGTTTCAGTGGCCGGGTAAGTACTGGCTGGGGGAGAAAAACCAAAACAAAACGGAGGCAGAGTCTAAATTTAACTTGACAATGGACCTTCCTCTACAGCTGAGCAGTCATCAAAGACGGACAGGCTCTGACTTGAAACTTGAACTCCACCACCAGAGTAAAGCAGACTTACCTCTTCTCGCCGTTAGCAGGCCTCGTAGATGACTGGAGGCCCAGGGCAGAGTGCCCGAGGGACCTCATTTTGAAGACTGGAACACAGACCAGCGTCAAGACAGGAGGCAACTCCTAAGGGACCCTGTTCATCTCTTCCACCTGGTCTCAGGCTGGCTCTTGCCCTTCTTAGAACGTCCCGTAGAAGGCAGCCAGCTCGCTCTGAGGGAACTACGGCCCTGGCCTGAGGCTGCTGGCCCAGTCACTCCATGTTTGGGAACCCTAACTGACCTCTGTGGCCGTGGGAAGGCCCTGTGGGACTCTAGCCCTCCGAGGCCCCCACCGCCATCAGTCTCGCTTTACCTTCCTCGCGCCTCCCACTGCCAAGGACTCCAGTGGACGGCGTCCTCGTGTGCGCTGGAGGCTGTGCGGTAAGCAGAGGCAGGACAAGAGGCCACGGGAGAGAATTCACGCGGCACAGACTAAGGTTTGATGGCTTTCTCACTCACTAGCTGGATGACCTCTCCCTTTACTTAGCTTTTCGTCTTATGAGAGAAAGCCCTCGCTACCCTATTCATGGGGCTGTTAGGAACTTTAAGACAATATGTTTAAGCTTCAGGCCAACGCCTGGCGCGCAGAGAGCTTGCAAGAAATGGCCACTTTATCACCATCGTTCTCTCAGTCATCTATCCAGCACCTTAATTATTTACAGGTTTCCAGAAACATAGAGGTCTTCAGGGTCACTGTCATATTTCCCTTCCGCTTCCAACCCTGAGTGGAATTCACCTGTGTTTCCGCTCCAGGTCAGCCAGCTGTCTGATCTGTCAGCATGGTCTTCAAGCCTGTCCCACAGGGCAGAGCCCCTCCCACTCCCCTCAGTCACACCATGACTAGTTGTTGAAACCCTCCTCGGTCAGTTGTGCCCAGCACCGTGCAGGTGCTGAGATAGAAACAGTCTTACCTGCCTGTCCGTCATCCACCTGCTGACGGACACTGACAATAAACACATTGGCAGATGCAGAACACACACTCGAGCTGTCTGTCTGGTTAAACCTGGCTCTAGTTCTGACCGTGGGGGTGATTCTAAGCTGCACTGGGAAATACAGAAGCAAGGGTATGACTGAAGCGTAGATTATGGACTTTGGGGCATGCCTTTAATCGTACCACTGAGCCCAGACCAATTCCTGTGACCATCCACCCAGCTTGGTCGGGAGCATGTGACCCAGACTGGCACCTCTAGAGCTTCTTCTACACGCCGGGAGGCAGGAGACTGTCTCACAGTTCCAACTGTCTACCTCCGCTGGTGAGCTCCCAATGAGCCCAGGCTCGGCCCTTGCCAGGACCTCAGGCCGGGCCTGACCGAGCTGTACCACGCTTCGGTGTACTGGCTTGGTCATTCACCAAGGGAGGGCTGTCCCAATTTGAAGAAGAGCAGCTCACACACGTTGGCTGGCTGAGACCCGAGAGCAGGGTCTTGCCAGAGGCGCTCCTTTTCACGCCAGCCTGCATGGTCTGCAGCCAGTAATGAAAGAGGTTGGCAGTCCATTAGCAGTGGGCAGTGGACAGCGGCTATCAGCCACCTCACTCCAGGGACCATTGAGGGTGAAGTCAACCGCATGGACATGTGTTTGGATGTGCATCTGTATAGGATTCTCGAAAAACAGAGCAAGAAGGGAGTATCCATTGTCGTAGCTGCGAGGACACGTACAAGCTGAAATGCCAACGTGTTTCCTGCGCCCTCTGTTCCCTGTCCTAAGTGGCAGGTCTGAGAAGCAACTCTCTAACAGAACAGCCATATGACAGGGTGAGAAGGCTGTGGCTGTCTTGTCCGGCCTCTCTCCGATGCGACTCTTTGCTTCCGTGTTCTTGACAAGGGCTCACCTTTTCTCTTGAATGCCTCAAGTTCCAGGAAGCTCACCTCCCACCGGGGTGTTCTCAACACCCCACTAGCTGTTTCCGCTCATAGCCAGAAGGGTTCCTTTTAACA
Source organism: Cricetomys ansorgei (assembly GCA_026225945.1). Taxonomy (NCBI): domain Eukaryota; kingdom Metazoa; phylum Chordata; class Mammalia; order Rodentia; family Nesomyidae; genus Cricetomys; species Cricetomys ansorgei. The sequence goes on along the minus strand of JAMJFZ010000165.1, from coordinate 972,569 downwards.
AGAGCTTAAATGTGGGGTTGTGTAGGTCCTATCTGAATGTCCTGGTTTTCCTCTTTAAACATAGTATACCCAGCCCAATCCCTCTTCCCCAAGACGGCACTCTTTGGGGGCTCCTTTCCAGGCAGTGTGGTTTTATGTGCCCTCATCCTTCTTCCAAATGCTCCTTGGACAAGGTCCAGTTTGTTAATAGCCATTCAAAATATGGTTCCTACACTGCAAAGCCTCTGCTACAGCTTTTACCCATGCAACACACACACACACACACACACACACACACACACACACACACACACCCCTAGAAATGAAGTTGGCTCCCAACTGTACCTTCACACATTCTGCATTCCATATACTGTCAAAGGTACTTCTAAAATCCAAGAGCGTATCTTCATGACACACGCTTTATCTGTCTCCATACTGACTCTCTTCAAAGCAGAGGAGGTTCAGGTTCAGGCCCAGCCCATAAAAAATGGCCAGTGCAGGGTTGACCAAGACTTCTGCCTCCTTGTTCTGGACTATAATACCCTTCCTGTTCATCTCCTGGATCACAGTAACCTTCATCAAGGCCATCACTGTCTTAGTCTGAGTTTAGGACCAGGTCTCGGGCATGGGCTTGTTTATTAATCAGAAGTAGAAGAAAGTAAGACAGCATATGTTGGATTAATAATTCTTTGCCCTCAAAGCTCCAGAACAGGCCAGCCCTGAGCCTCCCACTGTGGAACACTGTGCAAAGGTATGGAAGGACAGCAGCTCTGAGCAGTGGAGGTAGACAGAGACCACAGAAAGGACAGTTCACTGAGCCTGGGAGGTAGTGGGCTTGGGGTGGCAGGAACCAGCTTCCCCCATAGGCCTGTGGCATCTGTCAGCAGGAAGGGGTGTCCTGAACCCTTCAAGAGAAGCAGGCCTGAACCCCAGCACCAGGTAGCAGAGAGGTGACCTTACGGCCGGTGAATGGAAGGACTAAGGGCCCCCAAGAGACTGAGGGGCCCCAGGGACCAACCCCACAGGCATGGGAAGAGCCCAAGGTCACTGAGAGTCGGATTCCCTGCCATTCACTTGGGTGGGCAGAATAAGTCTGACTCGCATGGTAAAGGCGTGTCACCATGTAGCCCAGAGTCATTCATAAAACCCAGGGCCTCATCTGCTCTCCTTCTCACTCACACGCCGGTATCTGGGAGACGTGAGTGTACCGCTCTGCACTTACTAATGGCCACTTGTTCTCTTGACCTATCAAAGCAGCCTTCTAATTCACAAGCATCCTATTACCAGTCCTTCTAGAAGCTCTTCCTCTGAGGCTTGTGAAAGCTTCAATTTGGGCCGCTTTACCCCCATCGTTAATAACAGGTGTTGAGTCTAGCTGGGCAGGGGGCAGAGGGGAGGGCTGGTCCAAATGTGCTGCTGAAGGCCGCCTTCCCTGCTACCACTGACACACCGATCTGTCGGCTCTCGCCCACGGTGCGTTCAGCCTCAGGAATTTATCCAACTATGGTGATACCCATTCCACATATCTCTGCCTTGTTCATAAGGACGTGTTGTCAAATGCCTAGTTGAAACGTAAACGCACTCCATCTATGACATGTTCCTGATCCATCACCACAGTGACCTGGCAGAAGAAAAATGAAGTAGGGGAGGAAAGAGGGAAACGAGGTTAACGTGGTCTGGCCAGCTGGCTCTAAGTGTCCCTGCCACCTTTCCTGAGGGCTCCTGTCCTAGTTAGGGTTGCTGTTGCTGTGGTGAGACATCATGACCAAAGCAACCTAGGGAAGAATGGGTTTACTTGGCTTTACGCTTTCACATTACTGTTCATTGTTAGAACAGGAACTCAAATGGGGCAGAATCTGGAGGCAGGAGCTGATGCAGAGTCCGTGGAGGGGTGCTGCTTACTGACTTGCTCCTCATGGCTTGCTCAGCCTGCATTTTTATAGAACCCAGGACCACTAGCCCAGGGATGGCATCACTCACAATGGGCTGGACCCTTCCCCATTTTCTCAGCTGAGGCTCCCTTCTTCCAATGACTCTAGCTCATGTTAAGCTGACACAAAATCAGCTAACACAGCCCATCAACCCTGGCCAAACTGTACCCAATTCCTCACTGGCAATGAGGTGCCCTCCACCACACAGCCTTGTCCCAAAGTCCTGGAATGAGTTTTTGTTTTGGAGATAGGACCTTACTGTGTATACCCGGCTGGCCTCAAACTCCCAGAGATCCGCCAGCCTGTCTCCCAAGTGCTAGGATTAAAGGTGTGTACCATGATTCCTGGCACTCCCTGGGGTCTCCGCTCATTCCCACAGTAACAGAAGCAGGAGGAAAGCAAAGAAACATGGAGCCACTGATGAACGTTTTCTTTTATTTTAATTAACAAATTACAGGAAACCTTCACTGAATCAGGAGACATAATACAAATTATGGTGGCCTGTATATAAAATGTGGCATCAAATATGGCCTCTGAGGATCACATATAAAAATAGAAACTAAAGTCTCACCAGAACAGGTATAGCAGCTGACACAATTCTGATGAGCGTGAGCATGTGTCAGGCCTGGCTTGTGGACAGTGAGAGCCATTGGTCCTCCAGGCTCTGGGTGACAGGAGTCAGCCCCAAGCAGGGGTCATGATGCTTCTCCAAAGGCAGGACCCTCAAAAGCACCAAATGCCACAAACCTGGCATGCTGGGAAGAACAGAAAAGTACTGCCCTCCTTTCCTAGGTTCTGGACCTGGATCCAAGCTTAGGGACCCTGGCTCTCTTGTAGACAAACCACCCTAACTACAGAGGAACTCTGGGCAACTTTTAAATATGTTTTTCCCGAGGAAGTGACCCAGTGCTAACTCAAGGCCGTTTTCTGAGGCCAAGACCCTCCAGGGCAGCTGATCATACTGGAGCACAAGAAGATGCTGTGATCATCTCAATCTGTTTCTGCCCTGGACCAAAGGCCAGAGGGCAACCTCAGTGCAGATGATACACTTTGAAGGGTACAACAGGAGGGCGTGAAACACCACCAGTCCCTTGGATGTGACCTCACGGAAGCCACCCAGCATCTGAGCAAGGCAACGGAAGCACAGGGAGAGAGGGACCCATATTTCACAGTTATTTCACTGGCAGGGCCTCTCACTCCGGCTGAGTGGGGCCAGGACTGCTGTCCATTGGCTTGTACATTCAGCAGGCCCCTGCTTTGCCCATCCTGTGGCTCTGTGGCTGGGGCAGGTGTCCCTGACTCATGTGTCACTGGTGCCCACAGTCTGGGGCCTGGGAAACAGACGGAGGGACAGAGACGCAGGGTAGGCAAGAGGAACACCGGGGGCAGCAGTCGGGAGGAGACAAGCACTGTGGGCTTTAAATGCCCACCCCACTGCCGCTGTGGGTCCCAATAATTACTGCCATCCTAGTGGATTCTGCAGAGGGAAGCAGCCACCCGCCATGTTTTACTGAAAGCAGAGTGCGTTTCTCAGCCCCCCAGGCTTGACTGTCTTGCTGCAGGGTGATCTGACACTTCCTCAGCAGTGGTCATGAGTGAATGGGGAGATGAAGGACAGAACTGTCTGAACTCACAACCTGGGCAAAAGCTGGGAGCCACGGTTCTTAATGAGGAACTTTCTCTAGGAAGCAGCACACTCAGGAGACAGGTGCTCTGCGCTAATGGGGCCTGGCACCAATCATCATCATTTCCTACATGCCAAGGTGGTACTGTGCCCGTCACTGTGGCTCTTTCGGGACACAGCTCCTTCATAAACTGTTAGTGTTCTATCTAGAACAAGGGGGAGATGGGCCTTCCATTCTAACGTGGCCTGACCACACCCTCTAGTGGAGGTTATAAATAACACAAGGACAGTGTGTCCAATTCATCTTGGGACAGCGGAGAGGTTTCAGGGGCTGGTAAGATGGGAAACAAACCACAAGCCCATTATCTTCAGGAAGATAATCCTAACACGCAGGGCAGGGCAGGAGTCCACAGCCCACGCTGAGCACCCACCCAGCCAGCCACAGCCCTTCTCTGTTTCTGGCTTCTGCACATTCAAGGGGGCAGGGGGAAGGGGCTGTGCTGTGGTGGGAGCTGCTGGGCAACTCAGAGTCTGGGCAGGCTGCCTGCTGGTGCCAGGATGATGCCAAAGACGTAGAAAAGCCCGAGCAGGAGGTTGAGCTTGGCTGTCCTCTGGGGCAGCTTGTTGAAAGCCTGGCTGCGGAACTGCCTCTCGAGGGAGAAGGCCATGGGGATGGTGAGCAGGGGCAGCGCCAGGCTGATGCTGCAGTGCATGGCCAGGACAGCGAAGATCAGGTAGGGCAGAAAGAGCAGCGTGTTGTAGAGCACGTAGGAGAGGGTGGGCCCGATGAGGATGGCCAGCGTGACGATGCCGGCCTCCTGGTCGGACTCCATGTCCCTGGTGTTGTTGGAATGGAGGATGGCCTCTGTGCTGAGGGCCAGAGGAATGGCGTAGACTAGAGGGAAGATGGCCAAGGACCCCACCTGGACGGCGTAGGCGAACATCACGGCCAGCGGGCCGAAAGTGATGAGGATGATGAGGTCTCCCAGAGCCACGTACTTGAATCCGATTCCTGTGGCCAGAGAAGCCAGAGAGGCAGTGTGAATCGAGGGCTGGACACTGAGCAGCTGTCTGAGAGATGACCGCGTGTGGTGAGAGGCTATAAGGGTGAGCAATCACTGGGGTACCCCAAATGACCCAAAACAGACCCAGGAGTCTGAGTCCAACTGCCAGGGACCTTCCGAGTTTGCCTTCCTATTGTCTCTAAAACCAGTTCCTGCCACAGAGTGCCCTGAACTCCCGGTACACAGACACAAGTCCAAGAACATGTGAAAGGCTTTATGGTGCCCTTCACTGGTTTCTCCTGCCTGTCCCCAGCCCTGCAAGGCAGAATGTCCATCCAGTGAAACACTGTCACATCTCACAACCTATACACGTCCATACAAAGAAACTGTCACCCATATAATGAGCAAAAGCTTTCATGTAGTGTCCCCTCTGTGGCTCCCACGAATCAAAACCAAATCACCCCCGGTGACCATTCTGCTCCGAAGCCTGCCTATAACCCCTCCTACCAACTCCCCCACCACACACACACCAGCACCACACTACAGCCCAGATCCAAATCAAGGTCCTCTTATTTGCAATGCTACAACGCCCTTGTAGGTGGCTTCTGATCTTCTAAGAAACTCCCAGCCATCTCAGTGTCCCTTTAAAACTCTGGGTTTGCCCTTTCCCCCAACACACAGCTCAAACCCTCAACAACCCTCTGTCCTTGGGATCAAAGTCCCAGCATCTGGCTTGTCCACAGCTGGCTCTCCAATACTTGGCACTAGGGCTGAACTGAACACAATCATGGTGACACTTCCAAGCTGGAAGTGAGCTCAGGTGGTCAGGAATACTTCCCACTCAGACTGGAATAGGTAAAGCCATACGCAAGGTGGAGGTTGCTAAAGAGCTGACCCAAACTTTAATTGCTACAGAAGCCTGGGAAGCCTTTGGATCTAATGATGCTGTAAGGCATGGCCTCAGGGCATCCAATCTAAAATAACAAATGACAATCGCCAACTTCACCTTCACAGAAGCCGGTGCAGGTCGGCTGGCACCGAAGGAACACCCCTGGTCTTAGCGTGCAGCACCCAAAAGGCATCTCAGGATGACCCCTAGGTTCCCCAGCATAGGAAGCCAATTCTGCACAGCCACACTGTGGTTGACAACGGCTATCTGAGGACACATGCCCAGGAGGAAGCTGCCTTGAGAACACCAGCCCTGAATGGTGAGCCCATGGCCCTGCATACTGCAGATATCCAGGAAGCCTCCTCCCAGACCAGGCTGCCATGATGTTCCCTATCCTCACCCACATTCTAACTGACACACCACGCAGGACTCCGGATGGGGAAGAACTGGCCGCTGGCTGGCTGTTCCAAGGACCCCTCCCTCAGAGCAGCAGCTCCTAAAGCGACTCTCTCTCTGTACACTGGGCAGAGCCTGAGTATGCTCCCTGGGCTCTCTCACTCCTTCTCTGAAGCCCCTCTCTTCCCACCATGTGGCTGCCTGCCTACCTCTATTGCAAAAAGCACGGCTTGTTTGCTTTCTCTTCTCCATCTCCCTAATCCCAGCAGCAAGGGATTTATAGCTTGCTTCTCCCTCTTGTTTTTCTCTGACCCTAATAAAGCTGTGGAGCTTCAAAAAAAAAAAAAAAACAGTAGAAACCTGCATCCCCACCCTAAGTAGGTCCTCCACCAAGCCAAGCACAAGTCTGCTTGGGGGGAAGAGAAAGGTCTGTCTGATCATCTTGAGTGTCTCTGAGGCAAGGAAACGGCCAGAGCCTTCAGAGAGCGCTTTCTCAGTGTATGAGACATGGCCCAGGAGACGAGGGTGCCTCCTGACTCAGAGACCTGACCCACTTGAGTCTCTTTAGGGAGTCCACCCTTTCAGCATCATGTTCTGAAGGAAATAGCACAGTGAAGTATGGGCCTGTTCTCCACGAAGCAGCCAGAATTAATCTGTTAAGACCGACACCAAAAAGTTGTCAAGGGCCAGGTGGTAGCGCATGCTTGTAACGGAAAACAGAGGCGGGAGGATCAGAGTTTCTGGCTAGCCTAGCTACAGACAAGGAGGCTAACTCGTGGAAGACGCTGGCAGAGGCACAGAGCCGCTGGAAGTGTCACGGTGGGAATATGAGCAGCACGAGCACTTCTGAAAGGGGCTGGCAGCTCTTTGCAGAATTAAATGTCACCCAGCTGTGGCCACAACAGTTCCACTTCCAGGCATTTACTCAAGAGAGATGAAAACAAATACCTGAAGAAGACCTGAACACAGATGCTCAGTCACAACAGGAAAAACACAGCTGCGACCCAAAGGCACCTGAACAGGTGAGCAGCACTAAGAGCGCGAGTCTCTCCACAGACGCTGTGTAGCAACAGAGAGGGGATGCGACATGTGTGACGGCACAGTGAGCTTCAGAATCGTCACCATGGGCAAAGAGAAGCCAGACTCAGGAGCTCATACTGAGGCCAGGTGCGGGGCCACACCTTCAATCCCAGCCCTCAGGAGGCAGAGGCAGGAGGATCTCTGTGAGTGTGAGTTCCAGGCTAGCCAGGGACGTATAGAGAGACTGTCTCAAAACAAACAAAAACAGTGCTCAGACTGCAGTAAAACAAAGTGACAAACAGTCCATACAGAACAGTTTCCTCTACAGCGCTCTAGAACACACGTAACTAACCTCAGTGAACCACCCAGAACAGCAGCTTCCGTGGACAGATGCAGAAGAGTGGGCTGGTGGGAAAGCCTGTGGAAGCTTTGGAGGGTGAAGAAAATGCAAGGACTACACAGCTGTTCACATCTGTGCACAGTTCACCAAACCAAACGTACTTCATGGCACATCAACTATATACCAGTAAAAGCCAATGGTAAAAGCAAAGCTACGGAGCTATAGAGATGGCTCAGTGGTTAGGAGCACTGGCTGCTCTTCCAGAGGACCCAGGTTCAGTTCCCAGCACCCACAGAACAGCTCACAACAGCCAGTATCTCCATGTCCAGGGGACCCGATGCTCTTCTGACCCTGTGGGAACCTCCACGTACCTGGTGTGCATGCACACATGCAGGCAAGACGAATGTGCGTGAAGAGTAAAACAATATTAAAAAAAAAAAAGTTAAGTCAGGTTATGCTGATAATGCATGTCAATCTTAATTATTTACTCCATGAGACTTTAACTTGTATGTGTGTGGCGTGCATTGTGCACACGTGTGCAGTTGTGCTCATTCACACGGGCCTGTGTTTTCTATCACACGCCACCATTTTAAAATTATATTTTTCTTTTTTTAAGATGGAGTTGGGTACCACTTAGAAGCCAGGCTGCCTCTGCTTCCTGTGCTGGAACTGTAGACATGCACCACACCTAGCTAGCTGTGTCGTTTTAAATAAGACAGAAAGCGAAGCCTCCCAAAGAAGGTGACAGAGGAGGGGGTTAGAGTAAGCCACACAGAGGGACTGGCACCTGTAAAGTGCATGCCTGGACATTCCAGGTCACGATGAGGGCAGGTCAGAGCCGGGGAAGGCAGAGGTGTGCAGACACTGCAGGGTCCTGGGTGTCACTGTAAGGACCTGGTCTTACTCTGAATGAAGTGGGAGCCACCGAAGAGTTTTCAACAGAGGACTGCCATCTGCCTTCCACTAACAGGTTACTGTGGGTGACGGTCAGCAACCGTCTGAAAGGGAGAGGGCAGACACAGAGCAACCATTAGGAGCTGCTGCAATTCTCCAGGGGGAGATGATCGTGGTGGAGGCAGGACGTGGGGAGAAGTGGTCAGATCTCAAATGGATCTTTAACGGAAATACAACTTGCAGATGTGCTGGGTGCCAGACATAAGAAGAGTCCAGGTGGCACTGATGGCCCACGCCTTTATTCCCAGCACTTGTGAGGCAAAGGCAGGTGGATCTCTGATTCGAGACCAGCTTTTCAAAGTGAGTTCCAGGACAGCCATGGCTACACAGAGAAACCCTGTCTCAGAAACCCAAAGTCAAGAAGGAGGCCCATGAAGTTATGAGTGGGCTGGGGGTGCAGCTCAGTGGTGCAAAGTCTGCCTAGCATGAGGGGCCCTGTGTTCAAAACCACACACACATACAAATACACACATACATAAACACACACACACCTACACACACATACACACACACAAACATACACACACACATACATACACACATGTATATACACACACACACACACACATACATACACACATGTATACACACACACACACACACACACACACACATACACACACAGCCCTTGAATAAAATGAGAAAATCTGTAGGTAGTCCAGCTATCTTTGAAGAGATGACTAGGAATTTGACTTGAGACATGTTCTAGTGGTGACTAAGAGCTGGATTGGCAATGTGGCGGGGGTGTGGCTCATAGGAAAGCACACACTGCCATGCTGCCCTCTGAGTGCCGAGGACCACAGGGTGCTGCTCAGTCCCCAATGTCCTTCCCCCAAAAGATACGAGCCTGGAGGTTGGGAGCCTAGAGCTTGGGAGTCACCAACTTAACCAGCTTAACTGACTACAATCACCCAAGGAGCCACGGGAGAGAGAAGAGTCCCAAAGACTGGGCTCCGGAGGCTGTGGAGTGGGGCGAAGCCAGAGCCTGGAGCGGACGACTGGCATGCTCTGGGTGCAGCCCCTGCTGCTCCTGCACCTGTGCCTCATTCGCCCCTGGACCCCACCAGGCCCCAGACCCGTGCAGGTGTCGGCCCTTCAGCCCCAATCAACTCAGCCCTGCACTCAGACTCTAATCCTAACCCACGGCTGGTTCTGTTTCCTTCAAGACTTGATTAAAATGTCACCTAACTAAAGAGGACGCCAGGGTTTTGAGAATTCCCAAAGGCTCATGTGTTGAAGAATTAGTCCCTGGGCTGGTGGAATTTTTTTGTTTGTTTGTTTCTCAAGACTGGGATTCCCTGTTTTAACTCTGGCTGTCCTGGAACCCACTCTGTAGACCAGGCTGGCCTTGAACTCACAGAGACCCACCTGCCTCTGCCTCCCGAGTGCTGGGACTAAATGCGTGTGCCACCACAGCCTGGCCAGAGGTAGAATTTTTAAGAGGAGTGGAGCCTTAGTAGGAGGCCTCCCAGTCAGGTGGGGTGTACTTGGGGGAGACACTGGGACCTGGATCTAGCCCACTCCTCTTCCTCTACTCACTCCAGACACAAGGAAAACAGACCTCCTCAGCTACCATTCCTGCATTGTGTGCTATCTTGCCAAAGCCACGGGCCAACCGACCAGAAACTGAAGCCTGTAAAACTAAATAAGCCTTTCTTCCTTTCAAGCAGACTAACTCCGGCACTGTTACAGCCACGCAGAGCTGACGCACACGGAGGGCCCGGCCTTCACCACCACCTACACTTTGTGTTATGGAGTCCTGTCGGTTTCCCTTACCAAACTTTTTTTTTTTTTTTTGAGGCAGAACCTCACTATGGAGTTCAGGCTGCCCTAGCGTGTGTGTGTGAGTGTGTGTGTATGTGTGTGTCTTGTATGAACCTTCCTGCTTCAGTCTCCCAGTACAGGTTACAGGTGTGGACCACGACACCTACCCATACACCATACTCACCAGCCTCTACCACACTGTTTCTGAGACAAGGTCTGACCCCGAACTCAGAGATCTGCCTGCCTCTACTTCAAACTTTTTTAATTGCCCTAAATTTACAAATGGCTGCTGGGCAACGAGTCTCTTGATTGTCTTCCCACTTCTCAGTCCTCTTTGTATGTTTATCTTCCCCTCCTCTCAGGCTGGAGGGCTACAGGGCCTGGGACTGGTCCTCGGTGCTTTCTACCCACTCCCTCTGTCGACCTCACCAACCCTACAACCCTATCTACAAGCCAATGACTTCTAAATATCTGCCTCTATAACCCAGGCCTCTTCCATAAACCGAGCTGCTTTATATGAACCCAACTACCCACCGCACATCTCGGCTTCGACTCTAACGGACATTAAGTTGTCCATAGTGGATCCTGACTTCTCTCCAAAACCCTATTCTAGCCTTGCCTTTCTCCCCTGTCTGGCTTGATGACATCAGCTGTACCCTTCTGGTGGCTCAGACCCAACCTTTGAGTCATGCTTAACTCTGTGGTATCTCTACCTAAGCTCCAATCCACTGGCAAATACTGTCTACCTGCAAAATACAGATGTAGACTCCAGATGTAGACTTTGATTCGGGGCCAAACCCTCTATTCTTTGGCTAACTAAATCACTAGCCCTTAGTACAGGAGCCTTCAAGAGTTTCAGCCTCCATACAATCAAGTCTTCAGCCTTAGAACTGGAAGGCTTCAGTCTCAGCCTCCATACAATTTCGAACATTTAAACCTCTGTACATTCTAATCATCCTTCGAGGTTTACTACTGCCTGAGCCACTCTTACTGAACTTCTGAACTCTGACTCTTCTGGTTCAACTCAACTCACTCGTTGTTCTGGTTCAAACTCTCCTCCAAGCTGCTGGTTCAAACTGGTCTGCTGAGCTGGCTACTGTTTCTGACTGAACTCTTCTGACTTCGGCAGATTCTCGCTGACTATCTGACCTCCCCGGACTGAACTGCCTGCTCAGCTTCAAACTGACTCACTCTCCTGTCTGATACTGACTTCTTCTGCTGAACTTCCTCTATGTCTCTGTGTCTCTCCCCCGGCCTGGCTGCTTCAGACTGCTCACCTCAATACCTTGATGCAAGGCACCAAACATCTTGTACGGACTGCTCATGGACCTCTGACTTGGTCTTGGTTCTTCCACCCTTGCCCACCCTACTTATCCATTCCCAATACTATAGCCTGAGAGATTCTTTCAAACCATGACATCACACTGCTGTTCAAAACCCTGCAATGACTCCTGCACTTCCGAGTCAAGTCCAGAGGCCCAAAGGGTTTATGCGGCCCGCAAGTCTCCTATCCCTCCCCTTCCTCTTACTCCCTGGACTACTGCCCTCATGCACACAGTGGATTTCTTCCCAGTCCTCAAAGTCCTCAGGCACTGTGGCACTTGCTGTTCCCATTTCCTAGAGTTCTACTCGCAGACACATACATGACCAACTCCACTACCTCTCGCTGCCTTCAATCTAGCTCGTGTTACTGCGTTAGTGAGGTCATGCCAAACAAACTACTTAAAGTCATCGGTGCCCCCTTCTCTGCCCCGCCACCCTACGTAGCACTTACCACCTCTTGCACCCTGTTTATGCGCTGACTGCATCACACTTCAACACTTCAGTTAACGACGGACCAGATACACAATGGTCCCAAAAGATTAAAAGGGAACATGGCAAGAAGAAAGATTAAATGCTTGTGCTAATGGTTTAGTTACTACACTAAGCCTTATTAACATGTTAATTTTTTTTGAGTGTGTACACATGTATAAGAGAGCTTTGAAGGCAACTTCCGGAAGCTGGTTCTCTCCTACCTGTGGGTCCTAGAGATCAAATTCAGGTCATAATCTTTTTTAAGATTATGTTTGTGTGTGTGTGTGTGTGTGTGTGTGTGTGTACATGTGTGCTGATGCCTGCTGAGGCTCCAACAGGGTGTTGGGTCCCCTGGAGCTTGTGAGGTGCCCAACATGGGTGCTGGGAACTGAACATGGGTCCTCTGCAACGGCTGTAAGAAGTCTTAAAGGCTAAACCAGCCGCCGTGAGTAATGTTCATATTCCACTGCCAAACCAGGATCTTCACAACTTAAGGTTTTCAAAGTATCTATCACACTCACACTTCGGATTTCCAGTCAAGTGGACTAATTTGTAGTAAGGTGTCTTTGACACTTCTACAATTCCTATGTAAAATAGTACTTTCCAGTTCAGGCAATTGGGACCTTAGAATACAAAACAAGCCAATTCTTACCTCCTGTGTAGAGAAAAGAGCCAGACAGACCTCCAAAGTAGATGAGAGCCAAGTGCTCTAGCTTCAGAGTGGACAGGTAGTAGAGGCAAGCGGCACAGACACAGCCCAAGGTGTAGAGGAACACTCCAAATCGAACAACATCCTGGGGTTCCAAGATTCGGTCCACCAGAGTCCTGTCATCACTCTTTTTGTGGTCAATGCCCTTGGAAAAGTCATAGTAAGTGTTGACCAAATTGCCGGCCCCGTGCACAGCCAGGACAGCCACTGCACAACCCACCAATAGCCTGGGATCCAGTACACCCTGGCATCTGTAGGCCAAGGCACTGCCCAGAGCCACAGGGGTGAGTGAGGCACTGAAGCTCCAGGGCCTCAGGGCCAACACATACGAGGCGCACTTGTGTCTCCAGGATCGTTGTGGAAGCCGGTCCTGCTCAGGCCAGTCATTTCCCAGAAGGTCCCTATCCTCGACCTTGGTCGTCTCTCCTGCCTGGATATTAATCTTCTCCCCCGGGACCTGCAAGGCAGCCATGGAAGCTACACGTGGCTAAAGCCACTTCTAAAAGTGAGCCACTCACGGGGACTGCCCCAGGACGAAGATAGGCGGGGCAGCCTGGCCTGACCTTCTTTTGGTTCCGCCCCGGATAGGGTTGGGGAGGCAGTAAAAACTGGGGACAGCAGCGAGCAGGCCATGCACCCCCACGGGGCCGGGGGCGCTGCCCCGACCACCTGTCACCCGAGCGAGGCCTGTCTAAGGTTCCCTTCCCATACTACAACTCAACAACCCGCGTCAGCCAGCGGCCTCCGGAGGAACACCGGCGCCGCCATCTTGTGCAACGGCCTCAGGAGGCCGACCGGAAACCCAGGCCCGGGCGGACAGGGCCGGGACGGAGGCCAGAGGGGCGTGGTCCTCGAGGGGGCGTGGCCATGTGGGGCGTGGTCAAAGACTAGAGCCCAGGTTCAACAAATAAGCTAAAAAAAAGCAGGAGTTCACTGAAACAGCTCTGTTTAGCACCCCAAGGATTTCAGGGCGTGTCACTTTACGAGGTATTGAGCCGTTTTGCTTATTGAAATAAGACTCATTGTGATGGGGACGGTTATCCTAAAAATACCCTTCGTTGAAAATGCCGTGTGCCAGCTAGGTCTGGGGGTGCATCTGTGTGATCATAGAACTTGGAACAGCAAGAAGAGCGTTCAAGGGCATCCCTTATTACACAGTGAGTTCGAAACAACCTGAGCTGCACGAGACCTTGTCATAAAGAAGAAACAGGAGAAAGGAAGGAAAGGGGGAAGAGGAGAGGGAAAAGGAAAGGAGAGGAAATGGAACCGAAGGGAAGGAGAGAGGAGAGAGAAGGAAAAGGAGAAGAAGAGAAAAAAAAAGTTCATAAATAGATGGCCAAAAAAGAAAATATAGTGCAATGTGATGGAATATGTATGTACAACGTAAGAAAAAGAACTAGGAAATTTTCCGTGGAAAGACCTACAAGATATAGCTACAAGATATATTGATGTGTATTAAGATGGAAAAACCATAAGCTATACTGATATTTTTTTAAAAAGGAGACAGAGCCAGGGCTGCAAAGATGGCTCAGTGGTTAAGAGCACTTGCTGCCCTTCCATAGGACTTAGGTTCGATTCCTGACTCTCTCAAGGCAGTTCACAATGTCTTTAACCCCAGTTCCAGGGGATCTGGCACCCTTTTCTGGCCTCTAAGGGGCACCAGGCATGCACACGCGTGCATGCACAGAGAGCATACATGAAGGGAAATCACGGTAGCTAGACATGCAGGCAAAACACCCATTCACATAAAATACAATAATAAAAAGACAGGGGCCTATGTAGCCCAGGCCTACCTGGAACTGGCAATGTGGCCCACAATGACCTTGAAATTCTGATCCAAACCAGAGCTACCTCCAACTCCCTGAGTGCTGGGATTACAAGCGCTCTGGCTGTGTGTCATGCTGGGGATTCTGTACGCTAGACAGGTAATACGCCATCTGAGCTACATCCCAACCCTACGGTGTGCAGGCTGCTGTGAGTCACTTGACATGGGAGCTGAACCTGAGTCCTCTGAAAGAGCAGCGAGTACTTAACCAATGAACCATCTCTCCACTCCTTATTTTAAATTTTACATTTTGTTATTTTGCCTTTTAAAATATTTATCTATGGGGTTGGTGAACACATGCTAGGTACTAGGTCAGAGGGCAGCTTGTGGGCTTAGGTTCTCTCTTTCCATCATGTAGGTTCTCGGACTTGAACTCGGGTCGTCCGGTTTGGTGGCAGGTGCCTTTTATCCCATCTTGTTGGCTCTCTCTTACTTTTTGAGACAGCATCAAATGTAGCCTGGAACTCACGATTCTCCTGCTTCACTTGTCCAAGAACCAGGACTAAAGGTCTATAAATATTTGCCAATAAGGTAAAGGTTCCCAATTAGTTAAAAAAGCAAAAAACAAGTTAAATGTTTTAACTTATAAAACATTGATACATTTCTTATGTATTAAGTTGAGGAAATGTCAAATATATAACCCTGGCTGGCCTGGAACTCTTGGAGATCCACTTTCTTCGACCTTGTGGGAGGCAGAGCCAGGCAGACCTCTGTGAGTTCCAGGGCAGTCAGGGCTATAAAAAGAGATCTTGTCTCAAAACACAGGAAAAACAAACCAACAGAAAAGTTGGTGAGGCTGGGCATGGAGCTGAATACCTGAGATCCCTCATCGGGAGGAAGATGGAGGAGTATGGGGCGGGGTCATCATCAGAACCAGAAAAATCACAGCAAGTTTGTGTCAGTTCCCGAGAAATTCCTTTTCCCAATGTCTGGCATTTAGACAAAAGCAAGCATTCCCTCAGGGCATGAAGATAGCTCCTACTTGCTAAAAGGAGTCATTCTTATCTCAGGCAAGAGAGACATCTGGCTCTGCCATTAACCTTCGCCTGTGGCACCTATTAGCATGTATGTAAAGGTTAATGCTGGCCTCTAGGCTCCCCCAATCCCTACTCACAAGCCCGGCGCACAGGCTCCTTTCCTCTTAAAATAAAATAAAATTTCCTGGAAATAACACCCCCACCCCCACCCCTGTCACTCTCTCTTCTTTCCTGAGAGACAACCTTGGCACTTTGCAATAATTGTTTCCCTTTTTCACGATGGAGGGGCTATTTTTCTTTTCTTGCTGTGCCCATTTCATTCAGTTCGAAGTCAGCCTCACCTGGAATTCTACATAGCAAGTTCTGGCCAGCCAGGGCTGTACAGCAAAGCATTGTATTAAAAAAAAAAAAAAAAGTTAGACATAGTGAAGAACATTCAACTAAGAGGAACAACTTATTTCTTGTTTTTTGTTTGTTTTTCAAGACAGAACTCACTCTGTAGACCGAGCTGGCCTAGAGCTCAGAGATCCGCCTGCCTCTGCCTCCTGAGCGCTGGGATCAAAGGCGTGCGCCGCCACCAACCAGCCAATCTATTTCACAGCAGTAAATGATCTTATCCCAAAGTGGCAAGCCCAAGGATGTAGATCGCCTGCCAACATCGTTTCTTAGCCACACATTAGCTCATGGCCGACATGTAGATTTTCTCAAAGCTTATTTCTTCAACAGTTCTTTTTATTATACAATAAACTAGTTTAAAGAAAGTGTGTCTTCCCCCAAAATCTCATTACATTTTAGTTGGCACTTCTCCAATTAAAACCTAAGAAATGCATCAATATTTTATAAAGGGTTCTATTGTAATATAACTTGTACTTGGGGAGACGGTTGCTTGTTTTTTAATTTAAAAATCTTTAAATTTTTAATTTAAAAACTTAAAAAAAAAACTAATCGGGAACCTTTACCTTATTAGCAAATACTTGTCTGCATTGTCGTTAATATTATTTAATAGCTTTCCATGCTTCTTGTAATATTAATGTAGTCAATAATTTATTTAAATTCCTAATTCAAGCTATTTAGGAATTTTCAGTGTTTATTACAACACTGATACCAAAATAAAGATGTAAATAAAAAGTTCATAAATTTCATTTGAAAAACTTTTAAGATTTATTTTTATATATTGATGTTTTGCCTAAACGTCTGACTGTGCACATGTGTGCCACACTAGCAGAAGCCAGAATAGGGCGTCAGAACCCCCGGAACTGGAGTTACAGGCAGTTGTGAGCCATCATCTAAGTGATGGGAACTGAATCCAGATTCTCTGGAAGGGCAGCCAGTGCAGAGGCATCTCTCTAGACCTTGAATTCTGAGTCTAGTCCTCCAACCTCCACTTCCAGAGTGCTGGGATTACAGGCGTGCCCTTTACCCGGTGCTGGGGATTGAACCCACGACTTTGATGCATGTAGGGGAAGCACTCTTATCAACTGAGCTACACCTCCAGCTCTGGCTATTGCCTGTTTGAAAGATTTGGTTTGGTTTGTTTTGGCTGTTTCGTTTCGTTTTGTTTTGTTTTTCGAGACAGGGTTTCTCTGTGTAGCCCTGGCTATGCTGGAACTCATCTGTAGACTAGGCTGGCCTCGAACTCAAAGATCCGCCTGCCTCTGCCTCCCGAGTGCTGGGATTAAAGGGGAGCTGATGTCACCACCGCCCAGTTTAAAAAAATAATAATAATAAGGGTTTTGTTTTAAAATCTTATTTAAAGTAGCTCTTGGTGATCGTCTCTCGGGAATGACCTCACAAGCAATTCGGGAGAAGTGAGAATAATTGAAAACTTTCAAATGCATATTACACTTTACAAAGGAGAAAGCTCGAGTCCCTCAGTAACCTGGCTCCCGAGACAGCACGTCTTCTGCAGTAATTCCAGGACGTCAGACCCTGAGCATCCCGACGGGCGCGGTCCCCAACCTCCGCCCCGCTCTCCAACAGGTCTACACGGGCACAACGCGTACGGAGGGGAATCCTAGTCGCGACGTACCGGATGTGTGCAAGGGAAGTGACCGAGGTCAACTCACGACTGATTGGCTTTCCGGAATGTTCCTAAGCCTCCTTTCGCCTGCCACTGGCCGGGTGTTTTGTCTATTTGAACAATCCCCGCCCCCCAGAAGCCGGTCTTGAAGCTTCACTTCTTCGTGATTATTGGTAGACGTTCCTGCCCATCTTCTCTCTCGACGCGCTGATTGGTTGTTGGGCTCGCAAGCCCGCCCTCTCATCTCCCGGGCCTAGAGGACAGCGGGGAAAGGCGGGTGGTGGGGCTGGGGGCCCGAAGCGGCGGTACCGGCTCAGGCGGCGACAGCTGAGGCGGTGGCCGGAGCCGCGCGGTGAGTCTGGGGCCTGGATCCGAGCGCTTGCGGCCGGAGGGATGTCCAGACTCACGGCCATTCTGGGCCGTGCTGGGGGAGGCCCGGGAAGCCGTCCGTCTGGACCGTGCAGAGCCTCAGCAGCAGCCGCGCGGCCGGGGCGGTCCGCGCCGCGCCCTCGGGGAGACCCCAGGCCGGCGTCTCCGCTCCGGGCCTGCCGTGGCGCCTGTAGGTCACCTTCCCGGTCTCAGTCATCCCTCCAGAGCCACCTCCAGACGGTGGAGCCTGTCCCCGGGAGCTCCAGCCTCGAGGTCAGCCCCCTGCACCGCACCGTGGAGACCTGTCGGGGACCCAGACCCTCGAGCTCGCTCAGGCGCTGCCTCTCCCACGTCCTTACTTCACATTTCATCCTTTGAACTTGAACTCCCCGAAGTCATGACCAAGACCTCTGGGATGTGTGACTCCGAGTGGTTACTTTGAATCCAGCCTGGGGCAGCTGGCTTGTGGGTAAACTCTATACTTCGATGAGAATAGAAATTACGTGTCAGCCTTCTTCCTGCTACCTCGTGTGTGTACACACTCGGTAGTGGTTTCTTTTCGCCCTGAAAGGGTCCGGTTCCTTTTATAGTATTTTTTTTCCCCCTCTCAGTATAGTATCTGAAAGCTCTCAAAACTATTTGTTCCTTGTTGTTTTTTTTTTTTGTTGTTGTTGTTTTTGTTTTCGTGATGCCCCCAGAATATGACCTTGAACTTTGATCCTCCTGTCTCCCACCTGTGAGTGCTGGCCTTAAAAGTGTGTGACTTCATGCCCTGGTTTTGCGGTGCTGAGGTTTGAACCCAGGGTTCTGAGCATGTTAGGACTGTGTCTCACAAACTCACTTAAAACCAAGATGCTTCAGGAGTTGTGCTTGTTTTTTAGTGTAATCTGGCAGGATAGGTGTATGATACTCCCTGTGGCATTGTGGGCTGGCCACTTTCCTGTGGATTGTAAACTCAACGAGAGAACAAACAGCACATAACTGAGGAATGAGTGGTCTCTTTTAGCGCACAACTGAAGTACCTTGCCCCTTCCTATCCAGGGGAGATTTGTTCAAGAACTGCCTTCCCAACCCAGTGAATGCTTGTCCCTCATGTGTTATGGAGTAGTATTTGTGTTTATCCTTTTGTATGCTTTAAATCACGCCTGCGTTGCATTCGATGGCAAATACCATCTCAATGGTTGTTATACTGTTGTATCATGTAGCAAGTAACAATAACAAAAAGAAACCTATATGTGGTCAGTACAAACTAAGCCCCCTCCCCCATTTTTTAAGTTTAATTTTATGTACATTGGTGGTCTTGCCTGCATGTATGTCTGTGTGAGGGTGTCAGAGCCTCAGGAACTGGAGTTACAGACAGTTGTGAACTGCCATGTGTGTGCTGGGAATTGAACTCAAGTGCTCTGGAAGAGCAGCCAGTCCACTTGACCGCTGAGCCGTCTCTCCAGCCCCTATTTTTTTTTTTTCTTTTTTAAAATTACATGTATTTATCGGTGGCGTGCATACAATGAATGACACGCGTGTGGAAATGAGAACAACTTGTAGCAGTCGTTTCTCTTCTTGTACCTCCTGGGTCCCGGGTGTCAGACTCAGTCATCGGACTCCGCAGCAAGCGCCTTTACTCACTGGGGCGTCTCGCTAGACTCCCACCCCCGTTGTATCGCACCCAGATCGGTACCGTCTCCAGGTGCCGTGGATGGGAAGGGTCAGCTAGGCTAGTACTGGGTGCCGCAGCACTACACCGCACAGCAGCCCGTAGCCACACGGAGCTGTCGAGCACTTGAGGCGTGACGGCTACGTCTCTGTATCCATGAAACATCATAATGGCAGTTTGTGGATTATGGGGTTGAATGTGGTATATCGTATAGCGACGTAATGATACGAAAAAGAAACCTTTATGTGTTGGGTACAAACTAAGCCCCCTCCCCCCCACTTTTTAAATTTAATTTTATGTGCATTGGTGTTTTCGGCCTGCACGTATGCCTGTGTTTCGCCTGTTTCTGTTTTAATTTGACTACTAGAACCTTCTAAATTACTTATATGGGGGCTGGAGAGATCTCAGCACTGAGGAGCACCTGTTGCTCTTCCAGCAGACCCCAGCTGGGTTCCCAGTGCCCTTGTCAGGCAGCTGGCAACTGCCTGTGGCTGACTCCAGAGCAGTCCAGTGTCTTCTTTTGGCCTTTGCAGGCATCTGCACATAAGTGGCATACCCAGACAGACATGCGTAAATTAAATACGAAAACCGATAAATAACATTACTTCATGGCTTGAATCATATTTCTGTTCTGCAGGGCTGCCCTACAGTAATCATCACTATTCCTTTTGCAAATGGCGCTCTGAGGAAAGGGGAGATCTTAGTCTGGATTCTCCCTCCCTCCCTCCCCACTTCTGGGACCTGGCCCTAGGCCATAATCACAGTAACAATGAGCAGGAGCTGTGCCCTGCGCTTCTAGAAACACTTTTAAACCTGTTACTCCTCACCCCGATCCACAAGTTAGGTCCTATGATCCTTCTATTGAGATGCCAAGGAAAATGAAGACTCTCAGTGTCTTCCTTAAGGTCTGTGACTCTGCAGCAGGTCTCAAACCCAGGTAATTTCATCTCCACAGTCTACGACCTGGCCCTCTCTAGAGACCCATACCCAGCATGCCATGGGTGGATATCTTTGTCAGGAACTAAGGCCACAAATACATTTGTGTCCGTAGTTTGTAGAATATTGAAAGATGGGGCTGCGACTGTAGCTCAGTTTTAGAATGCTTGCCTAGTATGCACAGAGCCCTGGGTTGAGTCTCAGCACTGCAGAAATTGGGTATGGTGGCTCCTTACAGTCCCAGTGATTGTAGTAGAAGGGATAGGAGTTCCAGGCCACCAGCTGCATAGCAAGTTCAACGTCATGCTAAGAATATGACTCTGACTTTAAAAAAAAAAAAAAATCAAGGGGCCAGCAAGATGGCTCAGCAGGCAAAAGTGCTTGCTGCCAGGGTTGGCAAGCTGAATTTATCTCTGGGACCCACGTGGAGGAAGGGGAGAGCTAACTCCTGCAGGTTGTCCCTGACCTCCTCACGTACGCTATGGTGTGTACTCGCACACACAAATAAATGTAAAAAAAAAATTTTTTTTTTTTTAATTTAAAAAAAATTTGAAAAGAATATTTAAAGATATTCTTCTCCAAAGAACCTCAGGGCAAGATGCTTGGAACAGGCCCTGCCGTGGCCACCGCCACCGCCGCCACGTCCAGCAACGTGAGCGTTCTGCAGCAGTTTGCCAGCGGGCTGAAGAGCCGGAATGAGGAGACCAGGGCCAAGGCTGCCAAGGACCTCCAGCACTACGTCACTATGGAGCTGCGCGAGGTCGGTCCTGCGTGATTCGGGCCGGCCACGCTGGGACTGGGGCTGCTGCGCCATCGCTGGTGTAAACTGTCACCACAGCTAAGGGAGGGTGTTCGGGAAGACAGCAGCATTCACGTTGGGAGTGTACGGGCGCCTCTGCAGCGATCGCACGTTTCCGCGCTGTCGCTTTTATTTATGGTCACAGTTCGGCTGCTTGTTTTATTTTTTTGTGATCTTTTTTTTTTTTCCTATCACCAGCCTTGGGTTCTTCGTATCTGACAGTGATTGGGTTTGGACAGTTGATGGTCTGGAACTTTCTAAACTGTTCTGGAAGTTTCTTTTTATTGTTTTGTGCACTGTTGGATGAGGGTCTGCCTAGGTCTTGGCATTTTGTACTGTCTGCAGGTGTTGGAGTTCTGTGAGGGACGTTTGATTGCTTATGATCTGCACCCGAGGATTTCTGAATCAATAAAAACACCCGAGCTCAGACTCTCAGGGTTCCACTGTCTGGTATGGCGCTGGCCATGATGGTGGTCCCCTCTGCTGTGGTCCAGAAAGGTTTGCACCAATGAATATGCCTCTTTGTCTTCCATTCTTGGTGAACTGCCACAGCAGCGAACTACTACACTAAACAGAGACCACAGTTGAGGTCAGAGGACACTGACCTGTTCACCCTTGTCCCACTGGCATTGGGACATTTCTAAGACAGGCTGTCCTCTGCTGTTGGGTAGAGAATCATAAGCAGTTGCTAAGTAAACAGAGGAGTCATGTGATCAGTTGCTCTTTGCTCGAGAGCTATGGAAGTGAGCAGTAGCTTGGTCTCTGGCTTGAGCCATACTTGCCACCCCTCCATTCTAGTCTCCAGTTGCCAGCCCAGCATGCTGTCCCCAATGGGAAGATAACTAGAAACTGTCCTGTGCACGTCTTCCCTCATAGATGAGTCAAGAGGAGTCGACCCGCTTCTATGACCAGCTGAACCATCACATTTTTGAACTGGTTTCCAGCTCAGATGCCAATGAGAGGAAAGGCGGCATCTTGGCCATTGGTAAGGACAGAGTCTTTGGTAGCCGCAAACATGAGGGACACAGGACAGGTCACCTCTGTGTCCACCGTACCCTTATTTGCACTTGCTAAAGGTGAGGTATCTAATTCACCTCATTTTAAAAGAACTATAGAGAGCCTGTAGCTTTCAGTGCACGGAGACAGGTGCTAATTCCAGCACAAATCCTGGGACACAGGCAGAGCACGCTCTTAGGTGTGATAGCTGAGTCCCAGACTGCTAAGTGACTTCCTTGGCTAGTGTGCCAGGGTTGAGACTAGAAGCCAGGTTTTCATTCTTCTGCCCCAGATTGCCTTCGGCAGGTCTCCCTTCACAATAGAGCAGGATTTGGTTCAGCGGGACTCACAAATGCAAAAGTAGAAATGGGTGCTGTTTGCCCAAGGGCTGGCCACAAATCCTGTGAATTGTCACTCAGTCTTAAAGAGTTTTTCCTCCCGGAAAGGAGATATACAGATGTGTTAAAATGCGATCATCTGGATTTACATGCATAGTTCTGGCACAGAAATCCAGTCTACTGGTTCAAATAAAAAACCGCCTCCTTACGTAGAGATGAACTGAGATTGGAGTAGGAGCTCGCTCGCCAGCATTCAGCTCCAGGCTACCTGCTCCCAGGACACGCCACATGGCCCCTTTGCTTTCTTTTCCAGCTAGCCTCATAGGAGTGGAAGGTGGGAATTCCACCCGAATCGGCAGATTTGCCAACTACCTTCGGAACCTCCTTCCCTCCAGTGATCCAGTTGTCATGGAAATGGCCTCCAAGGCCATTGGCCGCCTTGCTATGGCCGGGGACACTTTCACTGCTGAGTATGTGGAGTTTGAAGTGAAGCGAGCCTTGGAATGGCTGGGTGCTGACCGCAACGAGGGCCGGAGACACGCAGCTGTGAGTGCCCACAGGATTGAGCCCGGCCGGGACTGGGGAGCGGTGCGCCTGCTGTGTGCTCTGCTTCCTTCCGAGGCTTGTCCTGGGAAAAGGGTTCTAGGATGTGAGGTGGGAGAGTCAGTCTGGCAGTGGGTGATGTGGGGGTGGAAGTTCAAGGAAGTAGCACAAACAATAACCCTGTAATGGCTTTGTCATTCACAACTTTGGAACTTGACAGCCGTGCTAAAGACTGGTCTTTTCTGAAATGAGAATAGTAACAAAATTGAACATCAGACACGTGCTTTCATTCAGCAAATATTTGTTAACCGTACTGGATCACAGGCAAGGTTCTAGGCTGTTGGCTTAGTGTTAAAAAAAGCTCAGACACCTGCCTGTCCAGAGTGTGTGTTCACATGGTACCAGCAGTCTGTCAGCAGCCAGGTGGTGAGCGCTGAGATGCTTGGTCCGTCTCCCTTAGCCTCTCCTGGTGCCAGGCTTTCCCAGATAGGAGGGAACTGGGATATCCTGAGAAAACAGAAGTCCTGGTAGGAGTAAGGGTTCTGTTTGTCCTTCTCCCCCAGGTCCTCGTTCTCCGAGAGCTGGCCATCAGCGTCCCCACTTTCTTCTTCCAGCAAGTGCAGCCCTTCTTTGACAACATTTTTGTGGCTGTGTGGGATCCCAAGCAGGCCATCCGAGAGGGAGCTGTGGCTGCCCTCCGTGCCTGTCTGATCCTCACCACCCAGCGGGAGCCAAAGGAGATGCAGAAGCCTCAGTGGTACAGGGTGAGTGCTGGCCCCCAGCGAGCACTTTTGCCTAGAGAATCACCTGCTTGGCACAGCAGACCCACCACCTTAACCCAGTTTTATCCCTTGCTGGGCATTATACCCAGAGCCACATCTTTTAAAGTTTGAGAATTGGTGTGGTGGCTCATACCTTTAATCCCAGAACTTGGGAATCAGACAGGCAGGCAGGTCTCTGAGTTCAAGGCCATCCAGGGATACATAGTGAGGCCCTGTCTCAAAGACAGAAAGCAAATAAAGTTTGATAATTGCAGTTTTGTCAACAGTGCCCACATCATCACCTCAAAATACAACTAAACAACTAAGGTTGAGTCCTGTAAACAAACAAACAAAAGAGAATTCAAGGCCAATCTGGGCTACCTGACCAAACAGCGTTTCAAGACAGACCCAAAATAACAGCTGGTATTCATTACCTTCTTCTCAGCAGTTGTTAAAATACAGAAAACTGGGTGTCTCTGAATCAGTGGACATGGTTGCTACTAATTTGCAAAGGGCTCGCTTCCTCCGCCCCAGCGTCCTGACTCCTGTGCTGATGGCTGTTGCCATGGAAATGCACTCACCAAAAGAATCCCAAACGTGGGATCGAGAGACCTGGCCTCCTTTTTTGCCTTTGCTGTGTGACATTGGACAGGTCCCTTACTTCCTTTGGGCCTGCTTTATGTGGCCGTTTAACAGATGACAGTGACATTTGCCTCAAAGGTATATGTAAGCATTGGAGCTAAATTAAACAAAAGAGCTTGGTAAGTTGGTACTGATGCTGTCCCGAGGCACCAGCAGGCACTGGAACGCCCCCCGAATCTCTGGGGGGTGGGCCTGTGATCTCTACCTCGAACACTGGGTAGTAACAGACGTTCTCTCTACTTAGCACACATTCGAAGAAGCGGAGAAAGGGTTTGATGAGACCTTGGCCAAAGAGAAGGGCATGAATCGAGATGACCGAATCCACGGGGCCTTGCTGATCCTCAACGAGCTGGTCCGAATCAGCAGCATGGAGGGGGAGGTGAGAGACTGAGTCTGGGGAGCCCAGGCTCATGTGCCAGTCCGTCATCCGGCAAGGAGGGCCTTGTCCTCCGAGGGCTGAAATGGATAAGCCCGCTTCAAGGGGCAGCGGCACGTGTGAAGAGCATAAGCATGCAGAAGATCCTGAGTATGGGGTTGGAAGAGTACGTGGAGGCTCAGGGTATGCCCTTCTGAGGTGGTGCCATCTGAGAGAGAGCCACAGACGTGAGTGAGGCTGCCGTGCACCCGGCTGGGACTGCGCTCTAGGCAGAGGCTTTGAGCGGAAGAAAGTTGGATATGGAAAAGCTGGCTGGTGTGTTGTGAGCAAAGGAGAGTCAGGTGGCACCGGGGGGGGGGGGGGTCTAGGCGATAGGCTCACTGTTTGTGGTCGGCAGTTTTATTCTAATTGCAGACACAGGCGTCAGCGACGGGCACATGGGAATCATGGGGTGTCGTGAGTCTCTAGCACCTCTGGCTGCTTGTGGGAACAAGTGTGTGGAGAGGTGGGAATGAAGTCAGGGAGTTAGGAGTTGAGTCAGTTTAAAGGTGGAAGGATTGTGCAGCCTACGAGGAAACAGCAAGGGCTGAGTCTGCGTTGGCTGACGAACAAGAGGGAGGAAGCACTGGGTGCCTCTGTCTTCCTATGAGGCCACTGTGAGGTCCTTGCGCCAAAGCAGGCCACCAGAGGAGACCTGTGTCAACCAGCAGCAGGCAAGCTCGACATCCTTGCCTCCTGTCGGTGGCCACGAGCAGTCCATGTGGCCGTGGCACAGGCTTGGTGATGGAACTCCAAGCAGCACTAGGGACTCTTGGTTAGTTAGGCTCTTGAAGTCGAGGTCACATTCTGGGGGCTGCCATCGGGGGCTCCTGGAGGAGTCTGGCTGGCTTCAGTAGGTGTAGTGATAAAGATAATGAGGCAGGATTCAGGGTATGTTGGAGTAAAACTCCATCTGTGAGACTTCCTGTGAGGGTCCGCTGGCAGAATTTCACCCCAAAGAGATCTTAGCAGGGTGCCAGCGTAGGGCTACCCTCACTTCACAAGAGCCTGCAGTCTCAGCGGTTTGCCATTCAGCCTTCCTAAACCTGGCAGGGAGTACTTGGAGGTAGGGACTCCAGGCCGCAGCCCGCTGAGGTTTCTTTCTTCCTCAGTACAAGGTGGTCCTCTGCCTGCGTTAGAACAGGCCCAGGCCCCCTGCAAGGGGGAAATGGTAGTCTAGATGAAGAGAGGCCCCTCCACTCTGCAGGTTTTGTCCCTCGGGAGTGGGCAAGCGGATCGCTCTGCAGACTCACCGTGCCCAGGGCGAAAGCTGCTCATAAGCCAAAGTGACTCTTCTTTCCTCCCCTGCACGCGCATAGCGTCTGAGAGAAGAGATGGAAGAGATCACCCAGCAGCAGCTGGTGCATGACAAGTACTGCAAAGACCTGATGGGCTTCGGGACGAAGCCTCGGCACATCACCCCCTTCACCAGTTTCCAGGCCGTGCAGCCCCAGCAGTCGAACGCCTTGGTGGGACTGCTGGGGTACAGCTCCCACCAAGGCCTCATGGGATTCGGGGCTTCCCCCAGCCCTGCCAAGTCCACTCTGGTGGAAAGCCGCTGCTGCCGAGACTTGATGGAGGAGAAATTTGATCAGGTAAATGGCGAAAGGCCTTTCCTTCTTCCCCCAAGCCCCGCTCTCTGCCAACCCTGTCTCCTTCCTCTCCCAGGTGTGCCAGTGGGTGCTGAAGTGCAGGAGCAGCAAGAACTCACTGATCCAAATGACAATCCTCAATCTGTTGCCCCGCTTGGCTGCATTCCGACCTTCTGCCTTCACAGGTGAGGCTGTCCTCTGAAGACCTTCCCTCTCGAAGGACGGTCAGACAGGGAGGAAGCGGTGTAGAGTCAGGTCTGCCTGTCCTCTAAGCAGCACTGATGTAGAGGTTGGTTCCTTCACCTCCTGTCCAGTTTCTCCATTTCTATTAAGAGACCTACCAGCAATCAGAAGGTGTAGGCAGGAGCCAACCATGGCAGCACACACCTGTAGTACCAGCACCCGGAGGCAGAGCAGAAGAGTCAGGACTTCATTCAGCACTGTTCTTGGCCATATGACGAGTCTGAGCCAGCCTAGACCACGTGATCCTGTCTCAGGAAAAAAAATCACTGTGCTGTGCAGGGTCAATTCATGGCCAAGTTGTCATGTGTAGATGTTAACAGAGTTTCTTGTGCTGGGTGTGATGGCTTGTATCTTAGGAGGCTGAGATTGGGGACCAGCTGAAGCTTTAAGGCCAGCCTGGGCCTCAGAGTGAGACCAGCAGAAGGGCACTGGGTCCATACTGTCAGCAGCATCTGTCTGGGGCAGAGCGGGCTTAGTGAGCTGCTTTGTCCTGTGGAGATCACCGAGCATCCTCACCACCTGTAAGGAAGAGGCGGGTTCCGCAGTGATGGACAGTGAGCTCTGTATGCTCACTGAGTTGCTGGCTGTCAAGGCTGGGCCAGCTCAGATACAGGCCTTCCCATGAAGCCTTCCCAGATGTTCTGGGTGGAGACCCTCTCTCTTTCCGCCACAGTCCTCAGCTGTAGGAAACTTTGGTGACGGCCCTGGAGTGAATCCTGCATCAGTCTGTACTGAAGTTTTTAATTATTGACTTTTGTTGGTCTCTACTTCCTGACTAGCGAAAATAAAATAATAATCCCCGCCTCCCAAAATGCATAGCGTGAATGGTTAAGCACCTCTCCAGGGCCTGGCACGGAGCGAGCCCCAGTGAATAGAAACCATTATTAGATTAGTATCACCTCCTGGAGCTGCTTCAGGTCCATTTTGGAAATGAGGAGGTAGACATGGTAATAATACTCTAGCTGCCTGTTCCTGTTTAATATCTCTCCCTTGCCTCCTCCTTGGTGAGAGTGAGACCTGTCTCAGACATCTCTGTACTTCACTGTGGCATGCTGCCTGTGTCCAGTGAGTGCTCGGAACCAAGTATACAGTGGGATAAAGGGAAGGTCAGCCTGACCCTCAGCATGTGCCGTTCCCAGCACAGCTGTCCCAGGCCCCCCAGGCCAGGAGAAGCCATGGAGGAGGTCTACAGGATGAGGTGTTAAGCAGGTTAGGTCTAAGAGGTACAGTGTGTTGGATAAGGACTAAAGTCTCATAAACTTTATGAACCAAAGAGAAATGATAGGATGAAAATCACCCATAAGTTTTGAACTTTTCCCTTCTGCCTGCCTGGCACCAGCAGCTCTTCCCTTCCCTGATGACCAGACGCTGGTCAGTGGAGCTTTGAATGGTCTTGGGTTGAAAGTCTGCCATTCAAAAGAAACTTTGTAGCAACTATGCCAAATCTGATGAAAGTCTGGCGTGCTGTAGAAACAGTTACCATGGTGCATTCAGGGGACTGTGTAGCAGCAGGATACAAAGACAGAGGCCCTGTGTGTATTCTTTTGATGTAGGCTTGTTTTGTTAAACATCGCATTAAAATGCATCAGTGAAGTTCAGTCTGGAGAGCCACCCTACACCATAATCGCACGCCTCCATGCTGAAGCGCCTGTTAAAGTGCAGAATGGAAGTCATCGCCTCAGCTTCCCAATGGTGGACACTCCGGGAATAGCAAAAGTACCCTAAAAATAAAAATTTTTAAAGCAAAATAAAAGCTGGACATAATAAGTCCAAGCATCACCCCAAGGGGCTCTGAGATGGCTCGGTGATAAAGACACTTGCCACCGTGCCTGAGGACCTGAGACCAGCACCAGTGGTGAGGAGCTAAGGCAATGAGAAGCAGGAAATGCCTTTGTTCCAAAGAAAAACGTTTCAGC
This sequence comes from Cricetomys ansorgei, assembly GCA_026225945.1. Classification (NCBI taxonomy): domain Eukaryota; kingdom Metazoa; phylum Chordata; class Mammalia; order Rodentia; family Nesomyidae; genus Cricetomys; species Cricetomys ansorgei. The sequence goes on along the minus strand of JAMJFZ010000165.1, from coordinate 944,139 downwards.
CTGATGTGCCCAGGAACACCTGCTCTTGCATACTGCTGATGTAAACATACCGAAGATGCAGGCGTGCTTTCTAGATCTCAGAGTAAGTCTTACTCTGTTAAATGTATCTCAGTAAAAATCTCCAGGTAATAGCTCAGATTCCCAGGCCCATGCTGAGTGATGGCTCCTTAATTGTAAATAATATTCAATATTGCTTTCAGTGTCACTACCTTGTAAGATATTCTCTGTTTTTTTAAACAAGATTTAATGTTCTGTTTGCTTTGGAGATGTATATATACGTGTGTGTGTGTGTGTGTGTGTGTGTGTGTGTGTGTGTGTGTGTTTTCCGAGTATTGAATGCCTGGTGCCTGTGGAGGACAGAATAAGGTTTTGTATTTTCTGGAACTGGAGTTACAGACTGCTGTGAGCCGTCATTTGGGTGTTGGGAATTGAATTCAGTCCTCATTTCTTCAGTCCCATAAGGTTTTTGTTTGTTTTTTGTTTGTTTTGAGACAGCGCCACACCTTTTAGCTTGGGCTGGCCTGGAACTTTATATAGACCAAGCTGGCCTTGAGTCACAGAGATCCACCAGCCTCTCCTCTCTAATGCTGGCCCCTTAGCAGTTTTTGAATGAGGGTCCGGCAAGATGGCTCAGCAGAAAAGGTGCTTGCCACTAACCCCGATGACCTGAGTTTTCCCCAGGGACCTGCGTGGTGCATGAAAAGAGCTTATTCCCCAGTTGTCCTCTGGCATCGAGTGCACATTGGCAAACGCCCTCAACACACGCACACAGGTGTAACAAAAGAATTAGACTAATGAGACAGTATGTGACACTTCTGAGGATGGCTTCTTTGCTTTTTTTTTTTTTTAAGGGAAAACCAATATCGTCCTTATATTTCCAAAAGATATCCCTGAGGAGTAATTACCAAGCGCAAAATGTCTTATAAAGTTCGTTCTTTACGTTCTTAGCATCTTAATTCAGGCTTAACTTAAAGCCGAGTGCTGTGTAGGGACTCTGACCTCGGCCCTCGCTCTGTCTTCTCCCTGCCAGATACCCAGTACCTCCAGGACACCATGAACCACGTCCTGAGCTGTGTCAAGAAGGAGAAGGAGCGGACTGCAGCATTCCAGGCCCTGGGGCTGCTTTCCGTGGCAGTGAGGTCTGAGTTTAAGGTCTACTTGCCCCGGGTGCTGGACATCATCCGAGCAGCCCTGCCTCCTAAGGACTTCGCCCACAAGTAAGTGTTTCTGTTGGGATCTCATCCTGCACCCTGCTCAGGTAGACAGGAAGTGTCACCCATCCTGACTGCACAAGAGCGTAAGGCCATTCCACACATTGTTACACTGAGGAATGGCAGGCAAGGAGCAGTCCCTCCTCACTGGACTTCAGACTCTTCAGGCGCAATGACTGTGCAAGCATTTAGAAAGTGGAGTTCCATGAGAACATGCTGGATGTCAGCACATGCTCCAGTCTGGCCTTTCTCTGGTGTGCGAGTCCTCCGTTTTTAGAACGCCTGTGGAGGAATTCTTGACTGGAACCGAAGCGATCCAACGCTCATCTTTTCCCTTAGCGCTAAAGCGTGGCGAGTCATTCCACCACTCCATTGGCATCTTGCCAGGTGGAGAGGCCAGACTGATCCTGGGGAGTCAGTGTCTGTGACGTCGAACTTATGTTTATTAGCAAGGGTTGTTCTTGGGATCCGGAAGCCACCATCCTGAGACCCAGCATTCCCATCATAGACATTTCTTTCCATGGGATACCTACCTATACGCTACCCTCTGGCTCCTGACAGCACACTCACCATTCGGTTTGCTGCCCAACTAAGTACCTGGTCAGCCCCACATTAAGTATGGTGCCTCTTCCTGCATCCCAGAAGACACAGTGCTGCCATCTGCTGGAGTGGGGTTTTAAGTACACACCCATAGTGACTCATGGGCTGGGTCCAGTAGGGTTCTGCAATAGACAGTCTTCACACTCGCTTGTGTCTGGCCCTGCCTAAGTAATTTGCCTCCTGGCCCCAGCACGACTTTGAGGTGGGACATTATGAATGTCTTTGTGTCTGAGGTAGCCATTCTGTTTCTCTGCAGGAGGCAGAAAACCGTGCAGGTGGATGCTACAGTATTCACGTGCATCAGCATGCTGGCTCGAGCAATGGGACCAGGCATCCAGCAAGACATCAAGGAGCTGCTGGAGCCCATGCTGGCAGTGGGCCTGAGGTGTGTGCCAGAGGCCTGTGGCCACCCAGCCTCAGTGACCAGTCTGGCATAGAAGAGAGGGGCAGGCTATTTGGGTATCAAATTGGATAGGCAGGCTAGCCCCATCTAAACACGCAGGTTAGTTATGAATCCTAGTTTCAGCACTAGCTCCTGTGATCTTGACTGACCTGCTTCTCCGAGCCTCTCTCCGAGCCTCAGATTTCTCATCTGAAAGTAACAATTTGTGCTGTCGAGAAGAATTCAGGAAACACTAGCACAAGGCCTGGCATGTAGGGAGTCCTTGGTACGTGTGCATGGCTACTGTTAATGCCCTTATTGGGAAGACTGATTAGCTTCCCAAAACCTTCATTCCCTCCCCGTGAGACAGGAAGTGGTGCTCTGTCTGCTTCCCGGTCGCTGCCCGAGACTCAATCTCTGGTGGCTGAATTCTATTGCGTAAGGTCTCTCTGGTGAAAACCAGAAATGTTTAGATTATCCTGCAATCTGAGACGAGAACGAGATTGTTCAGCACTTGAAAGACTAAGCAGCGACAGGGCCCAGTCCCCTTGCCGGACGAGGACAGGTGCTTCTTCCCCACAGCAGACAGTGTCATGTGTCACGCCCTGACCTCTAAGTGACTAGTGTCATCCTCCTCCTCAGCCCGGCGCTCACCGCCGTGCTTTACGACCTGAGCCGGCAGATTCCACAGCTGAAGAAGGATATCCAGGACGGGCTCCTGAAGATGCTGTCCCTGGTCCTGATGCACAAGCCCCTCCGGCACCCAGGCATGCCCAAGGGCTGGCCCACCAGCTGGCCTCCCCCGGCCTCACCACCCTCCCTGAGGCCAGTGACGTGGCCAGCATCACCCTTGCCCTTCGGACCCTTGGCAGCTTTGAATTTGAAGGTAAGAAACTGGTTGTTCGTGCCAGTGTTGAGGAATGCTGCAGCCCTGAGAAGGGCTGAGGGCGTCTGGATCCCTAGATCTAGATGTAGTTATAGTATTAACCCCAGGGCACCAGATGCAGGGCAGCCTCTCCTTCCCAGGCTCTGCCTGCTTAGTTCCTGCCCTGTGCTTTGTCTCATCATGTGTTGGGGGCAGATGGTGTTCAGAAAAAAAAACACGCATTGCTTCAGAAAAATAACAGATCAGAGGTGGGAAACTCTGGATGGCACCCTCTCCTCCTCACCTTCCCTCAGATCTGGAGGGAATTTGTTCCTTTAAAACGACAGCAGGGGTTTCTGGGTATTTCCATGTGAAAGTGTGATGTTGTATGCAGTTCAGTTTGGAATTCTGTCCCAAGCAGCAGTGTTTCTTCTTCCTCTTCCTTTGTGCCCAGGCCACTCTCTGACCCAGTTCGTCCGCCACTGTGCGGATCATTTCCTGAACAGCGAGCACAAGGAGATCCGCATGGAAGCTGCCCGCACCTGCTCCCGCCTGCTCACGCCCTCCATCCACCTCATCAGCGGCCACGCCCACGTGGTTAGCCAGACTGCAGTGCAGGTGGTGGCAGATGTGCTCAGCAAGCTGCTTGTGGTCGGGATAACAGATCCTGGTAAACGTTATGACAGTGGTCCTAGGGGATATGAGAGGTGTCTGTGTGGTCTCTAGAGGTCATCAACTTCAGTAATTCATGCTTAGTATTTCTCTGCTAAGGCATTAGGTTTACCTCCTCCAGTCTGTTGGTGTAAGACAATTTTTTTTATTTTACTTTTCTTTATTGCAATGTATAGATTTTTTTTTTTTTTTTATTAAGGCAGAAGGTTAGACAAGGAAGGTGTTTTGGAGTTTCCCGCTGCTGATAGCAGTGGAGGTAGACACTGGGAAGGGGCTGGAGGGAGGGGGCCCTGAAGAGGCACTCAAAGACATGTTTGCTCTTGCAGACCCTGATATCCGCTACTGTGTCTTGGCATCCTTGGATGAGCGCTTTGATGCCCACCTGGCCCAGGCAGAGAACCTACAAGCTCTGTTTGTAGCTCTGAATGACCAGGTCTTCGAGATACGAGAGCTGGCCATCTGCACCGTGGGCCGACTCAGTAGCATGAACCCAGCCTTCGTCATGCCTTTCCTGCGCAAGATGCTTATCCAGGTAATGGGGTGACAGAAGGAAAGGACCCCCGTAGTGAGCTGGGAAGGGGTCAGGAAGAAAGATGGAGATACCCAACAAGTCATGTTTGGCCTAAGAGCCCATGTTCCCAGCCTTGGGTTCCAGGTGGAGTGTGAGCCTCTCGTCAGCATGGTTCCAGACAAACCTCTCCGGCAGCTCATCCTCCCCTGAGCCCCAGTGACTGGGCATCCCGGCCCTCACTGCAGCGCTGCTGGGGTCTCAGGCTTCCCGCTCTTCCCTGTCTTGCTGCTTTTCTGCTTCTCTTGCTAATAGTAGCCAAGCACAGAGGCCACCAGTTTTAATGTGGACACGGCTCCCACGTGACCCTGTGGCCACCGGGCTTGTTCAGGGGTCCCTGGCTTGAACGATGTGAGGTGTCTAGGTCCTCTAAAGAGATCCAGGTTGGCCTTTCTGCTGCACCCTGGGTCTTGATTTTCATCTTCACCTACCTTGTAAGTTCCTTGGCTTCCTATGAACAATGCCTGTTCCGATCCTGCCTTGTTATATTCTCCGCCTCTTTTGAAATAGACGCGGTGCATAACACATCTTCAAACACAGAATGTCACTATAGGCAACACACCTAGGAAAGTGGCATTTATTTGCAATTTGCCACAGTTAAACATGGTGGTACACGGTTTATCAGTTGACCGTTGGGAGGTTGTACTTGGTTGAGACTTCTGCTTTCATCCTGACAGCTTCCTGCTCTGAGTGAGGGCCCATGTCAGGGAGTGCCTGAGACAGGACCTGTGGAGCCTGCCAGTTCAGACTGCTGAGTGTGGAGGGGAATGTCTCCTAATGAGAGCAGGGTCTCTTCGTGTAGACCGCCCTGTCCCACGTGGTGCTGCACGCTGCCTGTGTGTTAGTGAACAAGCCAGACACAACTTTGCCCTCAGAAAGCTCGTATGCAGCCAACAGGCCAGCTCCTTTTCCTGCTGTTGGAGAGTGTGAAACGCCATCAGATAGATTGAGCATGTGCTGAACCTAGCCCTTGAAATTTAATAAGTAAATAAAACTTTAAAAAATAATTTATTTAGGCTATACAGGGCCTTGTATGTATCAGGAAAATGCCGTATCACTGAACTGTACCCCTTAAACTTTGAAATAATGAAAAAATAAGTTTTGATATAGATTGTTCCGAATCGAATCATGTTTTTTCATGTCTCATGTGTTGGTGCATGCCCTGGCCCTCCCCTGAGGTCTGGGCACTGGGCGCGTGGGATGTTACAGGGGCACGGTGGCTATGCCTCCGGCCTGCACTGCACCAGTGTGCCCTGCTCTCGGGCTCATTCCCTGCAGCCAGCCATATCCCTCGAGGTTCATTCTCTATTGCTAACTCCTTTCACTGCTGACTGGAGAAAACAGGCTTCGGGAAAGGCTTCGGGATACAGAAGACCAGTTAGTAAGCTGCTAACTAAGCCAGAATGTCCTGATTCCAAGCAGACTGTCTTCTGGACTCCCGACTGAACCTGCACTTGGTGGTTGTTTTCTTTGCTCACTGTTTACATCTTCCTTCAGCCTTACCCAGAAGTCTGTCTGTGTTGCCTGTGTCTGCTTGACATTGGGCTTAAGATGCTGATGCGCTAGTGTTTTAGGGATATGAGAAGCCTGGCAGTTGTGTTCAGTGACGGGCTCCCTAGCACTTCCTTGGTCTGCGTGTCCATGGAGGTTCAGCCCTCCTCTGTCTTACAACTCTTAACGGTTCTTTGATTCCCTTGTCGTTATTTATAGATCCTTTTGGTAATTTTGTGAATAGACAAAGGTTTTCCCAGGAGCCCTCCCTTTAGTTCCTTGTCTGGAAAACCATAATCACAGCTCTGACTGGTGCTGCTTCCCCAGTGCTGCAGACCTTTGTGCTGCTGAGACAGGAGAAGAGACAGCCAAGGCTGCTCTGGCAGCTCTAAAGATCCCCGTGCTTGCTGAGTGTCTGGTACAGACTGACCCACTGTGGAAGTCTGGTTCCTGACACATTTCCCTTTGCACAGGTCTCTGTCCTGTCCTCTGCCATAGCCTTACCTTCCTTCCCAACAGATTTTGACGGAGCTGGAGCACAGTGGCATTGGGAGAATCAAGGAGCAGAGCGCCCGCATGCTGGGACACCTGGTCTCCAATGCCCCCCGACTCATCCGCCCCTATATGGAGCCTATTCTGAAGGTAAAGCCCGCAGGTGGCAGACTGGCCTTTTCACCCCTGGCTTATCTGTGTTGAGGAGGTGGGGCTTCAGCCTTCGCTGCTACACTGAACCAGCTAGATCGCTTCTCTGGTCCAGGCTTGGGAACAAGGGCCACGCATAGCACCTTGAGTTAAAGAAAACCAAGAATCTCACCAGCTGCAGGAAAGAGTTCTCCTTTATGCCTCAGGCTCATCACCAAATGGGCTTGGGAAGGAAAAGTAGGTAAATAGCGTATGCACTTTCCCAAATGAAGAAAAATGGGCTTTAAAATGCGGAACAACTGCAGGTGTGAGTATGGTATTTGCGGGAGGTTTTCTGCCTGTGTCTACCACATAAGCAGCTGAGGGATGATGAGCAGGAGAGGTGAAAGGGCACGTGAGAAACATCTTCAGTTGTAGGTGCCTCCAGGTGCACACCCTGGGCTTGTGCTTGGAGAAAAGCTTGGAGATCCACAATCCAGAGACTCCTAGGTTCACAAGGTCTGGAGGGAGCTTACTTATGACAGAGAAGGCTTTTAAAGTGTTTTGTTTCTTTTCTGGTGTCAGGGGTTGAACCCAGGCTTTTACTGTGCTTGAACCGCTCCCCTCTGGAGCAGGTAGCTCTCCAGTGGTTTCCAGCTCCCACTCAGTTTTTCATACCTTCTCTCTATAGGCTTTAATTTTGAAACTGAAAGATCCAGACCCTGATCCAAACCCGGGAGTGATCAATAACGTATTGGCCACAATAGGAGAACTGGCTCAGGTGAGGGATAGCTGCTTTGTCCGTGGCCCTGGGAAAGTCAGCATGCTTCTGTTCCTCTTCTTTCTTTCTGTTTCGTTTTGTTTCTGTTTGTTTGTTCCTAGTTTTGTATAGGGACAGGGTCTCCTGGCCTCAAACAGTCTTCCTCCTGCCTCAACCCCCAGAGTTTTGGAGTTACAGGTGTGAGCCACGAAAGCCCTCCCAAAGTAACGTCTCGATGATAATCTCTCATCCTGCCTGCCATTGTCTTTCATTTGCAGGTTAGTGGCCTAGAAATGAGAAAGTGGGTTGATGAGCTCTTCATCATCATCATGGACATGCTCCAGGACTCCTCTCTGCTGGCCAAAAGGCAGGTGAGTGCCGCTGCTGCCTGAGTGAGCAGGCAGACCCCGGGGCCAGGGACTTGCCGTCGGTTCACTGCAGTGCCCAGCCAGTTCTCTGCACTGAGCTTGACAGTCAGTGAGTACTTACTTGACTTTGGTCGTGGGAAGAGAAATAATCTGAGAACAAGTGTTAGCTGGCCTCCTGACCAGTTCACCTGCAGTCAGTATCCAGGCTGAGCAGCGCCAGTTCCTCTCTGTGGAGGAAAATGCGGTCTGGTTGTCAGGGCCCCAGGTCCTGGAGGGAGGAAGCAGGCTTGGACGCTGCCTGCGGAGGCAGACGTCTTCCCTCACCCTCCCCAGTCATTGGAAGTCATTAGAGGAGGAGTGTAAAGTGAAGGACAGTCTTAATCTCCTTCTGTTGCTCCTGTTGGTCATTCAGGATACAAAAGAACCACATTTCCCCCGAAAAAGGTGGGACTGTTTTTTATGGTTTTTGCTTGTCTTTTGAGACAGCATTTCACTCTGTAGTCAAGGCTGGCCTGGAAGTCACTGTGTAGTTAGAACTGGCCTTGAACTAAGGCAGTCCTCTCATCTTGGGATCCCTAGTACGAGAGGACAGGTGTGAGCCATGACCCAGTGATTGAAGGTTTGTGCTTGGTCAGCCATTTTTATGTCCTGACTCTGGGTTTCCTATTCATGGTTAGTGAGTTAACAGTCTTCTAATTGGCCCTGGCATTTCATTACACTTTCAGTACGAAGAGTACGTTGGTGCTTTCTTTTCTTGTGCTGGTTCAGTAACCATGTGGCCTTTTGTTCATTCAGGTGGCCCTGTGGACCCTGGGACAGTTGGTGGCCAGCACTGGCTATGTGGTGGAGCCCTACAGGAAGTACCCCACTCTGCTCGAGGTGCTGCTGAATTTCCTGAAGACTGAGCAGAACCAGGGCACACGGAGAGAGGTAGACAGCAGGGGCATCTGGTCTGCAAAGACATGAGCGGGACAGTGGAGAAAGGAAGTGGTGGCAGTGGCGTGTCCTTCCTATCTCTCTGCTCTGTTGATGTGGCGTGTGGAGCAGGAGGGGTGCACCAGGAGCCCTGATGTAATCAGATGGCGGGGTAAATGCTCCTCTTCTCTCTTTCCTACCCAGGCTATCCGAGTGTTAGGGCTGCTCGGGGCTTTGGATCCCTACAAGCACAAAGTGAACATCGGCATGATTGACCAATCCCGGGATGCTTCTGCGGTCAGCCTGTCAGAGTCCAAGTCGAGTCAGGATTCCTGTAAGTTGGAAACGTGAGGGACTTGTTAAGTTTGGACTCACAAAGCCCTTACTGGCCATGTTTAGAAAGAGCGTTGGGTCAGATAATTGAAATGCTAGATAATTGAATCTCTTGGGAACTTCTGAATGGAAAGCCGTAGTCCCTGAATCCAACAGGAAGCTACAGCCAGAATAGCCCACGTCCTCGTGTCTGTCTGTTCTGCGTCAAGGGCTAGCAGGCTAAGGCTAGATCCTTCTGACTCCAGTGAGGGTGCTGGGAATCACCTGTCACCTCTGTTCTCAGTCATTCTTTAATAATGGCTCTTTGTTTCTTGTTTTTATTCCCTGGCACTCACGGAGATGAAGGGTAGCTCTTGTCTTCTCTGTTTTATCTGAGGAAAATCAGGACAGGACGGAGAACAACCAGTCGCCCCCATAAGTCCTGGGCCTTTTTTTTTTTTTTTTTTTTTTTTTTTTTTTTTTTTTTTTTTTTTTTTTTTTTTGCTTCTAGTCTGATAATAGAGACCCAGTGCCTTTTGACAAGTAGCCTGAGGGGTTGGGATGAGGATGGAGTATGAGTGTCTAGCTTTAACCCGTCGTCCACTGGGGCAAGCCTGTTTATGTAAGTGAAGGTTCAACAGTGGATCGCCCCACTATTCTAGCAGAATGTGATTTTCCCAAAATGAATCTCTAGGTACACTCATTTTACTTTTAATCCGGGTTAAGGAAACGCACCCTGTTGTTACCTCCACTCCTCACCATCAAGAGCAGAGCCCGAGCAGGTGCTCGCGTTCCTCAGCAGTGTCTGCCGCCCAGCCCCCCCCTCCCCCGTCTCACCTCCTCATAGCATGCTGCTGTTCCCAGGACAGAGTCCTTCCTGTTCCTGTCTCAGCGTATGTCTGCCAACTTGTCTGCGTTCCCTGTGGGACCAGCCAGCTGTGGAACAGATGTTTGCCTAATTTAATTCCCTTTACTTTCATTTGGAGGAATAATTATTTTTATTGATGGTTTCAGCTATGAAGTTGTGCACTGAAATGCTGAGAAGCTCCGTTAAACCTAGCTGTTTAAAGAAAACACATCATGTACTGTTTTAGGCTTTGGTGGTTTGGGTAATAGAAAAGCCGGAATGGATTTTCCTCCTGATGGGGAGAGCCTGTTTGGCAGTTCCTAATAGCCCCTGTGCTGCGTATTCACAGCAGTGTCGGAATGTAGCAGAGAGAACATATGCATGCTAATGTCTGTGCAGGGGCTTTGTCTGCTGTTAGCCTCACATGCTTAGCCTCACATCAGACTCCTGTCACCGGTACTTATGACGCTCGTTGTCAATTTGTCCTAGCTGACTACAGCACCAGTGAGATGCTGGTCAACATGGGGAACCTGCCCCTGGATGAGTTCTACCCGGCTGTGTCCATGGTGGCCTTGATGCGGATCTTCCGAGATCAGTCCCTCTCTCACCACCACACCATGGTGGTTCAGGCCATCACCTTCATCTTCAAGTCCCTGGGGCTCAAGTGCGTACAGTTCCTGCCCCAGGTCATGCCCACGTTCCTTAATGTCATCCGGGTCTGTGACGGCGCCATCCGGGAAGTGAGTACATGAAACCTTCCCTGCTCGCCTCCGCTGTGCACCACACCCCTGCAGCTCTGTCTGTGCCTCGGGTTCCTACCCCTGCTCTGCCCGCTGCTCAACCTCTCCTCTCCCAGCTTCTGGCACCTAAGTGTAAGCTGCCTCAGCCACCGGGAGCTGGAGGATGAGCAGCCTAGTGGGAGGGCGCGCCGACGTTCTCAGTGACGAGTCCAGTTGTGGAGGGGCTGCTTCTTCATGACTAGACACGAACTGCATTTTGTTGGTTTTTATTTTTAAGGTTTATTTTAATAATATGTGGGTATATATGTCTGCATGAGAGTATGCACATGTGCCCATAGATGCCCGAGGTGTGGGACACCCTGAAACTGGAGTTCCAGGCTTTCTAAGACTGTGGGTGCTGGGAATCAAACTTGGCTACTCTGGCAGAGGTGCGCTCTTACTGCTGAGCTCTCCAGCCCCACACTGCATTTTGACGGGACTCCACCTCCAGCTACTTCCCTCACCCTTTTTCGGCTTTTTGTTCTGAAATCTCAGTAAATTCTCTAGGCTGGCTTTGAGCTCTGAGCCCAGGTCAGCCTTAAACTTGGAATCCTCTTTCCTTCAGCTTCCCTTGTGGCTGAGATTGCTACATCCGGGTGAGGTGAGGCAGAATCAAGCATTTTTAGTAGCAATACTAGATAGATGAAGTTGGGTGATTCTTACTGGGCCTCGTGTCAGCTTGTCCCGAACTGGAGCATGTGTTCAGTGTCTGGCTGGGCTTGTTGTCTTTGTCACTGGTGTGTAATCTGTGAGGTCACTCCTCTGGCTGACTGCTGTCCTCGGCTGCCTTTCACCCAGCGGCTTCAGCGTCCTCAGGAATCCTTGGTCAGGTTCTGAGCTGGTGGCTGCATCATGACTGTAGTTCTGTGGTTCCTTCTGCTTTCACTAGCGAGCCTTGTTCTGTGGTTGTCCTGTTCTTTCTTGGCTCTTTATTTTCTCTCAACTAGAATATGAAGAGTGGTTCCATGATGTCTGTACCCACACCCGTACCAACAACACACCTCACACTAGGGGTTCGAGGCAGCTTGCAGTCTTGCTAGTCTTAGAATGTTCTCTGAGGGTGTGCAGTCAGTGCTATGCTTGGGAAACCTTAAATTCATCATCTTCCCTCTCTGACCATTACCAATGAGACATATATTTAGGTAGTAACTTCCTGTGAACTGCTGATTTTGTGCCTGAAGTATAAAAAGGTTTTTTTGTTTTAATCCCTTTTTGGAACATGATTTCTGTGTTGCTCAGGCTGGTCTCAAATTCCTGGGCTCAGGGGATCTTCCTACCCCCCAGCTGGCTGTGGTTTCAGTTCTGTGCACCATGCCTGGGTTGCAGTCACTTTTATGCATTGTGCCTGTAATCGTGAACCTCATTAAATTCTTATTAACTCCATTAGCTGCAAATTCTTCCAAATTTTCGTTCTAGATGACTGCATACTCTGAAAATAAGAAAAAGGAGTTTGGATATTTTTCATTTAAACTATAAATCATTTATCACTTTTTTTTCTTTTTTACTGCGTTGCTGGGTCTCCACTGCAATGCTGATTCAGTGGAGTGAGAGTGCAGATCCTTAATCTTGTTTCTGATTTTAATGCTTTAGCTGCTATTACGCTTTTACCACCAGTTACAACTGATACTGAAGGGTTTAGGTTAATGCTTTTTAAAGTTTTAAACCTTCCTTTTTACTCACGAGTTGATACTAAATTTACCAACTGCCTTTCCTTTGTCCTAATAATCGTGTTTTTTTCTCCTTCAGTGTCTCGGTATGTTGCATTCTGTTGAACTAATGTTGAAACACATCCACATATACCGTGTGAAAACTCTGGTTATGACATCTTAAACCTGATATTGTATCTGATAGTAAATTTAGAAATTTTGCATGAAATAGAATTGATCTGTAATTTTGAGACTACAGCTCAAAGATTTATTTAGCTTTCTTTTTGTTGTCAGGAGATCTTAGGACGGGACGGTTTTAGTTGCCTTTTTCTGTGAAACACTAGTTTTATCTGAGTGGTCACGCTGTCGTGAAGGTGGCCCTCTTGTTTGTATCTCCGATTCTTTGTTTCCTTTTTAGAGAACCAGCTGTTGTGTCTCTGCCTTGTGCCTTGGCTTTTTATTTCATGAATCTGTCCTTTATTATCACTTTCCTCGTGTCTTCTTTTTTCTACTTAGAAGTTGGGACTCCCGAAACGGCAGAGCAGATAAAAACGCTTGTCGTGAAAGCCTGATCGGAGCTTCCTCCCCAGAGTCCCTGCAAAGGCGGGAGGAGAGAACTGGCTCCATAGAGCTACCTCTGACCTCCACATGCGCGCACACGATAAGAAATAACATAATAACTTTTAAACACAGTCAGGTGAGGCGTGGTAGTGCATGCCTCTATGCCGGTATCAAGGCGCTGGAGGACCAAGAGTCTAAGGCTAGTGTGGGCCACGTGGTATTTTCAGGTTACATAGTTAGACCCTGACTCCAAAAAGGAAGAAAGAAAAAGAAAGAGTCTTATATTAGGCAAGCAGGTCCTTACTCCTTGTTTCTTTCCTTACTTAATAAAGAAAGAGAGAAAGTGGGTTTTTGTTTGGTTTGTTTGATTTTTCTGAGACAGGGTTTCTCTGTGTAGCTCTGGCTGTCCTTGGACTCCCTCTGTAGACCAGGCTGGCCTTGAACTCAGAAAGATCCTTCTGCCTCTGCCTCCTGAGTGCTGGGATTAAAGACATGTGCCACCATGCCTAACATAAAAATCTTTTTTTTTTTTTTTTTTTGAGAAAGTAGTATACTTTATATACTTCCTTTTGACATTCTAAATGTCTGGATATCCACTTGTAAAACTCTACCGCTATTCCTTAAATGTGAGTGCCAGGGGGAATGTTCTGCAGGAGGGTGGGAGAGGGTGATAGATCTCCTGCAGAGTTACAGGCCCACAGGCCATGTGAGCTGCCCAGCATGCCTGCTGGGAACCACGTGGGTCCTCTGCAAGCTTAGTACGCCTCTTAGCCACTAAGATCTCTCCAGCTCCTCTGTCTTCTTTTCTAATTCAGTCTGTTAGAGCTCTACATTTACTCCCAAGTCTGGCCTTACATGGCTGCATTTAATTTCTTATACTTAGAGAGCTGGTGAGATGGTTCAGAGGTAAGGGTATTTGCTGTGCAAGTCTGTGGACCACACACAGGTGGCTGCATGAACTGTGACTTCATGCCAACTCCACATGGGGTTGAGGCAGGGGAAAAATCACTGGGACTCACCAGCCAGACAGCCTAGCTGAGAAGCAGCGAGCTCTAGGCTTAGAGAGATGTGTGTCACACTCACAAATAATGACATGCAAACACACACAAGTTTGCTTTTTAAACTCTGGGATAGCTCAGTGGTTAGCTAGGGTCTAGAGAAATGCCTCAGTAGGCAAAGTGCTTGCTGTACAAGCATGAATACCAAAGCTTGCATCCCCAGAACCCATGTAAATAAGGGCCAGGTGGGCACTGCAGATCCTATAACCCTTGTGCTTACAGAGGCAGAGACGGGGAAGCAGAGCTAGCTAAGTCCGAAAGCTCTGGGTTTAACTGAGAGGCTTTGCATCAGTGTATAAGATGGAGAGCAGTCAAGGAAGACACCCCATGTCAACCTACATGTGCACGTGTACCACCCCCACACATGTGTCTTTGTATGAGTGTTTTGTCTGCATGTATGTATGTGCACCACATGTGTATGTGCCTGATGCTCTTGGGGGTCAGAAGAGGGCATTGGATCCCCTGGGACTTGATTTATAGACAGTTGTGAGCCAACGTGTGGGTGCTGGGGATTGAACCCAGGTCCTCGGGAAAGAACCAGTGTTCTTAACCACTGAGCTAACTCTCCATGCTCCCCCACATGCATTTTCACATACAAACTCACGCCCTCGCACATGCACACACCCCTCAGAAATTCTTTAAGGTAAAATTGACGTACTGTAAAACTGACCATTTTAAAATGTAAAATTCATTGGCTTTTAACATATCAAAGTGTGTAGTCACCACTAACAGTTAGCAACCTTCTGTTGTCATTTCCCGTTCCAGCTGCCTAACCCACTAACGCACTTTCTGTCTCTATATACTTACCTTTTCTAGAGGTTTCATATAAGTGATGTTGTGTAATATGAGGTCTTCTATGTCAACGTTCTTTCTTCCTTTCTCTCTTTTTTTAATGCAAGGTATCTTGTAGCCCAGACTGGCCTGAACTTGCTATGTAGCCAGACAACTTTAACCTTCTATCCCCTTGCCTCTACCTCCTGAGTGCTGGTATTACAGATGTGTGCCTCCAGTCCCAGTTTCTGCATGCCTGGGGTGGAACCCAGGGCTCTCTACTACTAGACAAGCATCCATCGACTGAGCTACATCTGCAGCCCCGTGTCTAGTAATTTTACTCAGCAAAACACCTCTGGGGTTCATCTGTGCTGTGATATATATTATCAGTTTGCTGCTCTCTGCTAATAACAGTGAATTCTCATTAGTGTTCAAAAATAAGTCCTTTCTGTGATCTAACATTATGGTTTCTTCTTTCACCCTTGAGTTATTCAGAAGTAGGTATTTTATTTGCCAACTTAAAAGGTTTTAAATTTCTCTTTTTGGTATTGATTTCTAAGTTAATTGCATGGGGTTTGTCATTCTCTTGTGTTTGCTGAAATGGCCTGTATGGTTTAGTGCTTCGTTGACTTACACAGATTTTCTGTATGCTTGTGCTTGCTACAAGGTTATCCACAGGTTCTACATACATCATTATACTTTGTTCAAATCTTTTGTATTTGTGGGTGGGGGGTATGGGTACATGTCCATATGAGTGTTCGCATGTGTGCACTTGAATGAAGGCCAGAGGTTATTATCAGATATCTTCCTTCACTCTCCATGTTATATACTGAGGCAGGATTTCTAACTTGAGCACAGTATTTCTGCGTAGAGCTCACTGATATGCAGCAAGTGTGGCCAGCCCGCTTGTGGGGGTGTCCTCTCTGCCTCCCAAGTGCTGGGATTAAAGGCGTGTACCACCACCGTCTAGCTGTTTTGCTTTGCTTTTTGTGGAGGTGGGACAAGTCTTTCTGTGTAAGCCCAGACTGGCCCCCAGCTCTCCATTATCCTGCCTCGAATTTCCAGAGCACCGGGATGACAGTATAATCTGTCCTTGAATCAGTGCATCCGGTCCTGCTGCCGTCATTGTGGTTCTTTTGGATTTGGGTTTATTTCTGCCAATTAAGGTAGTATTTTCTTCTTGTCCTGTATAGGTCTGCCTACTTGACTTTATTGGGTGTGCTTTTGTTTTTTATATTTATCTCTTGCATTCTAATATTGGTCACCATTTGTTTGTGTTTGTTTTTCAAGCCAGTGTTTCTCTTCTGTAGTCCTAGTTGTCCTGGAACTCACTCTGTAGATCAGGCTGTCCTCGAACTCAGAGACCCACCTGCCCCTGCCTCCCGAATGCTGGGATTAAAGGCGTGTGTCTCCACTTTGTTTGTGTTTTATGTTCCTGCTTTGGTTTCTGTAGCATCTTAAACGGACTTGCACTTTCAGTGTGATACTATTTTCTCTAAATCCTTGGCTGGACTAATTCCCTCTCTTTGTTTCTCTGGCCCCTTGCGATGATCTCTTTCTGGTGTTTTGTGGTCGTGCGTCATCCTCAAGCAGTCCTGGAACATCTGCTCCCAAGGAGCGGAGAGGAGCAGATGTGCTTTGCTTCAGCCAAGTGTCCCAGGACAGCCTCAAGTTCATGTCTGGCTAGCTCCCAGGCCACCCAGGTAGCTAGCTGTCTTGAGAGTAGGCCTGGGATGGTCAGCTCCTCCCGGAGAGCTCTTCTCCCTAGACTTCACGTTAAGACTGACAGCTTCTTTGTCTCCTTTTACCGGTAGAAGGGCTTTTTTGTTTTGTTTTGTTGGAATTCGCTGTTTCTCTTAAGGTGTAGTCCATTAAAGTTCTGGGTGTATACAAAACGGTTGAATTCTGATGATCCTTTTTTTAATGCAATAATTTTCAGTTTTTCACATTGCAAAGAGATTTAGTCTGCCGTGTGTTTCAGGAGCAAAATCACACACACAATTACATTCGCAGGGGGAAGGGGATGCAAGCCCCACGGCACACATGTGGAGATCAGAGGACCGTTTGCAGTGATTGAGTCTCTCCTTCCTCCATGTGAATCTCAGGGATTCAATTCAGGTCATCAGGTGTGGGAGCATGTGCCCTTCCCATGGAGCCAGCTCACTGGCCCAGAACTTTATGTACTTTTATATTATTGTTCAAGTTGTTATTTTTTATTTTAATTACGAGTATGTATGTGTGTCTGTGTTGATGTGTGCACACGAGTGCAGGTGCCTTCGGAGTTCAGAAGAGGATGCTGAGCCCCCTGGAACTGGAGTTCAGGCAGTCATGAGCTGCCCGATGTAGGGGCCGGGAACCAAACCTGGGTCCTCTTTTAGAGCAGTCCCTGCCTTAACCACTGAGCATCTCTCCAGGGGTTTTAAACAAAGAAAAAGCTTGTGGAAGTGTTGCAGGACTCTTTCTGGAGAAAGCACTCTGACACCAGTGAGCAGAAGAGCTATGTCACCTGTGGGCCAAAGCTAGGACAGCTCCTGACGGGCTCCCATGCCGGTCCAGTTTGTAGTCCCATTTACACTCTAAAGCCCCAGGGGAAGGGTAGGCCAGCAGGCAAGGTTCTACAGCAGCTTACGTGGCAGGCAGCAGGTTGTTACAGGCAACGACCTGTTTGAGCTATCTGTCCAGGTCATTCTGTTCCAGGTAGCAAGTGAGCTCGTGCTTGGCAAACAGGCAGTACAAACCGTACACTGAGCAAATCACTAAATAAATCAGTAACTAATAACTGGTCTTCTCCCCCTGTTCTACTTGAAAAGAATCCACGGGACAAGAGAAGGTGTCACATGCCGAGTCTCTCCTTACATATGAGGCCCTCGCCCTCTCTGCTTTACATGGCCAGTCCTTAGCATCAGCTATCCAGCTTCCCCACGGGCATGACCAGGAGCCAGGAGGCTCCTCCCTCTTTCTGTCCAGTGGTTTTTCCTGCCCCCTGGAGCCCCAGTGCCCTGCTTTGACTCAGCTTGGCTTTTCCATCTTTGAAGATCACAGCAAATCTAGCTGACAGGCCATTATATCTAGAGTTTTCCTGTCCCTCGATCTTTTCCATAAAAGTGCCAGCAGTGGTTCCATGAGGGAGTGCTAAGACGGGGTGGCTCTGCTGCGTCATTCTGCATGTGCCATGTGGTGCTCGGGTTTGAACACCTGAGCAGTCATAGGCGTCCCTGTTCGGGAACTAGTGTGGCCGTCGTGAAACGGGTTATGAGTCTTGTCTACTCCTGCAGGTGACGAGCTCCAGGAGTGCACAGCTTAATATGTTGGTTGTTTGTTGGGATAGGGTCTTGGCTAAATAAGGCAGAGTCACCTTGGGCTCACTCTGTAGCCCAGGCTAGCCTGGAGCTGTTGATCTGCCTGCATCAGCCTCCTGAGTGCTGTGAGCACAGGCATGCTGTACTTGGTGTTCAGAGCAACACTGTTTCACACACCCCCAGCTGACACAGTTTCCAAATGAAGAAAAGACAAGTGCATCCTTCTCCCCAGCCTTGTTACTGGGGAGGAACAGACAGACAGAGCTGTAAAGTCCGGGTGGGGGGCAGGAAGTTAGTGCTCCCCATCACACGCTAGTGCAACTTCACAAACTGTCCTGAATGTGAGCTTCCCGGGCTTCCTTCCTCAGCCTTCCTAGTCCCTGGTTTACTGGTGGGTGGCCGCTCTTCTGACAGCGTTAGGATGCCACCTGCTGGGTTTGGTGGCTCACACCACACCTGTGTGATCCCAGTATGTCAATCTTTAAGGCAAGAGGCCAGCCTGGGCTACAGAGTAAACCCTGTCTCCAATTCAAAAAACAGCAGCAAGCAAAAATAATAGTAAAAAAGATAGTGCCCTAATAGAATCTCCTTACTCCCAACTCCGCTGTTTATCCAGTCCCCCTCTGAGTTTGCCGCTCATTTTGGCTCATAATTTCTTGAGAGATCTTAAAACCTGATTGAGAGCTGGATGTCGTGATAACATGCCCGAAATCCAACTCTTGGGAAGTAGAGGCAGGAGGGTCAGAAGGTATAACTACAGCAAGGTCATGGCCAGTCTAGGCTACACAAGACACTGTCTCAAAAAAAAAAAAGTAATTGATTACTTGTAAGTTGATTATAATATCCACAATGAAGAGTTAGCTATATTTATTACTTATTGAAACAAAGTCTTACATGTAGCTCTGGCTGGACTATGACTCACTATGTAGACCTGTCTTGCCTTGAACTCCAAAACCCACCTGCCTTTGTCTCTTGAGAGCTGGAATTACAGGTGTGCACCACTATACCCATGTATTTATTTTGGAAAGTGAGTAGTACCAAATTGGCCAAGTTACATTTTGTAGTTAGCTAATAATTTCATGGCAGTTTTGTTTGTTTGGTTGGTTGGTTTTGAGTCAGGGTCTCTCTGTGTAGTCCTGGCTTTTGTAGAGCTTGCTGTGTCAACCAGGCTGGCCTTGAACTCAGAGATTTATTTACTCTGTCTCCGAAATTCTAGGATTAAAGGCATGTGCTTCCATGCCTGGCCTCTTGCCTGTTTTTAAAAAGTCTTTAGTGACTCTAAAAATCTATGCTCCTGACGTTCACACTGCAGAGCGGCATTCAGCCCTGCTCGGGTACTTTCATGTACTGCCTAGGGTAGCACTAGAAACAGTCTGTGAATGAGTACTGCTGTCTGCAGTTCCCACTGCAGAGGCAGTCGTGGGAGGGTTCAGTGAAGGCCACGAGGTTTATAGGTGACAAGGCAGTGTGGTCCAGCTGGCCTGGCCTGAGCTCCTGCTGTCCAGTAGCTGGCCGCCCCAATGCAAAAGCCCCTGCCCTTCACTGCAGACTTTAAGTCTACTCGGAGCATGCTTTCAGTAGAGGGGATGCTGGGAAACCAGCCCATAGTTGTCTGTTTTCATCCCGGGTAAGCCCGTGAGCTCTGCATCCTTCAGGTGCCAACTTGTTGATCTCTTGTCTGTTTCAGTTTCTGTTCCAGCAGCTGGGAATGCTGGTGTCCTTTGTCAAGAGCCACATCCGCCCTTACATGGATGAGATCGTCACCCTCATGAGAGTGAGTAGAAATCACTGCTTTTACCTGCTCGTCTGCATGGGTCAGGGGTCGCCCAGAAGTGAGTTCGAAGAACATGGATCACTATAGAGCTGTTACGCCCACTGTAAAAAATGGGGGTCTGCAATGGCCGCGTCAGTCACTAGATGCTGAGGAGTGGGGAGCTGGGGTTGGTGCTGCAGGCTCCCGGCTCCCAAGTACAAGAATACAAGTGTGAAGTCTGAAGAGAAATCCGAAATAATCATTCTTCCAGAGGCATTCTTGAGTTATTGGCCCAACACACAGCAGAGCAGTTTTACTTCAGTGTTGCAGCAGTGCTTTCCTGCCCCACAAAAGCCCTGTCCTTACCTCCATAACCCACAGCTCAGGAGGGGATTAGGGATGGGCTTTTCTAGGCCTGCGAATACCTAGTCATCTGTCGGGCACTGAGGACCAAGACGATATGTCGCTCTGCACCCTCCAAAGACATCCATATCCTCTTCTGGCTTCAGTGGCACCTGAGGAAGGGCTCAGGGCCTGGCATTTCATGGCATCCGTTCAGCAAGTGCTGGAAGATACCCCATAACAGAAACACCATTGGTAGGCAGCTCAAATGCTTGTCGGGGAGGGTGCTTTGTAGTTAGCACGATGGAAGCAGCAGGGCCGGCCTCTAGATGGCTGACTTCCCTGGAGGAACTTCCCGCCACCTGGGCTCAGAACGGAGCAGCCCCTGCATGTGTAATCATTAGAAGATGCTGTGTTCCCGTTTCTCCCACGGAGGCCTCAGTACAAGGAAGAGTTAGGCCAGTGCTTAACTGCCCAGCGGATGGCCCTGGGGAGGGGAGGCAGGAAGGAAACAGTGTGCTCGGGGTAGGAAGCTGAAGCCCTCTGAATCACCCCCCACCTCCCTGAAAGAAGCATGGCGATGCACAGGGATTCGAGGAGGGGCCTCGCCTGCAGGATGCAGCTTTGCTTCTGTCCCAGCAGAGAGGATTCAGCAGGTGCTCTTCCTTTGGCTGTTGATCCTGGACATTTTAATGAGCTCCCTTGAGCCTGGGAAGAGAACATTCTGTAAGCAATGATTAGCCCACATTCCCGGGCAGGCTGCTGGCTTCTGAGTAAAGAAGCCTCTGTGAAGAGCCCGCGGTGATACAGTTGGGAGCGCGAAGGCCCTCTCTGAAGAAGGCAGAGCAACGTCCAAGTGACTGAACATCGGACCACCAGGGCCTACGATCCTGCAGCCTTCTTACTGAGAATAAACATGGGTTTTTGTAGCAGGTTTGCTACTGCACTTTTTTACCCTCTAGCTCAGAAAAGGAAAAAGAAAAATAGGAAAAAAAGAAAGAAATATTAACACCCTCATTGGCAGCCCGAATCTGGGAGAGCAGGAGCTGATAGTGAGCTAGACTGACGTCCCAACGCAACATCTCTGAATCTGGTTCCCTCCCTGGCTCTCTTGGCTTCAATCAATATATACTCTGAGCGAAGTTCCCAGAAGTCTAAGCTGCACCCAGGCACAAAGACAAGCTGCACGTGGCAAAATTACGACACATAAAACGTAGCCATCAGTAACAAATAATCCAGATCAAACTCACTTTCATCTTCTACCCCTGGAATGGGGACAAAAACATATTCAAAGAGCCATTCTGTGTTTTCAGAGAAACCCATATCATAAAACTCCTTCAAAGCGTCTTGCTACAGGCTTTCCAGAGAGTAGTGTTCTCCAGCAGATGAAAGTTTAAGCACCTCTTTCTAGTTTGGTTTCTGCTTGTGCTTACTGACTGCCTGTGTGCGTTCTTCAGGCCCTGAAGTGTTGATGTGTGTGTGCTGCCATCACCGTGTCTGTTACCTTCACTCTCCTGCTCCTGAGGCTATCAGAAAACTGGAGGCCCTTGTCTTTGAAGTGATTTGAAATGGCAGCTTTCATGCAGTCGGGGGCTTGGGCCAGTGTGCCTTGCATTCAGTTCTAAGGCAGAATCTGGAGCCATTGGCCAGGTTTTTTGTCTCAGTAACTTCTGTGAACTGTCATTGCATGGATGTGAAAGTACCTGCTTTGTTGCAGTATCCAGGCCCGATGGACAGTTTTTTAGGGAACAGGTGTCAGATACTGCTGAGCCAAGTATAAATCCTGAAAGGGCCTGAATTTTGGTAACTCTGGAGTTGCCTTCTGGTCGAGCTTGGACTGCACCCCAGTAACATGGACCAGCACACTTCAGAGCTCTTGTAGTGACTCAGATACAAGCATCTGTTTGCTCTGTAAACAGTCTGATAACTCGAGTATTCCAGGTGCTCTGATAGGTTCTAGGGGTTAGAGATGAATTGGAGTCGTCTCTTGCCCTTAAATAGCCCAAGTCTAGCAGGAGAGACTTCATACTGGGAAGGAGAACCACAGAGGGATCCAAAATGGGTGAGTGCAGGACAGGAAACGGAAAGGGCGTAACCAAGCAAACAGTGGGTTCTAGGCACAGGACTGCGTGAGCACAGCCTGGAGGGGTGGGGCTGCGGCGCCTGGGGAGACAGACTGGCCCGCAGAGAGAAGACAGGGCTGCGGCGCCTGGGGAGACAGACTGAGGCCCGCAGTGAGAAGGCTGCGCGGGTGGCTTGTTTCGTTTTTGGCCTCATAGCCATCTCGTTTCTAGGTTCGCTTACCAGCAAATGAGCAGCTGACTCTGCCCTTCTGTCTCCCCCTCTGTTCTGCAGGAATTCTGGGTCATGAACACGTCGATCCAGAGCACAATCATTCTTCTCATTGAGCAAATTGTGGTGGCTCTGGGCGGTGAATTTAAGCTTTACCTGCCCCAGCTGATCCCACACATGCTGCGTGTCTTCATGCATGACAACAGCCAAGGCCGCATCGTCTCCATCAAGGTGAGCAGCTAGGGTCCTCCAGAGAGGGTCCCGCCACCTCAGAGTTCATGAGGCCCTGCTCTGAGTGACATGCTGATGTGTGCTCAACAAGACCAAATTCCAGGAACGAGGAAACTTAGCACTTGCAATTTCTTTCCAGAATGTTCACAGTCCTCTCTTGATACCCTCCTGCCTTGTCTCCTTCGATGGGTTGGTTTCAGTCACGTATCCCTCTCAAGCAGCTTTATCATGTAGCACCTGACGCACATTGGCTAGGGTGTACTCACATAAAATAAGGGAGAGAGGCGCCAGAAAGAAGGTAGTCCAGACTTGGACAAGGCTCTTCAGAATCCCCCACAGCTGTGAATTTTCCATAGCCTGCCCCGGCCATGTCCCATGGTGCCTTTCTGTATTTGTTCGCCACTAGCTCTTGCTCCCTTTTGCAGCTGTTGGCCGCAATCCAGCTGTTTGGCGCCAACCTAGATGACTATCTGCATTTGCTGTTGCCTCCGATCGTGAAATTGTTTGATGCCCCTGAAGTCCCACTGCCATCGAGGAAGTAAGCACCCTATTTTGACAGGCCGTCTTTGCGGTCTTGTTAATTTCAGCTCCCGCTACTTCAGTTCAGAAATATGCCAGATTATGGAGCTCTTGTTGCTGCCCTCCTGATATGTGTATTTTGGATTCGTGTCACTCGCAGTACCTCAGAGCCATTCCCTCCCGTCCCTCAGTGCTGATTGTTAGGGCAGCCTTCAGCTTGCGCCTGTTGTAGGGCAGCGTTGGAGACAGTGGACCGCCTGACAGAGTCCCTGGATTTCACTGACTACGCCTCCCGCATCATTCACCCTATCGTTCGAACGCTGGACCAGAGCCCAGAGCTGCGCTCCACAGCCATGGACACACTGTCTTCACTGGTCTTCCAGCTGGGGAAGAAGGTAAGACGGGACTCCTGAATGGACCCATGGTACTGTACCTTGTTTCGGGAGAAAAACGTGTGACATCTCCAGTTGTCAGTACATAGGTCAGTATGTGGGGCTTGGCCGCTACTAGAGAATACAAAATTATTTCAGTTTTTGTTTTTCTTATGTTCAGCATATTTTAGTTGAAGCACATATGTGGGCTAAGTGTTCTAGAGATGATGCTGCAGAAAACAGCTGGGAATGTAGCTTATTTGGTGGAGGGCTTACCTAGATAATGCATGGAGCCCTGGGTTCCGTTGCCAGCACTGCATGAAACTGGGCGTGGTGGCACTTGGAGGTGCAAGCAGGAGGATCAGGAATTCAAGAACACCCTCAGCTACAGAGTGGATTTGAGGCCAGCCTGGGACATAGGAGACCCTATTTCCACAAAATTAAATTTTTTTTTCTTTCAAGAGGAAAAGAGAAAAGCAAATCCTTGTTCTTATAGTTCATAGGGAAGCACACAGGTGTGCCGGGCAAAGTGGGGAGAAATGCCATTCATTCAGGATAGATAGAGACTTTTCTGATGAGCTGCCCTTTAAACAGAGACCCGACTGCAGTAACCCTTCTCCAGAGCGTCAGCTGGGGACAGGAGCAGCACCAGGTGCACAGGGTGGTAAGCGCAGGAAGAGTTCGTGGCACAGCTGGAGAGCAGGGTAACCCCAAAAATGACGCAAGAGTACTTATAGCTAAGGTGTCAGCGATTAGACGGGACTAGGCGGGGGAGAGACTAAAGTCTGAAGGAAAGCACCTCAATGTGATCCTGGGACAAGCACCATCAGCATCCTACGCCTGGAAGCTTGTCAGGAATTTGGAATCTCGGGCTGTCATAAGCCTCCAGGTGCCAGTGCTCCCCACCAACATGCGCAAGTCGCTGTAGGCAGCAGCGTGAGAACTTACTCTCATGATGAGCGAGTCTAGCTTGGGAGATTTTGACCGCAGGAAAAACAGAATCGATAGCGTTTTTAAATGGCGAATGTCAGTGATGTGTGGGGAAACGGGCTGTGGAGCAAGAGACCTGGCCACTGGGCAAAGCCAAGCGGAAGGCAGTGGGGAACCGGCCTGGAGTCACAGCTGGCGTGGGGAAAGGAGCTCCAGGGACTGCCCGGAGCCAGCCAAGCACAGGAGAGCAGTGTACTGTGGTGCTCAGCAGTGAGCTCCACTGTCTGCTCTCTAACGTAATAGCTTCTGGTGTCCTCCCTCCTGCCACAGTACCAAATCTTCATTCCAATGGTGAATAAAGTCCTAGTGAGACACCGAGTCAATCACCAGCGCTATGACGTGCTCATCTGCAGAATCGTCAAGGTGAGTGGCACCCTTCTGCTCTGAGCGCTCCCCACCCCCACCGGAGTCTTTCCCTGGCATTCTTGTCATAGCTTCTTAGCCCTGGCCAGGACTGGCAGCCATGTCTGGAGAAGGTAGTTTTTTCAGCACTGTAGGCTGTGTGGCTTCTCTGTATGGTTTCTGTAGAAGCTCCTCACTTCTGGCTGTGTGGCTAAAAGTGGCCATACACAGCCAAGAGCTGATGAGCCTGGCCTCAGTCATGTACATTTTATTTGTGGACACTGAAATTTGAGTTTCTTCGTGTACTGTGAAAGATTAATTCTTTTCAACCATTAGAGATTGGGGGGCGGGGGGTGTTCTTAGCTCTTGGGCTGTATGAAGACAAGGCAGCAAGCTGTGCACCATTTGTACTCTGAGCACTTGATTGCTTTATTCTTGCTCAGTTTACCTTTGCCTGGTTTTGTGACTTAACTGCTAAAGGTTTGTGAGTGACCCTAGTGGTTATTTAGTGCACATGTGCAATGTGTACTTCTTGTTGAAATCCTGGCTCTTCCAGGTAGGAATCTCCTGAGGTTTATGAATGTCTTATAAGCTGGGTGCATCTGGTGGAGGTGCAGGTGTTTTTGGTACATCTCTGCCTGCAGGGGTACACACTTGCTGATGAGGAAGAAGACCCTTTGATTTACCAGCATCGAATGCTAAGGAGTAGCCAAGGAGACGCATTGGCCAGTGGACCAGTTGAGACGGGACCCATGAAGAAACTGCACGTCAGCACCATCAACCTCCAAAAGGCAGGTCCATTGTTTCCAGGGGTTTGGAAGCAGAGCTCTGCTCTTTTCTCTCATTCAACATTTTCTTCTTTTATTTCTTTGAATTTAAACCAACTAACCAGCTTTTTGCTTTTTAAAAAGTATCTCAACATCTTAAACTTAGACCATCGTGTCTGACTTTTTTTTACATTCGTTTGTTTGCTGTATTTTGTTTTGGGGTTGTTGTTGCTGTTGCTTTGTGACAGGGTCATACTGTGCAGCCCTGGTGAGTCCTGAACTCACTATGTAGTCTAGGCTGACCTTGAACTTATAGCATCCCCCTGCCTCAGCCTCCCAATTGGTATTACAGTCATGTAATACCTGCCTGCCAACACATCTGACATTTTTGTTGTTTTTTGTAGCACAGATTGGCCTTTTAATTCATGACCCTCCTGCCTCTGCTTCCTGCATTCTGGGGTCATGGGCAGAGCCATCATGCCCAGCTGTGTTTTTTTCTTAATGTATTAAATTTACTCCTTGTATTTTGTGTGTATTTTTCCTGAATGGATGTATTTGTACCACATGCATGCTTGGTCCCATGAAGATCAAAAGGAAGCATTGGATCCCTGCAAGTGTAGTTCTGGATGGCTGTGAACCACCATGTGGGTGCTAGGACTCTGCTCTGCTTTGCAAATGTCTCCTCATGGTCTGGTTTATTCTGCAAGCTTTCCTTTCCACTCAGAATGTGGATATTTTTAGGATTATTTTTATATGTGTGTGTGTGTGTGTATCTGCTTGTGAGAACACCAAGAACACCAGAAAAGGGCATCTGCCTGACACACGTGCTAGGAACCCAGCTCAGATCCTCTGCAAGAGTGGTATATGCTCTTAACCATGAGATGGTGCCATCTCTCCAGCCCCTCTACCCAAGCCTTAGAAAATAAACATAAACCTTAATAGTTGGAAAAGGAGTAATTGCTGTCTTCCCAAGAGAACAGATCAAGTTCAAAACCCTAAGCAAAATCCTCCACAGCTGACTCTTGAATCCATTTTGTTGAAAGTAAAAATATGCTTCCATATAGTTATGTGATAATAATTAGGGGTTGGTGTATTTATCAAAATTTTGTAAGTTTGTTCTGTTTTCCTGTGGTGCTGGGAACCAAATCCCCTCATCTTTGAGGTGCAGTGGTGCATGCATGTCACCCCAGCACTGGGGGTGGAGTAGGGAGCACGGCGAGTTCAAGAGCACGTCTAGAAGTTGGGGACGTAGTAATAAGGCTCAGCCAGTTCAGTCAACGCCATGTTGATGACAGCAGCCACTTTCTGCTTATAGTGGCCACACCCCTGCATACAGTTAGACGAGAGGTCTGAGGCTCTGTTACAGCTGTGAGCGGCCTCAGGCCTCAGAGAACCACACTCGCATATTGCACTAGTGCCACAAGCACTGCTACAGCTCATTGCACGCATTAGTGAATCCCTAAGGTGCTCTATGAGGTGGAGGCTGGCATGTACGCTGTGAATAGGAGACGTCACAGGGCTCTTAGTGGTCGCTAGACAGCAGAGAGCCAAGAGTTACTTAAGTAAGATTTGAATTCAGGCCTTTGGGTTCCTGGTGTGGCTTTGGCCCCTACACTAGACTCCTCCAGAGCCTGGTGTTCCACTGCCTGCCCAAGCTGCCCAGGAATGCTCGTGGTGCCGGGGGTGAAACCTAAAGATTCGCACATGAAGTTCTCAACCACTAAGCCACACCCCAGCCCCTCAGAGCCCACTTGTGCCTGCAGAGGTCAGTGCTTCAGGAAAGCCTCCCCCACCTGTTCTGGCCTCACTCCTGGCCTGACATTCTCCTCCTTCCTGCCAGTGACTTCCCTGTCAGGTGAGTTGAGCTTGCTTTCACGCTGCGGGCACCTGTATGCCTAATTGAAGGCACTCTGAATCTGATAGCCCTGTTCATGCTGATTCTGCGAGTCCAGCACCAGCAGGCGGTAAACGGGTTTTCCTACCTGTGCTGTGTCCCAGAGGCCACTGCTTTTGCTTTGTATATTTTATTTTAATTAAATATCACTCTTTTGTTTATGTACTGGAAGAACTTTATCATAATAGGTATGAATTTATAAATCAAAATAGAGTAATCATACAGCCCTTAAAACTGATGGATCCCATTGTCACCTGTGGTGTCTGTCACAGGCCTGGGGAGCTGCCAGAAGGGTCTCCAAAGATGACTGGCTGGAGTGGCTGAGACGGTTGAGCCTGGAGCTGCTGAAGGACTCCTCGTCACCTTCGCTGCGCTCCTGCTGGGCCTTGGCACAGGCCTACAACCCAATGGCCAGGTGCGGTGTGCCAGGGCTCTCTTGTGCCTGGCTTCCTTTCCCTGTTTTCTTTTTTCTTGTTTCAGTCTTTTGGATTAGAATTTCAATTTTTTTTTTTTTTTTTTTTTTTTTTTTTTTTTATTTTGCTGTGTTTTACCAAATTCCAAAATAATGTACATTGGACTAATTTAACCTTCAAACGTGTAACAGCAAGGAAAGTAGCAATAAGTTCCAAACTGTCCATTGCAGAACAAATTCCAGTTTCCAGTCCTCCCCCACCACAGGCCACAGTGCTCAGAAAGTGGAAGGCAGCATGAGGCGTGGTGTGCGTGTGTGTGTGTGTGCGTGCGTGTGTGCGTGTGTGCGTGTGTGTGTGTGTGTGTGTGTGTGTGTGTATGTGTTCCATCCGTGTAACACTGTGCTGATTTCAGATCAGTGTACAGTGTGGTGGTCTTGGGAATGGCTCTCATTCTGTTGGAGACTGGCCGGGAGTCAGTCTTGCCTTCGTGCGGATTCTCTCTGGTGGTGCTTGGAGTTTGTTGTCATCTGTCTTACATTATCTTTCAATGAAACGCTCTGAAGATGTTTAGAAAGCAGTAGCAGATGCTGCCTTTGCCATTTTTGGTCTTAAGAATTTGGGCATTGTCCAGGAAATATTCTGAGAATCACTTGTGGGCTGTCATTTCCTAAATCTGTTCATTTCGGAGCTCTCTTTCTGTTCGTCCCAGTGAAGAAAAGCAGAAAGTACCAGGGAACACAGCTACGAAGACAAGTCAGTTTGCTGTTTTCTCTCCGTCGTACCCTCCCACAGGCCCCTGTACATCATGATGCCTGCACCTGCCCTAAAAGTACAGTTGTCATTGCTGGGCTTGATGATGTATGCCTGAAGCAGGGGGATTGCTGTGAGTTTGAGACCAGTCTGGGCTACAGTGTGAAACCCTGGCTCAAGCAATCAAAAAGGTTGATAGTCAGCAGGTACACCTGGTCCCTTATGAGTTCCCTCCCTCGTTTGCCACCGCTCAGGTATCTAGTGGCCAGTGGTTACCGTGCTGCTTGCAGGTCTAGGTAACTTCCAGCAAGTCTTGTCAGGTAGCATTGCTCCTTGTAACCAAACTGCAGCGCCAGAAACAGGTGGATAGTGCTTGTGGCACCAGGCAGAGGTGTGGGAGGGATTTCCAACATCCCTCTCCACTCCTGTGCCTCCAGGGATCTCTTCAATGCTGCCTTTGTGTCCTGCTGGTCTGAACTGAATGAGGACCAACAAGATGAGCTTATCAGAAGCATTGAGTTGGCCCTCACCTCTCAAGACATCGCCGAAGTCACGCAGACCCTCTTGAACTTGGCTGAGTTCATGGAGCACAGTGACAAGGTACGACTTTCCGGCCACTGTCCCAATGGACAGCGCTAGGAAACCAGCCGGTGGGAGGGGAAGCATCCCTGCAGCCCACTCTCGTGCGTTACCGTCTACCGTTTCCCTCTGCTTTCCTACAGGGCCCCTTGCCACTGAGAGATGACAACGGCATCGTGCTGTTGGGCGAGAGAGCTGCCAAGTGCCGAGCCTATGCCAAAGCACTGCACTACAAAGAGCTGGAGTTCCAGAAGGGACCCACACCTGCCATACTTGAGTCCCTCATCAGGTAGGCCGCAGACACTTGTTGCCTCTCCCACTCACTGGAGTCAGTTGGAAAATTCAGCTGTGTGAAATTTGCCATCGGGTCTGGCTGGTACGTGTAAATGGTAGTGGTTACAGATGGCTGTCAGCAGTCACGCTGCGTCATCACAACTGTCCGCCTACACTCCTTCAGCTTTCCAACCTGTGCTTTCTTGTCCTGGGAAGCCGATGAGAAGCGGTTCTCTGGCCATGGCAACCTAGGGAAGACGGGTGGGTTTTGGGATTAGGAGATGCTTCTGCCTCTGGTTCCTGGGCTTCAGAGGCCGCCAGAGGCAGGGTCCGGTTTTAGAGGCTATGTCTTTTACTGTCCGCTCTTCCTCCTTTGGATTCTGTGAACATAAAGAGCAAAGACTGAGACACAGTAATCTTTTCCCCCTGATTCCGTTTGGTCCCTCTCCTAAAATGGTTTTGAGTCTGCTGAGTATAGAAAAAGGAAGTTGTTTAATAAATTTTGTGCTGTTGGAAATCACAAGCAGCTGGAAACATTCGCCTCAGCTCCAGAGAACTGCTCGCGCGCCCTCATGAGCATACAGAGTACAGACTCTGGAATCTAATCATCTCCACGGAGGTGCCAACAGGGTTCATCACTTAACTGAAGATAGCTCAAAACAAATCAGCAGATGGTGAGCTCCTGGAGGCTGACAGACCTTGGGAGCAGAGTGCCTCAGCGGCTGTGCGCTCTGCTCGCTCTGTCTTCAGTGGGCGCTAAAGACATGACCCAAAAGGTCGAACCGGAATCCTGCTTCTGCCCAGACCCACTGACATGGAGAGTGCTGGTTTCTGAAGACCTCTTGGGGACAGTCACAGATGTGCCATCCCACGAGGATGCTTGAGCACAGGGCACACAGACCCTCATTTCTCCCCCTGCCTGTCACTTTTACCCCTCATGTGACAGCTGACAGACTAGGGTAAGAAACCAACTTTCACTTCAGGCAGCAAGTCACCCGTAGGGTCCTTGCTGACTTTTCTGAGGCCTTTTGAAGCTCATCATCCCACCCTTGGCTCTCCCTCATATCGGAGACAATCATAGAAACGCTGAAGTTAATGCTGTTTTTAGCAGGAAGGTATAATAAGAATAGAAAATTGCTCTTTAGCTTTTTAAGCCAGTGTAATTGAAAATGAACTTAATTCCCTGCAAATAGATTGTGGGTTTCATGTGTTTTGTGCTTTAATTGTGAATTGGGTTCTAAGGGAAAACGTGTGAACTAAGCTATGCCGGCCTGTTCAGCTGATGGCGTTCAGGTGCCCTTCTGCCCCTTGGTGGGGGGGGGGGTGCTTCCTCAGTCTTCCCGGTTCCTTTCTTTGCTTCCATCTGCAGCTTTCACTTCTGACGGAAAACTCTTCCTCAGTACCATCGTGTTGCTCTGTGATGCTATTGTTACCAGCGAAAGTCATGTTATCCTTCTGGGGATTGTTGGGTCTTTTTGTTTGCTTTGGTTTTGGTTGATTTGGGGTTTGGGTTTTATTTTGGTTTTTTTTGTTTTGTTTTTTTGTTAGTTTGTCTTTGTTTGTTAGGTTTTTTTTTTGTTTTTTTGAGAAAAGGTTTTCCTATGCAGCACAGAGTGTACAGAATCCTCCTGTCTTGGGCTCCTCAGCTCTGTGATTATAGACATGCACTGCATGTCACCTGCCTGCTGAGAGCATTGTAAGGAGCAGCCTGGGCAAAGCTCCTGTTGGGAAGCTTTCCTCCCCCCGCACCCCCACCCCCGGATTTCCCCAGAGTTGTAGGTGAGATGCCTGGTGACTTCCTGGGCTCCTGGCACTGAGTTGTATGCCTGCTGTCGCTGGTGGGTCTCGATGGGGCTCTCAAGTACCAACTGAATTCCTTTCTTCGCAGGGGCCTCCGAGCGTGCAGCTGAGGTCCTGCCCCTCCCCCAGCAGACTGTAGGGTCTGTGGATTTTGACTGTAAACACTCCTCCCACACACATTGGTTGTCTTTTTCCCTACTCATATTCCCCTCATTCATCTGTTCTCAGAGCTTATGGTAATACACACACTTACATTAACCAGCTGTTTCTTATTTTTTGTTTTTGATTTTAAAAAACAAACGAATTGCACTTTGAGCCAGATGTGGTGCTGCACACCTGTAATCCCAGCACTCAAGAGGCCGACTTGGAGGATTTTCTGCTCTGCTTCAGGCTGCCTGTTTCCTGCCTGTTGACTTCCTCACCTTCTGTTCCAGATCCATTAAACCCTACATGGACTCTCCAAGCTGGGCCAACACTGAGCAGTACAAACTGCTCGGCGCTCACATGGATGAGAAAGTCTAATCACACCTCAGCAGTAGTGGATTAGACGGGACTGTTTAGGAAACACATCATCATAGCTGTGGGGCTCTTGTTGGTTATCCAGGACATGAGAGCGGGAGTCTGTTAGCCTGCCTGTTGTTGTTGTTGTTTTGAGACAGAGTCCACTGCATAGCCTTGACTGACTGAGAACTCCGTAGACCAGGCTGGCAGGGATCTGGCAGGGATCCCAAGTGCCGGGATTAAAGATGTGCACCACAGTGCCCAGCAGCCTCCTTTCTGCTCTGCTCAGTAGAATAGAGACCCCCCCAATCAAAGCTGTGTACTCTCTGCCCTGCCCTCAATAGGTCATCCCCTTTTAACTATTTCTGATTGGGACAGCTGCATAATTAAAAACACACTGGTGCTCATTGTGTAAATCTGCTTGTTAGGCTGATTGTGTGTAGATTTTGTCTTTCGGTGGCTTTCCATCTCTGCAAGTTAGCTCTGCTGTGGCCTGTGGTGGCTCCAGGAAGGGAAGCTGTGTGGTGTGTCTCTACAGTGGGTCCACGTGGTCCTTGATCTGAGGTTCTGGGACCCTGCGGGGAATGTACAGAATTTGAGGAAGAAGGCGTGACTCAGTTTACTGCAGGAACAGGGTCACATATATAGTGAGAAGAAGGGTCTCCGGTGTCCAGGGACGTTAAGGGAAACTCATTGGTTATGATAGCACAGGTACGACAGCCCCATTTGCATGTTGGGGCTCCCAGCAGCCTGGACCTAGGTATTTTCCTGGAACCAGAGGGGAGACCTTATACGGTTATATAGGGAGACATGTTAGAGCTCCAGATAAACAATTTTGTCAGGTCGCATACCTTGTGGTGCCTTGCTGTGAAGGAGCCAACAGAGCTTGTGGTCTGTCAGAGCAGTGGGTGAAGGAACAACCGAATGCCTTCCGCTCTCAGAAATGAGAATTCCGGGTTCCGAGCACTCTCCTACTTCACCTCAGCTCCAGGACGGCCCCACAGTCGTGTGCCTCCTGCGTGTAGCAGTCCTCTGCGTGACTCCTCTTCTCATTTCTCAGAGGGTCCCGACAGAAGGGAGTGCCCTTGTCCTCACAGCAGCACCCAGCCTGCTTTTGGTGCCTGGTGGTTCTGTCTCCTCTCTGCTCAGCACCATCCTTGGTCCATCCATCAGCCAGTACCAACACATGTGCTTGGGAAATGTGGGGACTGGGCGCCCTGTCCACTCCTCACACCCCTCCCCCATCCTTCTCTGAGAAGTTTCCTTCAGACTGTGGAAACCCAAAGACGTCTTTTGGTTATGGGCTTCATATCAAAGAAGGGAGAACCATCAGCTTTTCTGTGGGGGCTCCTTGCTCTGTGCACTCCTGTGAAGCCTTTTTCGCCCAATTCTCTGAGCTGTGTGGTGCTAGGCATCTCAAGCCCCCCTGCCTGCGGAGGTTCCTGTTTGAACATCTCTTCCCTGGGAACTACTACTTTATAC
This sequence comes from Cricetomys ansorgei, assembly GCA_026225945.1. Classification (NCBI taxonomy): domain Eukaryota; kingdom Metazoa; phylum Chordata; class Mammalia; order Rodentia; family Nesomyidae; genus Cricetomys; species Cricetomys ansorgei. The sequence goes on along the minus strand of JAMJFZ010000165.1, from coordinate 911,114 downwards.
AGCTACTCTTCTCTGTTTCTTTGAAAAATCCCCAAGGTTCTTGTTCATGAGGAGAATAGACTGCCAGCAATCAGAACTATAGGTACAGTAGAAGGTACTGAGCAAGAGAAATGGCTTACCTTGTGTTGACTTCCTGCAGCGACTGATTTTTTGTTTTTTGTAAAGGGCAAAATCTCTGGGCACCCATGTGGTGAGAGTAGTCTTGCTCTGTGGTTTTAGGTGGGAAGTAGGAGTGTTTCCTTGTAAAAGGTTATGAGACCAAGTTGGTGCAGGACTGCCAAAGCCAGGCTCTGCTCCTGCTCTCCAGTGGCTTTTCCCTTTCCCCACTCTCCCTCTCTGCTTGCTCGCTCCCTTTTTGGCTTCCTGCTCCTGTGGTTTCCTTGAATATGGAACAAACTCAAGGGTTACTGCTCTGTCTGACTTTTTACTTGAAGTTTTTTACCATGACCTCAGTGTTGATAATAAGAATTTAAAAGAAAATGCTCAAATTTTGGTAGTATTTATTGTAAAATAAAAAGATATTTTGAATGTTCAAAACATAAACTACAACACTTTATTTTTACAAAGCAAGATGTTTCCTATATACAGCATAAGTTTTAACCACAGCGCCGTCATCTTCATCTTCCGGACATTTTTCTTAGAGACAGTGTTTTTAAAAGGGATCTCGTTCAGTCGGTTTCTTACAGAATGAGTAAAAATTGGCTATGTGTGCTGACTGAGAATGTCTTAAAGCAGCGTTGTGATCGCCCAGAGACTGCTCACCTCCTCCGGTCTCCCTCCCCCATCACAACCACAGCCGCCTTCAGTGCCGTTCCCTAACTGCAGGCCCACAACCCTGGAGACTCCGGAAAGCAAGTCCAACCTGGACAGCTGGTCTTCAGCCCCCACTTTTGTGTCTTAAAAATCGTATGTGCCAGGCACAGTGGTGCATGCCTTTATCCCAGCAGTTGGGAAACAGAAGCAGGTAGAGCTGAGAGTTCAAGGCTAGCCTGGTCTACATAGTAAATTCCAGGACAGCCAGAGCTATGTATAGAGACCCTGTCTCAAAAAGAAAAACCAGAATCCTGTAGACACCAGGAAATGTCGCGGGAGAAGCCCCTTCTCTGCCATCTTTCCTTTCTCACGGCCTCTCCACTGAGACTCACAGCGGTTCTTTTCCCCTCATGTCATCTAAGCCTCAGTTAGAGAAAATGGGTAAAGCGAGTCATGTCCAGGATGAGCTGCCACTCTGTGGGCCCACTCAGTGTCCCCCTGAGGCTCCCGTGGCCTGCCTCATGGTGTCTAACTGACGCCATTTGGTCGTGTGTACTGTTTGCTACGTGTAGTCCTATTGTGTGTGCGTGTGCTCATGTTGGTAGCACAGGTAAGGTTCTATCATGCTCCGTAGAGCGTGGCTTTTTCACTGAAGATGACAGACCGTTCCCTTCCTGCCCTCTCTCCACCCTCCCTCCATCCGGCCCTCCTCAGCCTACATGTCTCAGTTCCATAGCTCTGCTCCGCAGCAGCCTCCTCTTAGGGCTTGAAGACTTCTGGGCGGATCTTCATCTCCACCCGTTTGAGGGAGTAGTTGGCTCCATGCCAGCCGTACCAGCTGATGCCGTCCATGTGCTTCCTGTGCTCCCCCAGGCGGTAGTACACCCCGTTGAGATTGGAATCTGTGCAGCAGTTGTACCAGTAGCCACCTGGAGGGAGAAACAGAAGAAGCTGGCAGGCTGGGGGTGCCGCCTAGAGTAGATGACGGCTGACGGAGGGCAGTGAAGCCGGTGGCTCAGGGAGCAGCACAGCCGGAGCACAGCTGCACAGCTGCAGGTCACCGCGTCTCCTTAGCGGGGCTGTGGGCCCAGGCTTCTTCCCGCCCCGCCTCCCACCTCACCTTTGCGGAGCTGGGCACACTTGTCCAGGCAGTTGTCGTTGTCCCTGTCCTTGGTGCTGAAGACCGTGTTGTTATGGTAGAGGAGGGCGTCCTTCCCCACGTTGCCACTGTAGTTCCCCAGGAAGAGGCGGTAGCTGTTCAGCTCATCGCCCAGCGCGAAGTTGCTATACTCTGCGTAGCGTGTGTTGCCCTCCCAGTCCTGGCAAGTAGGAGCAGCTTAGGGAAACTGTAAAGGACTTGGTCTCCTCTCTCACTAAACCAAGCGGTCTGGACCCACCATACGACCTGATGGTTCTGATTGCCCCTTCGTGTCTCTGTCTGAAGGGCAGAGGTGGGGTTTTGTTAAATCTCACTCTGAGATGCTGTCAGAGTGGGTGGGGACATTGTGCTTGGAGGCCATCTAGGGGGCCCCCACCCTACATCTCTAAGGTTTGCACCTAAAAAGATCCCTGAGCAGAGGCAATGGTGTTTCAGGCCCGCTAACTCTGGGTACACCCTGTTCTGGCCTGCATCTTCTGAGGCCTGAGCCAGCGATAGTATAACTTTGCTGAGAGCTAGAAAGAATTGTACTTCTGTACTGAACCTCACCTCACTGTACTGAACCTTCAGGAAAATTGCCACAGTGACTGTACAAACTATAGTGAATGGACCACAGTGGTGCCTAAGAACCATGCTTGGTCATGTGCAGGGGACCTGGGCCGGTCAGGGCCTTGCAGCTGCAGCTTACCTCCAGCTCCACACGGAGCCGTGTTGGCTGCCTGGTAAGCCGGTGGATGTGTTCATTCCCTAGCCAGAAATCCCCGCGGATGCTGCCAAACCCCTGCTTATACTGTTTCCAGTCTTGGTAGAAGGAGACAAGGCCACTCTTTCGTCTCTGGATGATGGTCCAGCCTCCGCCTGAAGTTTCCATGTCGCAGAACACCTGAAGCATAGAGGGCAGGACAAGGGGAGGGGAGGGGAGGCCGGACCTTGAGAACAGACCTCCAGGTGACGTCAGCAGCCCTTGCACTCCCTGCACACGGCAGCAGAGGGGCTGGGCACCGTGGTGTTTAGCTTGGGACTGAGTGGGGGGTTGGTGGACACAACTTGAATGAAAAAATGAGGTATTTCAGTGCCTTGTTCTAATATCTTCTAGAGAGCTGCTGTAGGGCTTAGCAAGAAATCTGAACTAGTTATGTTGGTAAGAATTAGGAGAATTGATATTTGACTGGTGGTTTGGGGAAAAACAAGTAGATTGCTGGAATTTGGAGGGAGGAATCCATAAATTGAGCATCCTCATAGCTCTGTCGTGTAGTACATTTGCCTCTCTGAGTTACCTGTAGACCAGACCAACCTCTGTCGTCTCCATGCCTTTTAGGGCTGGAAGACAGAGGGACGGACATGGCGTTAGTGACCTCACCTCCAGCTCAGGGCTGCCCAGGAACTCGTCAGGAGGAAGCTTGTACACTCCAGAGATTCTGTAGTTCTTCTGGTAGAGGGAAGAGCAGTCATAGATGGCGTCTGTGAGGGGGAACACAGAGTGAGCAGGGATTTGGGCCTCAGGGTTAGGAGGGCCTGTGTGCTGCATCTGAACCGGGTTAAAACCCAAACTCTTTACCACAGGGTGCCCTGGTAATTCCCCAGGGGTATCGATTTAGAGATGTGGGCATTGGGATCGTGGGGGCGCGTGCGTGCTTCCTTGGCTATGGGACAGTAGAACAGGGAAGCCCCTCACCTTTGCCAAGGGGCCATCAAACAGGACGCTTCAGGTTAGGTCTGAGAAAGATACCGTACTGTGTACTAGGCTATGGATTCTAAAATGGTATGGTCTGTGAGGGCCACTTGGCAGCTGCCTTTTAAGTACCTTCAGGGTTCGTGGGCAGCACCTCACCTAGAGGCTAAATTCTGGGTCCAGAGGGTTGGGTTTATTGTTCTCGGGTAATAGTTACTGTCAGCTGGTACTCTAATTAAAGGCGACAGATTTGAAGTCTCATTTCTTCCCCAGTCTCACACTGCTAGATGCTCGAAGGAAACCCAAAACCCCAAGGAGCCCTTCAAGACTGTTCCTGAAGGTTTTGATAGGACAAGGAACTGAGACTTTCCCACTCCCCTTGGGCTTGACTTAAAAGCCTCCATGGCTGCCTTGAGGCTGCTGCTCTGTGCTGGGGTCTGTCTCTCCGTTCTGCATAGCAGAGGGAGCTTCAGAGAAGCAGCTGCTTCTAGTGGAGTCTGTGGCTCTTGTCCAGGAGACAGTTCTGCACTCTGTCCTGGGACTTTTTCCTTGGTTCCCTCCAGGCTAGCGGCTTGGGGAAAAGCACAGGTGGAAGTGGGAGTTTCCCACGTGCCCGTTTCCTCACAGCGTGTGTAGGGCAGGGGAAGAGAGATGCACCTGCCCTCCTCCCCAGGAGACGTCAGGAGCAGGCAGCAGTGCTCTGCATCTGGCCTGGTCTTCTATGGACCAGTTTAATCTCAGACCACATGAAGACTCACTTGTCTGGTAAATGAGAACACCTACCTTGCCGTTCCCAAACCGAGGATCTGGAGGTCCATGCTTGAAGGCAGTTTGTATAACTGACTATTTAGCTAGCAGACTTTCTTAATCAAGGGTAGCCAGGGTCTCACCAGAAACTAATCATGTCTTCTTCACTTGGTTTATAATGCAACCAGCATTAGTAAGAAATCCTTTCGTCTATGGGATATACTCCTTACAAATGTCTCCCAGTAATCTCAGAAAATTAGATTTATCTCTGAGCATTACAGTCATTTATTGGCTCATCTGTGCCAGCTGACCAACAACTGAATGTTGTTTTCCCAGAGAACGCATTGCATGTTCTACCATTAAAGAACAGCATTTCAGATTTATGTTTACTTGTTTTTTTGTATTTTTTGGGAGAATTTTATTAGCAACCGTGGGAGGAAATGGATCATAGAATGAGAGGAAATGGATCGTAGAATAGTGGGAGTGCCCTTTCTGGATCACAGAGGTCTTCAGCGGCTGCAGGCTGTCTGCACCGGGAGGTGAGCGAGGTGGCGTTTGCGCCCATCCACACTAAGTTCTGGGGTGAAGCTTTGCATCTAGAGCAGCAGCTGCCACAGTCTGCTGTTCATTTCCACTTCCTTCCCTGGGGTACAGTCTGCCAGCTCGGTAAGGAGGCAGGAACATGCAACTCGTGTGACTTTGGACAGACTTCTTGCTTCAAAGGGGAGTTCAGAAATTGTGTGTGATTCAGATAGAGTGTGGGGCCAGGCACGATGCCGGTGCTGGTGATGCCGGTGCTTGGGAGGCTAAAGCAGGAAGGTCCAGGGCCCAGGACCAGCCTAAGCTGCATAGTGAATTTGAAGCCAGCCTGGGCTACATGAGACCTAGTCTCAAAGAGAAACCTGTAGATCCTGGCTAAACTTGCAGGGCATCACTAACCTGGAGAATACGCAATGGGCCTTTGGAGATAGTACATCCCCCAGAAGGCCCCTAAAGTTGTTCTGTTGAGCAGGCTATCCAGAAGCAGTGCTGGCGGGGGAGACCCTCAGCAGGGGCCTGGCGGGGAGAATGAGGCCGGCACTTACCTGCAGAGGTCTGCGTGATGGTCTGTGCTGCCTGTAACTGCATGATGTCGATCTGGTTGTTCATCTCGGAGTACTTGCTCTCGGCAGCTGTGAGCCGAGACTCCATGCGTTTGCTGCTGCTCTCCAGCTCCATGACCTGCATGACCACACTGACCCAGTCGCTCTCCTGCTTCTTGCTCAGTTCACCCAGCAGGCTGCTGAGGTTGGCCACCTGGGCTTTGAGCTCCCTCATCTCCTCACAGCAGACAGCTGCTTTGAGCTGTGCAGGTGTCTTGCGCTTAGGAGGCTTCTGCAGCCACACTGGGTGGCTGATAAAGGCCACAAGGAGAATGCACAGCCAGGTCTTCCTCAGCATCGTCTGCAGGCCTGTTGGAGAAGTCCTCCTTCTAGAGTCTGTACCTGTGGAGGTCTGTGAAGCTGCGGGGAGCTTATTTTTTGACTGGCAGTGGCAGTTTTCTTCCTGGTGGTCTCCTTCCTTCCGTGTGTTTCCTTAGCCTTTCTCAAAGCTAGAGTTCCAGAAGTGGAAACTCACTTTCCTTCTCAAGTCTGAATGCCCCACCAAGGCAGCATCTTAAATATCGTCAGTGCCTGTACCTCCACCCCTCCCATGGCCCTGTGTGCTCCAGCCCCTCCCACCTCATCTGGGAGGGTCAGGTGCCTAGTGAGTGAAGTCAGAGTAAACTTAGGGCAGAGGAGAGGAGGAGGGAGACGGGTGTTTGTTTCCTCGTCTGCACAGTCTGTGGGCTGACAGGAGGGCTGTGAATTTGTTTCCAGTTGCGCCTATTAGATTATGCCCCTGCCAGCCTCTGGCTCAGCTGTATCAGCAGACAGGCAGTGTGGAAGAGTTTCCAAACCCTGTCTGAAGGTTATATAACCCAGTCTGAGGGTGAGGTAGCGAAAAGGAGTTGGAATGAGACAGAAGAGCTAGGGAGGCCTGCTAAGGTAATCCATGCTGTTTACTCGAGGTTCTTCTGGTTTATATGGGCATCCCGGTGAGTGTGGGCTGGGTACACTTTAAGATGAGTTTTAACTGGGCTGGATACGTCTTTTTCTGGCCATCATTCAGTGTTGTACAAGATCCTGTTGAACCTGAACTCTGTAGTTTGTATCTATGGGGCTGTCTTCCTTTTCACACACTCTCCTTCCAAAAAGATCACTTGACATTTTACAAGGAGGTGTCATAAACTCAGACCAGAGGAAGACTCAGCCATGCCAGGCGTGGTTCTGGGATTGGTCACCCACACTTCTGTCAGTGTCTGGGAAGCAGTGAGTAAGGCCCAACCTTTGCCCAGGGTTCAGAACCCAGAGAAAAGACTCCCACCATCTAATAAATCCAGAGCAGAGCAGTGGTCGAGGTGCAGTGTGCTTTGCAACGTGCTACTAGTCTCCCTGTTCTAGGACTTTGAGAAACAGGGTTTTTATGACTTTTATGCCTCTATTTGAAGGGCACTGCTCTTCTAAAATCACATAAAGACATGGACCTTTTCACTAAAGCCATATACAGAGGTCTTTGTCCTCGCAGGAGCTCTGTCTTCAGAACATGTGCGTGCCGTCTCTGTTGGTGAGCCACTGAGACAGTCAGTGGACTTGATACCCAGCATGGGTCCCACAGTTTGTTTCCTCTCATCTCCTGTCTCTTTTGCCTCCTTGGGGACCAGAATGTTACTAACATCTTCTGGGTTGCCTGCTCAGAGAGCTGGCACGGTGCTGGTTTAGTCCCTGCTCTTTTCTTGGTTTTCTTAATGAATGGCTGGTTTAGCAGGGCAGTACGGTCTTTGTCGGCTCCAAGGAGTTCATTCAGTATTTAGTGTCATTGAAAGTCTGCTAAACTCTGTGGAGTTCTGTAAAGAAATCTCCTGTCTATCCAGTGAAGCTGTGCTTGAGCCACAAGTCACAGAAGTGCCGTGTACCGTATGGTCATGTAAACAGCATCCAGCGATCGTGCTGCCCAGAACTTCAGTGTGGTAGTGCAGTAGAGAGCACTGGAGACAGGTCAACCTTTGCAGTAAGTGTAGCTGGTTAGCATTCAGGCAGAGAACATTCAAATTTTGATCCTAACCTCACACCGTACACAAAATCTCAGTTCTAGATTTCAATTCTAGATGTGAAAGGCAAAATGGTAATGCACTGGTGTAGAGTATCTTCAGCATCTTGAGATAAGCCAGACATGAAGACTGCCAACAGAAGGGAAAACATTAAGGTGTGGAGGCACGCTCCTACTATCCCAGCACTCAGAGGGCAGAGACAGGAGGGTTGTAAGCTGTTGGCCATCTGAGCTACATATCAAGTTCAGGCTAACTTGAGCTGTGTGGTTAAAAAGAAAAGGAAATGCAAGAAAAGTAGTCATTTCTTCCTTCCAGAAGACACTGAGAAGGAATGGAGGGTTTACAGTGTAGACTCTTGTGTACTGGATGCAGTAGGCGTAAAGACCTCCCCACTCAGCTAACATGTGAGCAGGTGCTGAGTTCATGATGGAGGAGACCTGAGGCCTGTAAGCACAGGCAAGGCTTCGCCTTCTCATGAATCAGCATGGAAATTCACATTTCAACCATAAGCCGCCATTACACTCCAGCCAGAAGGGCGAAAGTGGGAAAGCTGAGAACACCAAGTGTTGGCAGAAAAGTAGACGGTTTGGGTTTCCATGGACTCTTGAGGGGACTGTAAACACTGAAGCCAGCGTGCTGTCCTCCGGAGTTGAACACAGCCGGCGACCGGGCGGCTCTGAGGATGTCTCCACAGCAGTGCAAGCACGTGTGCTCTGAGAGACGCATTCAGGGGCACCATAGACAGGCCACTCTCAGTAACCAAGTGCTGACATCAGAATGACTGTCACCAGTCGCACAGGCAGCCGAATACTTCCCCACACCAGGAAGGAAAAGCCACTGTGCATGCAGCGGCACAGTGTGTCTGACAAAGGCACGTGCATGTGGTGCACAGACATCGATGCAGGCAAATCAGTCACAGGTGTGGAATGAAACAATCTTAAAACAAAAGCAGCACGCTAAGTGTTAGAAGTCAGAGTGGCAGCCGCTCTGGGGAGGGGATGGTCAGGGTAGGGGGGCAGCCGCGGCACCGCCCTGCGCGCTCTTGGTCTGAAGGAAGTCCCAGTGTGTCTTTCTTTCCTCTGATAACTCATTGCTGTACACTTGGGGACGTTCTTTCCTAGTACTTCCTTCTAGAAATTTGTTTAAAAATAGATGATGCATATAGATTTGGGGAACTACTGACTGGCTCTGGATAGACATACAGTGACTCTCAGGCATCTCCCCTCGTCAGCTCATTAGGAGAGTCTCTCCCGCCCCCTAGTCGTGGGTCCTCATGGCATTTTCCGGTTGTTATTTTCCCACGGTACTCATCAGCATGACGTTTGTTTCGGTTTGTACTTTGCATATCTGCTTACAGCGCTAACCTATAAGCTCTGTGAAAGGCAGGCCTGTCTGTCTGTCCGCTGCAGCCGCATCTGGCGCTCAGCACGAAGCCTGAGGCGGACTAGCTTACTGGGACCTATCAGATGGAAGTGGGACTCCGAGGGGAGGATGTGCTTCTCCTAAACCTGTTCTGGGACTTGCAGTCTCTCTCTGACATTGTCTCAGCAGCCGTGGAGCATGTCAGTGGCAGCATGATTGGTGTCTCCAAATTCTTGGGGCCGTTTCACTGCCTGTGAGTCCTGCTCTCCAGGTGTGGTGTGCCGCTCTCCTAAGCTTCCTCCTTACCAAGAAGCTAGGCACAGCTTTTGTTTCCTCTGACCTCAGAAGGGACATCAGTATTCCCACAGTGCGCCCTGTCCCTGACAGTGGAGGGCCGGTCCACGACGCTGTCACAGAAGGCTATCTAGAAGCTGCCTGAACGCTCCATGCCAAACCATTTGTGCTTCTCAGCTGCATCCACGTGTCAGTGAGTCCCAGCTCTTGGTCATCCTGAGGCCAAGATCAGACTTCACCCAGATAACCAGTGTGCTTTGCGTCCAAGTAGATCAGCTAGCTTCAGGTTGGGCTCCGAGCCTCCCACCAGCTTGTTTCTCACAGTCTCTCCCCGAGCGCTTCTCTTCACTCTGGATACGAAGAAGCCGAGAAGGGAGGAAAACCTCCAGGCGTCACCAAAAGAAGGGCAGTGCTCACTGTTGCAGAATAAAAAGATAACAACCAATTTGTCAAGAAGCACTGACAAAAAAGATAAAGTTGGAAGTAATTAACTGGCTGACATGCTGGGAGCAGTGTGCCTGCCAGTAGCTCCCTAAATCAGCCAGGGCCTTGGAAAGGTGACAGCCATTCATCATTTTTACAGCGTGCTTCTGACAGGCCCCTCAGTTGGAAACCTGGCCCGCACAGATCGCGTGCTCTCGCACTCTGAGGCTCGAGCCACCCTGTGCCGCAGGCTGGTTGTATTAGGTACGAGGCCCATATCCAGCCAGGAGATGCCCACAAGCGGTGTATACCCTGCCTGTCACCAGGCAGTGCTTGGCCTCCGGGGACAGCTTCCAGAGCCAGCCCTGCCAGCTTGCACAGGAATGGTCACTGAGCAGAGGGCACATGGAGTTGTGAGTGCACAGCTCTCCTTGGGGCCCGGACCCACCAGGCACCGCTCTCAGCCAGCGGGCTCTCCTGGTGGTGGCTGGTCGGTATAGCATTGCAAAGGATTACAAGGCCAGCCGTGGTAGTCCACACTGAAATCCCAGCACTGCAGAGGCTGAGGCAGGAGAGTAGTAAGTTCGAAGCCAACCTGGGCTACAAACTCACAAAACAACAGAAAAGGAAGTATGAAGTAAAGTAGAAAATGCCTGTGTGGGGTGCTGAGCATCGCTATGTGAAGTATGTTTCGTGTGCATAGGTGGGACTAATTGTTGAAATTTAATTTTCAAAGTTAAAATTATAATTTAATGAACTTCCCTACCCTGAATTTTTTTTAATTTGGGGTGGCGCTAAAGATATAGCTCAATGAGGAGCACTTGTATGAGGTCATGTGTCCGGTCGCCAGCACCTTGCACCACCAGAAAGCACACACATTTGCCTCTGCGTCTCCCTGCTCTACCAGGTTACAAAGATACTTTGTCAGGTGTGGTAGCTCATGCCTGCATTCCTGGCACTCTGGCTGACACAGGAGTGTCACTGCAAGTTCAAAGGCCAGCCTAGGCTACATAGGAAGACTGTCTCAGAAAACCAAAAAATGAAATAAGCAGATTAAAATCTTGCACTCACCCTCAGCAATTTCTAAAAGGTAAGTCTTCTTTATCCCTCGTCCTAACCTAGACAGCTGTGACCATCCACGCGCTCCAGCCGTGAGGGTCGCTCTCACTGCACATTCAGCATGTCTTCTAGATATAACAGACACCACGGTAACTGCCCCAAAGGGAGGGATGAGGATGTTTTAGGAGCTTTTCCTTCTGAGGAAACTCAGGAATTAAGACATCAGGAGCCTTTGTGGACGTTAGAAAATAGCCACTTGGCTTGCATTAACTTTCTTAAAATTTATGATCGTCTGCCTGAGCTTCCTGAGTGCCAGGATTACAAGCATATACCACTGTGCCTAGCACACCCAGCTTTTTAAAAAGGTGTGTGTGAGAGAGAGAGAGAGCATCTCAGCACATGTGTGCTGTATCACACATGTTGAAGTTGGGGACAACTTTTATAAGTCATTTCTCACCTTCCACCGTGTGTGTTCTGGGCATTGAACTCAGGTCAGCAGGCTTGGTGGCGAGCCTTTACCCACTTGAGCCACCTCACCCTCTTTGGGTGGTTGGTTCTAAGACCTTACAGTTTCCCACCATAGTCCTTCCTGTCTGCATTTAAATGACCCCACCTCACCTCCTCTGTGTTGAACTCCCTGTGTCCCCAAGCTTCCTTCTTCTCTGCTGTCCTTCCATCTTAAAATTAATCTATTCCAAGGGAGACCTTTGTTGACCTCCCTGAGCACTCAGAGCTGCCTGATGAGGACATCAGGGTGTGGCCAACCCTTTCATGCTGGCTCTATAGGGGCATCAGGCTGTTCTGTTGTTAATCTGGGCTGGGCACAGAACTAAGACGCAGCACTAAGATAGCAGGGGAGTCTGAGCAGTTCTGTGCCGTGAGAACAACTGTGTGATGTGGTGGTAGGGACTCAAGCAGTGTTCTGCACATCCGTTGTGGCTGGGCAGGACACCCCATTCCGACCGTCCCCTGCCAGCTGTGGTGCGTGTGTGCCGAGTGCCAGGAATTCAGAGAATTCTTCCTTGACAGGGAACCAAGTAAAAGGCAGACAGCAGTCTGCACTGGAAGGAAGGCCCAGGGCATGTGGAAGCGAGCAGTAACTCATAAATTCCTGATGGAGCCCCAGGGAAGCCCAGGCATTGCAGGATGCAGCACAGATGCTCCCCGGCTGCCTGGGTGTTCGCCCTCAGGCTTTGGGTGAAGATTCTCCCTTCACTTTGTTCTTAACCGCCCTGAGGTCACTAAGGCTCTGAGACAAATAAACAGAGGACCACAAAGGAAGAAAACACCAAGCCAGTTCCTGCTAGACAGACTGAGGAAGCCCTTTGAGACAACAGTGCTCCTCGGGCAGCAGGATGGCAAGGGGCCACTTTCCTGTCAGTCCCTTCCTTCTGGGTGAAGCTAGTCACAAGCTGCCTGTGAGGAGCTGCGGGGTGAGAGGTGGATGTGCTGGGAGGGTGCAGGGCATGGAGGAAGGAGCTGGGGCAGATACGCTCAAGCACTGTACACGTTTGAAGCTGTCGACTAACGAGTTAGAAAATCATAACTCGAGGAAAGCTCGGAGGAGCAGCTTGAGTGGGGTCGCAGGAGTTGGAGGCCTTCTTGCTGTACTGGAGTCTTGGCTATCCCCCCACTCTGGCTCCTGCTAAGGCAGCAGCTCCTTCCCTCTCTTCAGAACCACTCTCCAGGTTGCTCTCCCAGCCTCAGGAAGCAGATTTTCGAGTTAGAGAGGAAGTGCCCCGGGTGGTCTGCTTGTCTGTGAAGACACCGAGAGAGCTTCTTGTCCTCAACCCCAGAAGGTGTTTTCCTCAGTTAGCAAGAATGTTCCCAGTTTCTAGCTCCGACATTTGGCCCCACTTTAAAAAGAAAAGGGGGAAAAATCAGTCTTATAAACAGAATGAATGGGCCACTTTGCCAGCTGACTCCCTAATTCAGTCTCTTTCTGGCTCTCGTTTCCTAAAAGCAGGTCCGTTGTAGACTCGGGTTTATTTTGCAGGTAGGCAGTTTGGACTTTCTTTGTAGATTCATATCCACCTCGGGCCCTCAGCAGCTGAGTAATCCCAGGAAAGTGGAGAGCACAGACGTACCCTGCAGCTATGTTAAGACAGCAGTGGGCCCCAGGCCCTCAGCTCAGAAAGCTCCTGCACTCCTGCCTCAGCACAAGTGGCATACAGATGGGAAGTCTGACTGACCTGCTGTTCCACCCACCATCATCTTGAGTGTCTGGCTGCCCCAAGCCTCGGTCTCTCTGAATCCGCATGCTGCTTTCCTGCCAGCATCGCTGATTTGTATTGAGCATGCCTCTGCTGTTGGGCTGAGTCTTGGGTCATCGGTCCTTTGTATCTTTCCGTGTTAGTAGGGAAAGGCTGGCGGGGTTACACAGGAAGGGTTTATGGAAGGAGCTTTGTGACACTCTCAGCTGCCATAAAATGGGCTCTTCAGAAGGGGCTAGGGAGCACAGCTGACGTTTTCACAGGAGCAGCGCATACAGTCTGTCCTTCCATTCTCATAAAGTGACATTTGCATGGAGGTCAGAGAAAGACATGGTTCTTCCCTCTACCGTGTGGGTCGTGGGGATTAAACTCAGGTCGTCAGACTTGGCAGCAAAAGCCATCTCACCAGCCCTAAGATAGCTTTGAAACGGTGACACTCAGCAGCCTGAGACCTCTTTTCTTCATACATAGAAAGAATCCACTAATAACTGTCAGCTTGCTAGGGCTGAGATTCCACAAAAAATGTAGTACCTGCCACACTGGGTGAGCGCCCTCCTTGGTGAAGTCAGCCGTGGCAGTGTATTGCCTCTGAAGGGAGTCACAGAGGAAGAAGGAAGCAGTAAGGCCTCCCAGAAGACAGGCTCTCGATCAACAAGGTTGAGGTGCTTTAGGCCTCAAATCCAAGACCATGAACATAATTTCTGATTGAGCCCACTCGTTTTTTTCTGGATCTCTCTGGTCAAAGGTAATTTCTCAGTGGTTTTCCTTACTGCTATGCAAGACCAGCCCTTGGGGATAAGAAGCATCCAAGCTCCGTGGCCACTGTTTAAGGGCTGAGCCCTCTGCTGTGCCTGCTGCAGCCTCAAGGTCCGTACACGCAGTGTGGGATACGCAGTGTGGGATACGCAGTGTGGGATACGCTGAGAAGTATTTGATTTATTTGGGCATCTGAAGGAGTTAGGGCCCAAGGCAGTCTCATTCTCTGTGCACAGTGGTCTGTTAGTTTGTCTTTCGAGGCTGTATCCATCCCTAAGCCATGGTACAGGTGAAAAGTTTGAATTTGTGCATTAAGATGCCAAATTATCACTTCCTAATTTTGACTGGTTGTTGTTAAATTCTCTCTTATGCATAATTAGCGGCAGAATGGATTTGGCAAAAGCTTTTGATGTGGTTTTGGTTTGGGTTTTTTACTTAACCACAATGTCAGTAAGTCTCAAAGTAAGCCAAGTACTTTGTAATGTTTATAGTTTATTCTTGAAATAGAGTATATTCTGGAACACAAGAGTAGAAGACAGTCGCTAAAGCAAGTGCTGTGGTTTTGGGTGATTTTAATCAGTGTCTTAGAGTCAGCACTCTGGTTAGGCAAAGAACGCTTCGTGTTCCTTGTCAGGACAGTTTCCTACCAGGAGTTCTTCCCACCAAGGCCACCCCCGGAGTCCACTGACAGGAATGCCGAGGACATAGAGCTCGTGTTGGGGGAATGTTTACTGACTTCCTTTTTCCTGCTTTCTTAGGCTTCCAAAGTTACTGTTGGTTTAGGAGCTAGGCAGTGGCAGATCTGTGCTGAGCACTGTTTGTTACCCTGCCCCGTGAGAGCAGACCACTGAGGTGGCAGGACTCGTGACATGCACGTGGAACCAGCCTACAACTTCGAAGAGTCCGTCCTTTCCTTTTACCATGTGGGTTTGGGGGCTCACACTCAGATTGTCAGGCTTGGCGGCAACTGCCTTCATCCACTGAGCCACATTGCCAGCCCATTCCTCACTTCTTAATGGAGATATCCAGTTGCTCCAGATATGATGGGAACATTCTGATTCAGTGTGAGCTCAGGGAACTCATTGCCATTCCTTGGCAGGGTCTCCTCATTAGAAAGACGGAACAAATCGTAGCCTTTCTTTCCTGCTCTTCTCAGGGATGTGAGGCCAGAGGACCGGAGGTTGGAAAGGTTGTTGAGAAATGTGCTTTGTAAACACGAGGCATTCGATTATTACTTTCACAAATGTTAACTTCTCTAGTCCATCAGAGTTCTGGCCAGGTCCTTTCAGTTTTACTGGAAAAAAGTGGTGGAATTAAAAACAATGTATTTATAACAGCAGCCTCTTGCCATATTACCACATGTAACCCAAATCCTGGAATTTCCCAAAACCACTTAAAAATTAATTTTACTCAAGTAGACACTTTGTACTCTTTGCAATAAACTAGATGCATGCTCATTAAATCAGTCTAGATTCCCAAGTCAATATGTCACATGCTGGTATTTGCCTGACTGGACATAGCCATCGTTGCCCACCCCAGTACTCTCCCCATCTCCCTGTCTTCCATACCAGTAGCAAGCTGTGTTTAGCGCTGGCTTAGTTACAAAAGTTCCTCTTAAAGTGGGAGCTAAGGCTTGCAATTCTCCTGCTTTCAGGGCCAGCTGTGGCCCCCCGGTTAGTTAACTCTAGGGACTGGGCCTTCCAGTGCTATGGTCCACAACACCACCTGCAGATGACGTTAGTAGAGTCCCAATCAAAAGCATCTATATGCTGATGGCCAGCACTAGAACTGCTCCCACAAGGCTTGCTGCAGAGGGAGGGAGTTGTCCCTGAAGAGGGACCAAAGAAACCTATGGATTTGAAGATCGTGGGCTCTGCCAGATGAGCAGTCAGCTGAATGGGGAGCCTGGGAGTTATGTAGTTTTTTTTTTTTTTTAATGTTTTTATTTTTATGCCTATGAGTGTTTCCCTATGTGTGCATATGTGCACTACATATGTGCAGGGCCCATGGAGGCCCAACAAGGATGTCAGATCCCCCTGGAATTTGAGTTGCAGGTATTTGTAAGCCATCCTGTGGGTGTTGAAAAACAAACCCAGATCTTCTAGATCTAGAACTGCAGGTGCTCTTAACCACTGAGCCATCTCCCCAGCCCTAACTTAAAAATATTTAAATGTGTAACTTAGAGTGTAGCTCAGAAAAAAGCACATGCCTAGCATGCACAAGGCTTTGCACACATTCTACCTGCCAGACAGCATCTGAGAGGACACCAGTTTCTGCTCTCTAGAGAACAGGCCCAGAGTACCACATGCTAGCATTGACTTTACTGCCTCAGACTCAGGGCAGGAAATCAAAACCCTTTTCTCAGATGAGCTCATGCAAGCCAAGCTTTCTGGGTAGTGATGGGTGTGAGCCCTCATCCTCAAGGGTGCTGATGAACCGTCTGGCCCACAGTGTCCCCCTCAGGTGCATGAGTGTAACTATTTCTTCTTTTGTTTCCTCAGCATCAATAATAAGCTACAGCAGCCCGAGGCGGCTTCCGGGGTGTTGGAATATGCCATGAAACACTTTGGAGAGCTGGTAAGTGCCTTCTCCTCCTTCTAGAAAGGCAACAAGTAGAGACCTGGCTACAGAGGCGTCTAGCCTGTGTCTCCCCCGTGCCTGTCCCTGAGTTAACCCTCAGTACACTGTGAAAGAAGATGGCCAGTGCCCCAAGGGAAAAATAAAATGCACACGCTTAATTTATATCTAATACAAGGGACGTTCTGTTTCATTTTTACTTATGCAGCTGCTTCTCTGCTGCCATCCTCGCCTGCCATCAGCAAATCATTCCCATGACTCATGCAGTTTGAGAAGGTGCTTTGATTATCCCTGAATTTATAAAGCACTAACTTAATCAGCTTAACTGGAAGGTCAGGAAATTCTGGGTCCATATTTTTGGTGAGGAACCTTTTATTAATAGCATAGGTCACTTACAGTAGCATAGGTCACTTACAGTGGTCTGCCTTAATCTAGAGGCAGGGGCTTCTGTTTGATTGTCTAGCATTGTGCCTCATACAGTGGCAAGAACACTGGACTGAAACCTCAGGCAGTCTTTCAACACTGTAAACACGTATCTGTGAACAGACGAGGACTGCATCTCTCCAGAGGATGACAAAGCACAAAGAGTGAGGTCTCGTCTGCCTTTGCCACAGTCCTTGTTTTCAGAAGGCAGAAAGTACACAGTGTCCTCCCCAGATCAGGCTGTACTCAGCTGCAACGTGCCTGGAGCTTGGCTCCCGGAAACCTGATTAAAACAAGGACTGTTCGCACATCTGGTGTTCAGGTGATCTGCCAACAGATGGCTCATACTCCGTGCTCAGAGTGCCAGCCATAAATGAAAGTCTCTCCATCTTCAGGTTCTAAAGGTGGCCATTAGCTCAGGATTATTGCTAAACCGTGGCAGATTTTCTGTTATATTTAGGTAGCTGGATCTTATTAAGCTTGACAATGGTTTGCCTTTCCTTGGCAGAGCCTGTGCTTTCTCAGCACAATTTACGTAACAGCAATCTCATTAGAATTTTGTGTGATTCATTGCTTAAACCTTATAGTTTCTGCAACCCATTGCAATTCAAAATGTCCTGCCCCCTGCTTGACCTGCTCCATATGCTGCTCCCTCTACTTTCTGCTGGTTCACCGAGTGTGTGACACGCATTAGTCACTGGCTCCTCGTGTAGAGATTCAGCCTGGGATATTTATCTGTGCTGCCCTTCATCTTACACTGTTCCACTGCACTGTCTCTGTAAGGCATTCTTCTCCCACTTCTCTTTCATGCGTAGGCAGAATACAGACATTATTCCTGGCTTAGAGGATGAAGCTTAGTTTACCTTACACAGATAGACTGATCTCCGCAGACCCCACTGGCGCTGGGTGAAGGCTGATACGCCAGTAGTTGGTACATGGGCAACAGGGGATATTGGAAGGAAGTGCAGACAACACTGCACAGTAGAATGGCCTCTTACCAGGAGTCAGCAAGAAGAGGTTCTTTCAGGCCACTCAGCAGGGTGGCGATCTCTTCTGCATCTTCTACATGAACATCAGTTTTGCTTTAAAAGTGGAGGAAGGAGCAGAGAAAACCAATGTGGCTCTGCATATATCGTAGAGTTCTGCGTCAGAATCATGCTGTTCTTTAAGAACACTCTGGAGAGCAAGTAGCCTGGCCTGGTGCAGAAATAGTCTCCTTCCGAGCTGATGAAGAAACCCAAAGGCAGACAGAAAGCACACGGGCCTGTCTCCTGCTCATTCCTGTCTGGGACTTCCAGACTGTGCACCTTTACTCATGTGGATGCCGCTCACCATCAGCGTGGCACTCTGGCTGCCAGGATAATGGAATCCCTCCTTTGGCCTTGACACTGGTAGACAAGCCAAGTGCTACACAGAAGGGAACATTGGATGGAAGACTGTAGCAGGCTAAAAGGCTGCCCGAAGAATTTTAAGTAGTAGTCTTCTATTGTATTTTAAATGATTTCCTGAAAGTTTAGAACTCTATTAAGAATGCATAGAATCAAGGGCTTCTAAAAAGAAGCAGCTGTGGCCTGGGCCGCTATGCCTGTCCCAGAGACTGCGGGTGGGGGCCCCACTTTCCCTGCATGGTTCTCTCTGTAATCCTGGAAGTGACGGGGAAGGAGCTGGCCCTCCGTGTGCTCAGTTATCTCAGGATTTAGGATCAGTTATTAGCGTGCCCAGGGAACAGTATTTCTACCTCTGCTGAACAACCTACCTCCATCTAAGTTCTCCTGGGTCTAAGCTCGGACGTGCTGATGGGTGAAGTTTGCATATGGATGTAGGATAGCATAGGGAAGACATGCGGGCTCAAAAGCGTAAACTCTCTGTCCGCAGGAGATCCAGGCCACCTGGTATGAGAAGCTGCACGAGTGGGAGGACGCGCTTGTGGCCTACGACAAGAAGGTGGACACCAACAAGGATGACCCGGAGCTGATGCTGGGCCGCATGCGCTGCCTCGAGGCCCTGGGGGAGTGGTGAGCTGGGGGACGGCCGGGGTGACGGCCGGGATGACAGCCAGGGCGGCGGGAGGCCAGGGAGGCGGCCCAGTCGGTAAGGTGCTTATTGCACAACAAGCATGAGGCTCTGAGTTCAGATTCCTGGCACCCATAGAAGCCGGGCATGGTGGTGTGCATCTAACCACAGTGCTAGAGAGACAGACAGGCTGATCCCTGGAGCCTCTGGCTAGCTAGTTGCTGCCAAACTGGTGCATTCCGGGTCCAGAGAGAGGCCCTGTCTCAAAAAATAAGGGGCAAGAGGACAGGCTGGAGAGATGGCCCGCTGGTAAGAGCACGTGCTTGCAGAAGCATGGGGAGCTGTGTTCACACCCTCGTGCCCACATAAAAAGCTGGACATGGCACACACATGCGCTTGTAAGCCCCAACACTGGAGAGCAGAGATAAGAGCCCCACCTGGGTTTACACTGCCAGCCCAGCTCCAGGCTCAGTAAAAAACCTTTGGGGTGGGGAGCCTGAGAGATGCTCGGCTGTTAAGACCGCTGACTGCTCTTCCAGAGGACTTGGGTTTGATTCCCAGCAGCCACATGGTGGTTCACAACTGTCTGTAACTCCACTTCCAGGGATCTGACACCCTCTTCTGTTCTCTTTGGACACCACGTGTGCATGTTGTGCACAGACACACAAGCAGGCAAAACACCCTTAAATTATACACACATACAAATGATGGACAGGTAGATAGATGGATGGACAGGTAGACAGAGGAATGAACACTGTTTTATGTATTCTCATAAACAGACATTTCATATCCATTCCTCAGTGAAAGAAGCATGTCCTATCAAATCTGCCTCATTAGCTTGTACAACTGAGGGTGTTTTAAGTCCAACAGGTATCTAAAACTTCACTGTCCGATGCAGTAGCACTAGCCACTCCTAGCTATTTTAAAACTGAATAAGCTGTAAAGGCAGTTCCACAGTCAGGCTAGCCACGCGTCAGTGCTTAGAGGCATGTGTGGCTGGGGCTCCTTCGCCAGACCGTGCGCACAGAGTTTTCTGTTCTCGTGGCACAGGCTCCTTGGGATGGCTCTGATCTGGAGGAAGAAGGGACGCTCTGAGTGAGCCTTGTTATTTCAAAGCAGGATTTGATCTTGTCTTTTTCTGCTTTCCACTCTGCTGTCCTATAGCCATATTTTAGGAGAAAAATAAAACGGGTGTGGATATTTCTGAAATTCAGATCTGATCCATTCTGAAGCGGTAGTGTTTCCCTGTGGCCTTTGAATGCCTGTTGTGCCGTGGCTCTGCCTGTTCTTTCTGAGTGGACCCTGCTGCGTCTGAGCTGCCTGGTTACTCACTCATCCCTTCCACTGCCCTCCTCTTCTGCTCCTTTTCTGTCTTTAAAGCCATTTCTTTTCCCTTGAGCTTCTTCGTGGTCTTTCCTTTCTCTTGTCCTCCGATTTCAGTTAGAGCTGACTCTTTCCCTGACTGAACCAATGGGACAGCTTGGATGCCTTGGAAAAGCAAGGCTGTGATTTTTTTTTTCTTTCTCCAGTCCCATTGACTACCAGGCTCACAGCCTGAGGTCTCCTGGGCGCAAGTGACACAGGCTCTCCCCGCTGCAGTTCCCACTCCCACGCGCCTCCTGTCTCTTGGGTTCTTTCCAGTTCTATAATTACCTACCAGGTCTAAGGAGCTAGTGGTGCTGACCAAGGGCTTTAAGAATGGAAGTCGAAAAGAGATCTTAAAAGAGATGAAAGAGGCAGAATTTCCTTCCTGGTCATTTACAGGTTTCTGATAGGCCTGTTTAATCAATCCTGTTTAGAGTGCAGCTAATGAATTTCTGTGTGAGCATATATTCTGAACCTGCATTCACTGAAGACGCCATCAGAAACTACAAGAAATTAGCAATGAGAGTAAAAGCGCCCCTCTATGCTCATTTGCCTCCTGAGTGCTAACTAGAAGAGATGGAGCCCCAGCCCTGTGGCACCAGACACACCCAGCTCACTCCCCACAGCTTCTGAATCTCTAAGAACAGGTTCAGTGGGTTGAGAACACAAGCAGCCAACCAGTGGCGTTCTCCAAGTGAAAGGGCTGGCTTAACTTCCTGCCGCAGAGCTAGGTGGGAAGTCAGACACAGGGACAGCCGTTCCTCCTCGGGTGGCTCAGACGCAGCCTAGCTGTTGCTCCATGGGCTGCATCTTATTTATTTGTTTTACCATTCTTCTCTCAACTGCCTTTGAGAATTAGAACTCACTCGATGCATTCTTCATTACTGTCTATGCCAGTTATCTGTAAGTGAGGTGGTCCCTGCCCGTTTCCCTGTAGCGGGAGTGTCCTGTGTGCACTTGGGTCGACTGGCCCCGGTGCTGCTCGCTTCTTTCTGCCTCATGAGTAACGTCTGTGGGAGAACCGCCAAGCTCTCTTCCTTCTTGCCTCTAGATGAAAAGGAAAGCTAAATCAGAAACAGTGATCCTCACACCAGTAGAGCAAGGCTGACTTGCCTTTGGCCGCCAGACATAGAAAATGGAATTTTGAGCTGGGAAGATGGCTCAGTAAAGTACTGACGTGTAAGCGTGAGAGCCTGAGTCAGCGTTCTTATCCACTGAGCCATCTCTCCTGGCCCCGTCGGGATTTCTTAAGACTATTCAAATCCCAATAACTAGCTGGTCATAATGTATGTGCCAGTAATTCCAACACTAGAGAGGTATATCAGGAGGACCAGGATTTCACGTCTGTCCTTGGCTACGTAGTGAATTTAAGGCCAGCCTATGCTACATGAAATTCTTTGTCAAAAACAGACAAATAGGAGACTGGAGAGATGTCTCGTCAGTCTTCCAGAGAGCCCAAGTGATTGCAGCACCCACATCAAGGGTCTCACAGCCACCTGCGGCTCCAGCTCCCAAGGACCCAGTGCCCTCTCCGACCTCCATAGACATGTGCAATCACATGCACAGTCACACGTGCAGATACACAGTTTTTGTTTTTAATTTAAAATACAATTTTTAAAACCCTCTCAGTCCTGTCCTATATGCTCAATTACTGTGTGACACTCTGATAATGAGTGGCATCTAGATGTCTGGGTAACGGGACCTTTCTCCTGCACAGACTGGGTTTCCTCTCAGAATGACGTCACTCCTCTAGTACTTGTAAGAGCTGGCCTTCCCCGTAGCTTTACCCTCAGGATGTCCAGCGTGTCTCTTGAGATTGCTTCCTCTGTAGACCTGCCACAAAAGACCCCAGACTGAGCTGAGAGGGCACCAGATGCTCAGGGTATTTTACATCATACAGAGTTAGACCTGCACTCTGATAAACCTGCACTGAGATCATGGGCACCAGACCCTGTTTCCGGGCTACCAAGTTCAAGGCAGGCCTGTCGTGCCAGTTCCTGTGGAGGGAGCCCCAACTAGCCCAAAGGCGGTTCATGGGTTGTAGAGGAAAGTTCTTCTAACCTGACTGTTTCTCTTCCTCCAGGGGGCAGCTTCATCAGCAGTGCTGTGAAAAGTGGACTCTGGTTAATGATGAGACGCAGGCTAAGATGGCCCGGATGGCTGCTGCAGCAGCATGGGGTTTAGGTGAGGCCTCCCCGTGGGCTCCCGGCCAAGCTGGGGGCTCTCTCAAGGGATGAGCTGCAGTTTAGAGGACAGCAGTCTGTAGAATGTAAAGACCGTCTGTGCCAATGTATTCATGTCCTCCGTCTGTCCGTGTTCACTGGGATTTTGACAGACTCCTCAGACATGGGAGAAAATGGATCTTTGCCAGAAAGCCAAGGGAGAGAGTAAATGAGCTCTGGAACTGAGATGTGGGTAATATGTACCCCTTCCAGTTCAGGACTCAGGCCCATATGACTGCACTCATGTTAGACACCAGTGGCATGTGCCAGGCTGAAGCCTGTGCTTCTTTCTGACTGACCTGCTATAAGTCAGGGTTCCCACAGCTCCTCAGAAGCGTAGTATGCTAGGACACTTCACAGAACGCAGGAACACTCACTTGTGTTTGTTGTAAAGAATACGGGTAAGCAGGTCCATAGGGTGAGGTCTAGTAGGGTCCACAGCACAAGAGCATCGCCCTCTGTGGGACTGGGGTGCGGTCACCCTGCCAGCTGTTGTGTGGCACTGCTCCAGGGAGATAGGAACAGACATCTCACCTCATATGGGAAACAACAACAGACCAGGGTAAGGATGCCTCCAGAGTCCAACCTGGTGAACCACTGAGTTTTATTTCTGGGTTCCTTCCAGCAATCTGGGTGAGGGGTCACTTACAAAAGCAGACATGACTCAGGGAGAACTGCAAAACCAGAAGCCCACCCCAGCTGGGTGACAGCTCATGAAAGCTGGAACCTTGAGGCTCACGGCACAACTTGGAGGCAGCTCAACAGGTTGCAGACTGTCTCTTCCAGGCAGTTCAACTAGCCTGAGTCTGTCACTACTTCTTGGGGAGGGAAAGGCTGTTGCATGTGGTCAGTTTCAGGAACTTCCTGGAGCTTTTGAGTTTGTTCA
Organism: Cricetomys ansorgei; assembly: GCA_026225945.1. Lineage (NCBI taxonomy): Eukaryota > Metazoa > Chordata > Mammalia > Rodentia > Nesomyidae > Cricetomys > Cricetomys ansorgei. The sequence goes on along the minus strand of JAMJFZ010000165.1, from coordinate 888,060 downwards.
CTTCATGAGTTTCAGAACGTCCTGGGTCCTAAAGCTTCCCTCAGGGATGGAATCTTTCATCTCAGTGGAACAGCAGCATGTGGGTGTCCATGCTACCAGTCCTTGTGTCTTGTTCAAAAACAGTCTTACCCCACAGGAAACCCCAGGGATTTGGAGCTCTGTGACAGGAAACAGAGATGAGTAGATAGAGTTCTTTATACCATGGTGGAATTTGACTTCATTTTAAACAAAATGCCAGCTTTTTTTTCTGTTATAAGTAATATAAAGAAGTAGTCACATTCCCAGGCTGGCATTTGGCCTCTGTCTGCTGGCCTCAAACTCAGAGATCCGCCTGCCTCTTGTCCCCAAGTGTCGGGATTAAAGGTGTGTGCCAGCACTGCCTGGCTCGCCACCACTGCCCAGCTCAGCTAGTGTTTATATAGGTCTTTCTCTGCGTGCGTAGACAACCGAATAGTGTAGTGGCTTCCCATGTGCCCGCTGCCTTCTCCGACAGGTATGAACATTTTTTTAATCTGTTCTCACTGCCAACACTCGATAACCTCCCTGCTACTCCCAGAGTGTTACACAGACTTTTTGTGTGTTTTTTAGATAGTTTCACTATGTGGCCCTGGCTGTTCTGAAACTCACCACCTACCTCTGCCTCCCTGTGCTGGAATTAAAGGTGTGTACCACCAAGTCTAGATACGTAGATTCTTGACACTAAGCCATAGCTGGGGCTTGACAAGTCTTTCATTTTTTTGGTTTTGTTTTTTGTTTTGGTTTGTTTGTTTTGGTTTTAAGTGTGTCTGTCTGTCTGTCTGTCTGTCTGTCTATAGGTGTATATGCTCAGACCCTCCCTGGGTCCCTGGCTGGAGTTACAAGTGGTTATGCGGCACACAGTGTACATTCTGGGAACCAAACTCTGGCTCTCTGCAAGGGCAGTACAAGCTCTTAACACTGAGCCGTCCCTCTAGCCCCCAGCTTGGTGTTTCTTGATAGATAGGAGAGGATACAGGATGTGGCATATGCCAAGCTTCTCTGTGAGTCCGGAGCAAAGCAGCAGCTGCCCACCTCTGTCCCGGGGCTTCTGTGCTTTGCTCTCGTAAGCTCTGGGCTGCATCCAGAACATCTTTTAAAAACAAATTGCTTCCTGAGGAGTCATCTTTTGCTGTCTGCCTTTGCCCAGGGGCATTGGTAATGGACAACCAATAGTTGGGAGTGGAATGCTGGAGAATGCCTTGTAAAAACCACAGCTCTGCAGTTTGCACCTAATGAGGCTGATAGCTTTTCTGCAGATGGTGTTGGCAGGCTTGACATTTGATGCCTGCTCAGCTCACCAGGGGAAGTACATACCTCTTCCCTGGTGCGGCCATTTCCCCACCCTAACGCTACACAAGCAATGACTGCAGTGAGCCAGCCCGTCTCTGCTGTACCAGATCATCTCAGAGCATTTGCCTCCTCCTTCCTGAAGCTAGGATACTGCTACAGTGAAAAAGGCAAACAGTTTGTCAAAGCTGTCCCTAAGTGTATGGCGGCCATTTTCAGTTGTTTAGAGGAAAATGGCAATTCCCGGTATTCCATTGAGCTGTGAGGTGCTCGCTTCTAGGGAAGATGTGATTTCTTCCCTGGAGAAGCCGGAGGGCGTCCTCTGGGTTAATGAGCAGCAGCACTAAGCCCCTCTGATGGCTGCCCCCGCACTTGGGCCCCGCTTCCTGTCTTTTATGGTACTCGCTGGGGCACCAGCGGAATCCCTTGCTTGGGAGACAGACCTGGTTTTAAGTCAGTGTCCACCATAGATTGCAGGGCTCAGCAGGCCTTTAGTACACCGGGCTCACATTCATCTGACTTCTGTGCACACCAAGCTAAATAAAAGTAGCAATGAGAAGCTTCAGAGCTGCCTCTAACTCAGCCGACCACCCTGTTGCTTTCTTGTGTGTTTGTGTTCCTAGGTCAGTGGGACAGTATGGAGGAGTACACCTGTATGATTCCTCGGGACACCCACGATGGAGCATTTTACAGGGCTGTGCTGGCATTGCATCAGGACCTCTTCTCCTTGGCCCAACAGGTGAGAAAGTGTGTATCCAGGCCATCCAGCAAAGGAAATGTCACTGTGTGTGACTTCTCGGTTCCTAAGCGCATGTCTGTCAGTAAGCTATTAACTTCAGCCTTGTTCGTGTCTCTGAATTCCGTGAATGGCCTTGATGCACAGTACTCACTGGAGAAGACCACTAGCATGTAGGCCAGGCTGTGTAGTGCTCCTGGGGCAAGTGCAGTTTGTAGATTGTGGCTGTTTTGGCAGTAATTCCTTGGGTCATTTTCAGCCTTTTGAACACCTTGCCTAAGTGCTTCCTCTAGTGAGAGGAGCTCCACGTTTCACCAGAGGAGGATCTGGGGAGCCACTGTGCTGGAGCAGTCGGTCACGGGTCTTCTGGCCGTGTGGGGGCACAAACTGTTCTAGCTTGTAGGATGAAGCGGTTGCACACAACTTGCCGGACACCAGACTGTCTTAGATGAGGTGCTCAGTGAATGATCTGAGCACTTCAGAGATGCCAGCATAGAAACTGACCTTCAACAGTGAGCTTCCACAGTACGGTTTTAATTGATAACACAAGAAAGGTTCAGAACGCAACCCATTAGTATCCCTACGCTGCAGTGCTCAGTGGGACCCCAGACCCGGGTCTCCTGGGTCAGTGACAAAGGTGCCCACTTCAAGGAAAGCACTGCAGAGGCTAAGGAGAATTCTGCCCTACCATGCTAGTGTTTTGCTTCACCACTGGAACTGAAGTGAGACAAGTAACTTCTGTGAAGCCCCAGATGCAAAGCCCCAAACTAGAGCTTCCTGGTTTCTCTCTTAGTGCATCGACAAGGCCAGGGACCTGCTGGACGCCGAGCTGACTGCCATGGCAGGAGAGAGCTACAGCCGGGCCTATGGGGTGAGTGTGGAGTGGTCTGCAGCTGTCAGCATCTGCAGCTTTAGTGAGTGGGCTGTGGACGACACAGCAGGTTACTGAGAACTTGCTGTTTCCGGGTCAGTGGATACCCTGACAGCAGAAGGAATAGTTCAGGTTCACTCTGCTTGGTTATGTGGTAGTTAGCTTGGAATGTGATCTGCTTCAATCAGGCCATGGTTTCTTGCCATATGCTGTCCGAGCTGGAGGAGGTTATCCAGTACAAACTTGTCCCTGAGCGACGGGAGATCATCCGCCAGATCTGGTGGGAGAGGCTGCAGGTAAGCTGGAGACAGCCCCAGTCCCACCCTCCCCTGCCCCACCCACCCCCACCCACCTCTCCCAAGCAGAACTTTAAGAGGGCTGTGAGAGAATGACCAATTGAGCAGCCTCCTTCCAGGCTTTTCTAGAAATGGAAGAAAGTGTGTTTATAAATGGCACATAGGATCATCTCTTTGGAAATTGTAACCTCAGAATTCGTGGTTCTCAGAGCTCCACACAGCGCAGCCACCTGGAGACTTAAATTACCATATCTGGATATACACCCAGGGTCAAAATCTCTCCTGGCTCCCAAATGACTTTACATTGTGATCCAAACCTAGAACCACCCTGCCACAGGCATCCAACTTTTCCAGCAGAGTTGCTGCATGCTTTGAGACAGAAGCTCCTGCTGTGGTGGCTCTTTAAGCCAGACTCATCCTAGCACTTCTGTTCAGACCTCCTAGAAACTCCCAGGGCCCCCACCAGCATTTCTGTGTGGCTGGCATTCTGATGATGGCAGCATGAGGAGCTGTCACCCCTTGGCCTGGGAGGGTCTCGGGGGCTCTAGGAAAGAGCAGCCTGTCCTCCCAGGCCTTAAAAACTTAGAGGGAAAGATCATCAGCAGAGAAAAAGCAGGCGAGGGGTGTGGTTCAGTGACAGTGCACTTGCCTGGCCTTTCAGGGCCCTGAGTTCCATGTCCTGCAACACACATGGGTCCACACACACTTCCGGAAACTGCACGTGTGCACACACACTTCCGGAAACCGCACATGGGTGCACACACACTTCTGGAAACCTCACATGGATACACACACTTCCTGGAAACCGCTGGTCTCCCTGCTTGTCACAATGATTCATTTCAGTTTTAAGCTATTTCTTCTTGGCCACGTGCACACCAGCTTCCTTGCCACTTCTCTCTCCAGACCATCCAGCCTGCAGGCTTTTCAGTAGGCTGTGACAAACTCTTTGCCTCCAGGCTGCATTCCTGTTGAGGAAGCTCAGGGCACATTCCACTGGACAGAAAGGAGCACTGGGCACAGTCACTCGTGGCTCTGAAGTGAGCACATACAGCCCTTCTCCACGTGTTATTAGTAATTACAAAGTGCCCCGTGAATGTTTTGATGGAAAGTTGTCTCCTGGGCACCAGAAAGAATTCCACAAGGGGAGTATTTCCCACTTGGCTTGTTTTAAGTGCCTGTAATGGGGTGTGGAGCTCCCAAATCAGGGAGCTTAGAAATAGAGAGTTGGAAGGCGCATGATGGAATGGGTTCGGGGGTGAGGGGGGCCTCACACTGGCTTCACTGAGCTGAGAGCCCTGCTGCCGCCTTCCTGAGTCCTGCCTTCAGACAGCAGGGCGCTCCCGGCCTGCAGGAGCCCGGCGGCCGCAGCACGTGGAGAGAGCTGCTGGTGAGAGGAACCAAGGCCATCACTCACTGAATTTTTTCCTGTTTTCCTGACTTTCCAAATCGTTGTTGTCCAGCTCCTGGGCTGGGAAGCTGTTGCTCAAGGCTGGAAATAGTTGCCCTGTGGAAACTTGGCTCTGGAAGATGGCGTGCAGTCCAAGCACTCAGTGAGCTGCCCAGGCTGGAAGACTGCCATGTTTGTGGTCAAGTCATTTCAGACCCTTAAAACCACTGTTTGCCACAGGGCAGTTGAAGAGGTCAGCCTTAGCTCCATGTCTTTCTGCCTCAGGTTCCCAGGTCAGGCCCAGTGTGCACCGTCACACACACAAGCTAGAGACCACATGAGGCTCATACCTGAGGTGGCAGATCTCAGGAACACATCTCCCTCCTGAGTGTGGCTTTTTATCAGCAAGGGAGGAAAAGTTCGCCTGGCACCTAGCAATCATTTGACACGAACAGGTGTGGGCTGGGAGGGCGGCTCGGTGATGATGGTGTCCTGGGTTTGATCCCTGGGTCCTACACGGCAGGAGGAGAGAACAGCTGGCTCCACATACACCCAGTGCGGAGCACATGCTCCACTAAGGTGAAAAAAACCACTCCAACCCCTGTGGTGCCACTAAGTTGCTTGGTTTTCTTCTAATTACAAACCATATGTAAGTAAATTTGTTAGCTTCCTTCTTATGTTTTGTTACTTTTGGTTTTAGGGGAGGGGAATTTGTTTATTTTGTGTGTATGAGATTGTCTGCATGTGTGTCTACACATCATTTACATGCTAGTTCCTGTGGCGGCCAGAAGAGGGTATCAGGTGCCTGGAGCTGGAGTACAGACAGTTGTGAGCTGTCGAGTGGGTGCTGGGGACTGAATCTAGGTCCTCTGAAGAGCAGCCCGTGGTCTTAACCACTGTACCATCTTTCCAGCCCCTGTGTATTTGATTTTTGAGATATGGTCTTACTGTGTAGCTCTGGGTAGCCTGAAAATTGCTATGTAGACCAGTCTCAGACTCACAGAGATCCTCCTGCCTCTGCCTCCCAAGTTCTGGGGAGTGTTCTCCCCCCTCAAAATATATCTGTCTTGTTCTAGTGTGCCCTCTCTCTCCCTCTCTCTCTCTCTCTCCCTCTCTCCTTTCTCCACCGACAATGCTCTTTGTCCATGCCTGACCTCTCTCTCTTCCTCTCTTCTAACCTCTTTCTTTCTTGACTTCAGCTCTTTCCCTCCTGCCTTGCCTCTGTACTCTTTCACTCTGTCTCTCTCTCTTGCCTGGCATCTCTCTCTGGCTCACTCTCTCTTTTGCACAGCCTCTGTTCCCCTCTCTCCAAGCTTATCTCTCTTGCCCATTCTCTCATTCTTTATCTTCTCAACTTGATGTGCCACCAAGACCATAGCTCCTTCCTTTTTCATATGTAGTTTTTGATCAGACACGTAGAAATGAGGAGAGAATCTAAGATAATATCAACTTACCATTAACATCAATATCTCGTACACTTACAGTCTTTTGAATTTTTTAATTTCTTTTCATTTTATGTTAATTAGTGTTTTGCCTGTGTCTATCCGTGTGAACCTTCAGTCAGAAGCTCTGGGACTGGAGTTACTGGCAGTTGTGAGCTGCCATGTGGGTGCGGGAATTGAACCAAGGTCCTCTGGAAGAGCAGCCAGTGCTCTTAACCGCTGAGCCGTCTCTCCAGCCCTGTGTTTTGAATTTTGAATGATACATTTTAATTTTTTTGTTTTTTCAAGACAGGGTTTCTCAGTTGTAACTCTGGCTGTCCTGGAACTCACTCTGTAGACCAGGCTGGCCTCGAACTTACAGAGATCCACCTGCCTCTTCCTCCTGAGTGCTGGGATTAGAGGCGTGCACCAGGCCTACCTGACTTAAATTTAATTTTTGATCAGTGGTAGTCATCTTCAACCAGAGACTAAAGCAAAATATTAAGACTACACAGGGCTGGAGAGATGGCTCCACAGCTGACAGCACTGGCTCCCTTTCCAGAGGCGGCAGGTTCAGTCCAAGCACCTACATGGTGGATCACAACTGTCTGTAACACAGTTTTAGGGGATCCAGTATCCCCTTCTGGCTTCTGTGAGCATTAAGCACAGATGTGGTGCACTGACATACACATGCAGGCAAAACACCCATACACATAAAGTAAAATTTTAAAAAGGAGCCCAGCATGGTAGCAAATTCTTAGAATCCCAGCATCCAGGAGGTAGATGCAGCACAGAGTGAGTCCCAGGACAGCCAGAACTGTATAGTAAGACCCTGTCTCAAAAACTAATCAAAGGGCGAGTGAAACAGAACGCTCATGTTGAATTCAGTACTCAGGGGCTGGGGAGATGACTCGGTTGGCTAACAGTCGTGGAGACTGGAGTTTCACCGTCCCCGGCATCCGTGTGAAAAGCTAGGAATGGCAGCCTGCACCTGTGACTCCAGCACTGGGGGCAGACAGGGTCCTGGGCTTGTGGCTGGCCAGCCTGGCTGCATTAGTGAGCTCCAGGTTTGGAGGGAGACACCATCGTAGAAAATAAGGAGTGAGAAGCAGTTGAGGAATGGTTCCCAGAGTTGACCACACAGGTGTGCCCACGCACGTGCGCGTGCACGCACACATACAGAATACATTGCAGCCAGCAAGATGACTTTCTGCCCTTTCTCCTGACCTGAGTTCGGTCCCCAGAATCCACATGGTGGTTTAGACAACAGGCTTTCACAAATTTGTCTTCCGACCTCCATGTGCATGTTGTGACGTACATGCCCGTGCACACACAAAATAAGTCTTTAAAAAAAAATTGAAATGCATTATTTACAGCCCACAAAGAAATCTAAATAATATAATTTACCCTTCACCACATTTCTGTGAAGTTGATACTCTTTTCATTCTGATCCACAAATCTGTCGGAAAGGTTACGTAACTTTCCCAGAGTCACTGAGTAATTGACAGCACCAAGACTCGGTGCCAGGCGCCACACCCTTCTGCTCTGATGTTGACAGATCTCTGGGAGGCTCATTCACAGCACCTCCCCTTGTTTCAGAGAAGACATGGCTGTTGCTCTGGGGTTTAAGGCAGAGTGGAGGACAGGTCTAACCCTCCTTTCTTAATATTCCAGGGCTGTCAGCGCATTGTAGAGGACTGGCAGAAAATCCTCATGGTCCGGTCCCTGGTGGTCAGCCCTCACGAGGACATGCGAACCTGGCTCAAGTATGCGAGCCTGTGTGGCAAGAGTGGCAGGCTGGTGAGTAACTGCCCCACACACTGTAAGGGTGGTGCCCTGCCCGGTTCTGTTTGTAACTTGCTTTTTGTTTTGCTCTTGTTTTTAAGGCTCTTGCTCATAAAACCTTAGTGTTGCTCTTGGGAGTTGATCCATCTCGGCAACTTGACCATCCTCTGCCAACAGTTCACCCTCAAGTGACTTATGCCTACATGAAAAACATGTGGAAGAGTGCTCGCAAGGTATGTCTGTGCCCCCCCCCCCAACAGAGGCCACCCAATGTGTTCCCTGCCAGAAGGAATCGGTGTCCTTCCCACCTGCCCACAGTTTGGGGGTTTCTTCAGTTTCACAACATGAGTCACAGTCGGGTACAGACACATGCATGTACCTTTGGTCAAAGCAATGTGTAGTCACAGCTGTAGTCACTAGTGTCTGCAGAGTGCTGGCCATAAAACCACAGCTCCTGCCCCATAAGAGAAGGCTGACCCCCTGGTGCTAAAGTACTATATCCATGAACTCACAGACTGGAGCTTTTATAAGACCAACTGGGTTTCCTTTTCAGACTTCTGGTCTCCTTTCCTGCCATGATTTGGCCTCAAAAGAGCAGCATGCGGGGAGGATGGCTGCAGCAAGGAGGGGCGGCTCTCCTGGAGCCAGCTCAGATTCCTCCTTGTTTACAGAGCCCTTGGGAAACAGATGTGCTCTTGGTTTTTGTTTTGAAACAATCTCTGGATGATGGTGGCAGTTTACAAAAAAGGCCTCGAAGGCAAGATCGTTCCTGTTTGGGGTCCCCATCACCTTCTCAAATTAGAAAGAGAACTCAGCCTTCTCTCCTCACCGCAGTCTTGTTTCCCCTAAGGTGATTGACCGGAGTTCAGTGCCCAAGACCCACATGGTAGAAGGAAAAAAGTAACTTCGAACGCTGTCCTCCACATGCGTTCCACAATTTATATACACAGGATGAGCTCTGACTGGGACAGGGAGCTGGAGGAACGTATCCCACCATCCAACCAGGAGCTCTGACAGTGAAAGAAAAGCTATCACAGGGATGAATTGGAGTTTATTGGAAGGCTGAAGCATGAGGAAGCCTAACAAGTCTCCCATCTTAAGAAGGAACAAATAAAGAAATCTATCATTTGTTGCACCATGCAGTGAGCCGAGGACATTGTTAAGTAAAGATTCTAGTGTTCCACAGCACAGGGTGGCGCCTGGAGTTCACGGGAATTTGAGTGTATGAAGGAAAGCTTTGCCGAAGAAGCTTTCTGTGCTGTACAGCCCCTCCCCCACTTATGGTTGGTTACATACCACTTGGACTTCTGGGAACAGCTTGGAGGGAGGTATATTAGAGAGAGCATGACAGTTGGAACAGAGTTGGGAGAGAGACAGGAGAAGACTGAGCTCCAGAGTCAGCTGGGTGATGTCAGGAAAAGTGATCTCCAAAAGCCAAGGATTTAACTTTCCTAAGCAGGCAGAAGCAAGGCTCAGATGGAGACAGATAGCGCTAGAGAATAAGAAAGAAGCAGAGATTACTGAGATGACTGGAAGGAAAAACGGAGCTTAGAGTTAATTTAGTTCCCCAGGCGTAGACAGATTCCTTCCCTTTCCTTTTCTTCCTAACCCTTTGCTGAGATTTAAAAAGTTACAAGTTAGAAATCTTTCAGCCAGGAACACAGGGCGCAGTCAAGTTACCAGTGAGAAAGTAACAGCAGCCTTTGAGAGCCCAGACCCTAACGGCAGAAAACAGCCACCCCCACACCCCTTATAAAAGGAAAGCCTCTTACAAGTGTGTATTTTAGAAAGAACTAAAAGCAGGTGTTCCCAACACAGAATGACTAATGTTTAATGAGATGGCGTTGCCAAATACCTAATTTAATCATTGCATATTATATGATGTATCAAATCACACTATACCCCATAAATATACAGTTAGGTGATTTATAAAATGAGCTAAAGGACTGAAGATATGGCTCGGTTAAGAGGACTTGCTGCTCTTCCAGAGGACACAGGTTCAGTTCCCAGCACCCACTGGCAGCTCAAGTGCCTATAACTCCAGCTCTAGGGGATCTGAAGCCCTCCATGAACACTGTACATAAATGCACAAACCTACAACAAAGAGACACACATACACATAATTAAAATTTTTAAAAATTAAGATAAATGTATTAGCCGCACATGGTGGCACACACCCTTAATCAGCACTCAAGAGGCAGAGGCATTTGGATCTCAAAGCCAGCCTGGTCTACATAGTGAGTTCTAGGACAGCCAGGACTATAAACAGAGACCTCGTCTCAAAAAATAAAGGAAAATAAAAAAAAATAATTAATTAATTAAAAATGGACTAGGCATATAACTGGAGGACAGAGCATACTTAGCACGTGTGAGGCCCTGAATCTAATTATCAGCATCATAGTTTTTATTCATTTTTAGATTTTTATTTACTTTATATGTATAGGTGTTTTGCCTGAATGTTTTTCTGTGTATCACATGTATGCCTGTTGGCCACAGAGGTCAGAAGAGGGTTTTGGATCCCCTGAAACTGGAGTTAGAAGTTATTGTGAGCTACCATGTGGGTGCTGGGAACTAAACCTGGGTCCTGTGCAAGAGCAGCCAGTGCTCTTAACCACTGAGCCATCTCTCCAGCCACCGGCACCGTAGCTTTACTGGAGTAGAATTCACCAACCCTGTTGTAGTCTACCTTCCGACTGCACGTGGTGTTCCCTTGCTCCCCTCTCTGGTCCCTGGGCACTGAGGATCCTGCAGCGGAGCAGCATCGCCAGGCTGTGCTCAGGGGCACTTCCTTGGTATAGGCTCCATCCCCAGTATTTCTTGTCTTTTGTTTTTTGAGGCATAGTCTGTGAAGACCAGGTTGACCTCAACCTTTAGTCTTCCTGTCTCAGCCTCCCAAATGCTGAGATCAGAGACGTATGCCGCCATGCGTGACTTTAAAACCCTGTTAAGGTCAGGGCACGGTGGCACTGGCCTGTCTGCATACAGCGAGCTTTGACAATGCTGTAGACCTCTGCACTGGTCTTGCTCAGTGCGGCGTCTGCTCCTAACTCAGACGCCTGTGCTTGCTCTTGTCGTGTGCCAGGTCTAACGGCTGGAGGATGCTGTAACGACTGCCCCAAGCCACCCTGCTCACTTTGTGTTCTGCCTAGCTCGTGTCTGTTTCCTCTCCACGTGGGTGCATAAAGATTTGCTCTGTTCTTGTTTGGGTTCTGTGGTTCTAGCGGATCTTTTAAATCTAGAACTCTGCCATAATGAAGCATCCAAATGTCACTGTGTTTTCAATATATTCTGAAGTTTTACTAGCTACAAACAGTTCCCATCATCCTGATCCCCTTGGGGCAATGCACTGTTAGTGAAGTAAGCTCTTGTTTCAGATTGCTTCATATGAATTGTTACATGAATTGGCCAGGCATGTGGGTTTCCTAGGACTCATTAAAATGATAATTAGAGTTGGCAGGGGAAAGCTAAAACTTGAGTAAATCGTGAATGTTCTAGAATGGCCCAGCTCTTTCCCAGCAGCACGCCTTGTTCTCTGTCCACTGGGGTCCTCACCTGTGTCCCAGGGTACTCTTTGGAAACTAACAGGCTGGGCAGCATGCCAAGCTGCTCTCTGTGCCTTTGTCCTGCGACAGATTGATGCCTTCCAGCACATGCAACACTTCGTCCAGACCATGCAGCAGCAGGCCCAGCATGCCATTGCCACTGAGGACCAGCAGCACAAGCAGGAGCTGCATAAGCTCATGGCCAGGTGGGCCCCGTCCGCCACCCAGCGCTTTTCTGTGAGGGCACACTCGTGGTGCCTGGAGTACCTTGCTACTGACATCGCTCACTTCCACAGAAGGATCCCAGGCAGCCAGCAGCTCATCTGCTGCAGTCTCTGCCCCTTACGTCCCATGCAGCAGGAGCACTCATGTGCGAGCCTCCAACTGGCATCGGGCTGTGGGGTTAAGCTCCTTGTTTCCAAATACATTTTTAGTTATATATTTGCGTGTGTGTGTGTGTGTGTGTGTGTGTGTGTGTGTGTGTGCAAGTCACAGCCCAGAGGACATCTTCCAGAGGTCAGTTTTCTCCTCCCACCATATGAGTTCCAAGGATTGAACTCCGGTCGTCAGGCGCGGTGCCAAGTGCCTCTACACACAGCCATCTCACCGACCCAGGCTCCTTGTCTTAAAGTGGCACCTACACTGTAATTCATAGTGGAGGTAGCTCTGACTCTGTGCCTTGGTTTCCTGGCCATGTGAAGGCAGTAAGAACACCTGTCTCCTAGGGCGATGTGGGTAGTACAGGAGTCCAGCGTCAAGCACAGCCTTGGAGTAGAGAGCTATCAGCAACGCTGGCGTTAGTGCTGTTGCTGTCTGGAACGGAGGGGAGGAGGACGAGGAGGGAAAGGGGTCAGCAACTGTCCTCACTGCCCTAATCCGTCCACATGGGTGCACCCGTGCTGGCGCCTGCTTCGTCCTGTCATTGGACGACCTGGGTCCGGGACATCTCCGAGGTTCTCTGCAGACCCTTTCCCCTTCCTTTGTCCTTGACAGGGTTGAGCATCCATCAGGTGCCTCTTGAAAGCAAGAGGGAAAGTGAGAGCCTTTAGGGCATCCCTAGCAGTCTGCGCGCTTCTTCCGGCCTGTGACAGGAGGGAGCAGCGCAGGCTCTTGCTTCTCTGTTTCAGGTGTTTCCTGAAACTTGGGGAGTGGCAGCTAAACCTCCAGGGCATCAACGAGAGCACCATCCCCAAGGTGCTGCAGTACTACAGTGCCGCCACCGAGCACGACCGCAGCTGGTACAAGGTGAGGGTGCCAGGCCAGCGCTGGCTCCCGGGCCCTGTGTCCGCACGGAGAGCCCTGCGTCCTGCACCATGTTTGAGTTCTCCCATGTTCTCATGGTTGCAGCCAGGTCTCTGGGAGCCAGGCTGAGGTTGCCTGAGGTTGCCTCTTCGCCCCTGAGATGTCTGGAGTCTGTCAGAGGCCCTAGGAACCTATGCTTTCCTTTATGAAGTCCCGAGAAGCAGAGGCTGGTTGAGGCTCTGGTTTGAGAATCACTTCCTGAGACAACCTACTCCCCGTGGCACCGGGGCCACAGCTGTCGGACAGCCTCTCAATTGCCTGTCATCCTGGGAACATCTGGGAGCGTAGTTGATTCTGGAACTCTGTCTTCCTTGGGTCATTTGTACCCCGAGCTTCTTTGAGACTTCCTTCCCTGACTATTCCTCTGCTGGGAATTTAGATTTTTGTTTTTATTGGAAAGATCTAGAAAACATCTTGTTATATTATGGAAACCTTTCTAAAAGACAAACAGTTGGAAAATGTGCGAAAGAAGTGACTAGCTGGTGCGGGTGTTCCTGGAGGCCGAGTCTTTAGGGCAGCACTTACTTCTTTGAAGGCTTCCAGGTGATAGCTACTTGGTGTAGGAATGTCGTCAATTTCTTTCCAAAATCTCCATACTTACTAGTATTATTCCCTCTGAAGCCATGTGGTAGCACATGCCTTTAATTAATCCCAGCACTAGGGAGGCAGAGGCAGGCAGATATCTGAGTTCAAGGCCAGCCTGGTCCACAGAGTGAGCTCCAGGACAGCCAGGGCTACACAGAGAAACCCTGTCTCAATAATAATAACAACAACAATAGTAAAAGTAATAGTAATAATAATAAGTAAAAAAAATTATTCCCTCAGGTATCAAAGTTGACTTGAAAACAATGGAAACATGTACAATAAAAAGTACATTTCCTCTGAAAATGCTTCATGCTGATCTGAAAACCAAGCACTTTAGCTGGGGACATAGCTCAGTGATAGAGCATTGGCCTTACGTGCACAGAGCATAGATTCCATCCCCGACGTGCATGTGAGGGCACATGCGTACACACATACACACAGACACACACACACACACACACACACACACAAGACCCAGTCTGTGATAGGACCAGTGACTCCTCTCTCCAGACACCTGCGTGTCCAAAACTGGAAAAATAAATCCAGTGAAGTTTTGCTTAGTAGGAATCTTGTTAATCAGAGTTCAGCTGCCTGTAACTCCCATCCCAGGGGATCTGGTGTCCTTTTGTGACTTTCACAGTCACCAGGCATGCGTGTGGTGCACATACATACATGCAAGCAAAACAGCCATTAACATAAAATAGATCTGGGGAAAAAACCCTCAGGAAGCCCCACTTCCTCGAAGATGAACTGGTCTGCCTCGGCCACATGTCTCACACCTCACCGTCCTGTGCTCTGGCACACGGCCAGCTGTCCTCTCCTAGGGCCCCAAGCGCGTGTGTCTCATTGGACTTTCTGTTCATGCCCTCCAGACCTGACTTTTTTCCCAGGAAAACCCACTCCCACCGTCTTCCTTGTTCCCTCTTTGCCCGCCTGCAGCTTTAAGGCTTAGCCAGTCCCTCCTTACAGAGCTCTTGAGATCACCGGTGCTCCCACTGCCCACCTCTCCTGGCCCCCTTCTCCCCTGCGGAGTCAGTAAACCTTAAGGTTTGTGAGCAAGCACTCCTTGACTAAATGTCCCTTAAGGCAAGGACTTACACTGCCCCTATTGCCGTGACCCCACCGTGTCACCAAACAGCCTGGTGCCATTAGCGCCCACAATGAATCACATTGGTGCAGTAACGCCCCCTCCTGACTGACTGTAGCGAGTCTCATTCTGCTGGTCTCAAGGCCCCGGGCTCAGAGGACGCAGAATATCCGCCAGCCTTCCCCTTCTCTGAGCCAGCAGCAGATCAGAGCTAGCCTGTGCCTGCCCTTGACTGTCCCCGCACCCAGGCTTGGCACGCGTGGGCCGTGATGAACTTTGAAGCAGTGCTGCACTACAAACATCAGAACCAAGCCCGCGACGAGAAGAAGAAACTGCGCCACGCCAGCGGGGCCAACATCACCAACGCCGCCACTGCCGCCACCACAGCCGCCTCCACCGCCACTGCCACCAGCACGGAGGGCAGCAACAGTGAGAGCGAGGCCGAGAGCGCCGAGAACAGCCCCACGCCGTCCCCTCTGCAGAAGAAGGTCACCGAGGTAACCTCCCCTGCCCCGCCCTGGCCGGAGCACAGCTCCGAGCGGCAGACAGTCGCGAGGCTCGGAGAGGCCTGGGCAGCACGGGCTGGACCTGACCGCTGTCCTTACCGCGTGCCAGAGGCTGCGCTCCTGATGCGTGCGTGCGGGCAGCCGTCAGCTGGAGGCGGGCTCTGCACAGAGACGAGCACGTCCTCCCAACTCCCTGCCCTGTGCGGGGCAGCTGCCACAGCTGCGGGGCCACCCCGGAGACAGGGCCTTGGGGATCCATCCTCTGCCCTGCTCTTGCCCTGTCTACAGCCCTTGGCCTGTCAGTCCAGAATGCAACAGGGCAGGCACGGTACAGAGAACAGCATGTTCAGAGCCTCAGCTCCACTCCTCCTCCCTGGTCAGGAAGCCACACTATCCCAAGTTGGCCACTGTGGAGTCCATTCTGCGTGCCATTAGCACCTCAGCCTCAGTGGTCTCACACGCCTAACTACCCTCAAAGGCGGGCACCATCAGTATGCAACTGTGCCCATTTTACAGATGAGAAGGTTGAGATAGGAGTGTCAGTAATATACTTGTGTTTCAACAGGATTTGTCCAAAACCCTCTTGTTGTACACTGTCCCAGCCGTCCAAGGCTTCTTCCGTTCCATCTCCTTGTCGAGGGGCAACAACCTCCAGGATACACTCAGGTATGAAGGGACGGGAGGGGGAGACTCTGAAAGGCCTTGTCGGTGGCAGGACGCACAAGTCGTCCATCTGGTGCCTTCGTCCTCCCGCTCTGGTCAGTACGGTCCAGTCAGCATGTGGGCCTTTCTCCTGTGCCTGGAGACACGGTGGCGGAGCGGACCGCACACTGAGGCCGAGAGCCATGTGGTGCCTCCCTTCATCCTGGGGACCGTGACTCGGCAGGCCCCTCCTTCTACATGTGCAGACCCCGCCCAGCTCATCTCTGCAGCTGAGTCTGCCTCAGTGACCCCAACAGACCTGGGGTGATCTTTAGAGACCCCTAGAGAGCTCTGCTGCCCATCACAGCCATCCCTCAGAGGTGAGCAGCAGACAAGAGCTAGGAACTCAACCTGCAACTTTCCCGTCTCCGCAGAGTCCTCACCCTGTGGTTTGATTATGGGCACTGGCCTGACGTCAACGAAGCCTTGGTGGAAGGGGTGAAAGCCATCCAGATCGACACTTGGTTACAGGTGAGAGCCCGGCGGTGAGGACGACGGGTCAGCCCGTCTGCTGTGCCCTTGAGATCCGCAGTGCTCACAGGAGCAAGGCAGCCTGTGTCACAAGGGCCACACTGCGTATTCTCCCTGCTTGTGCCAGGGAACCGGAGGGCTGGACCACTTCAAGACCCGCTAGGTCAGAGCACACGCCTGACATCCCAGCACAGGGGAAATGGAGGCAAAAAGACCGTGGCTAGCCTAGGCTACATGAGACCTTGTCTCAAAGAAAGAAAACCTCGTCCATTTCCTGTGTCTCATGTGCTGCATGCTGTGTCTGTCTACACCCCAGGTCATCCCTCAGCTCATTGCGAGAATTGACACACCCAGACCCCTGGTGGGCCGGCTCATTCACCAGCTCCTCACAGACATCGGGCGGTACCACCCCCAGGTACGAGCAGGCCCTGAGCAGTTTCTCAGGAAACCACTGGCCTTTGGTTCAGTGGCTCGCCTTTCCAAAAACTGCTCAAGAGACAGTGTGGAACTGGCAGCCAGGATGTCACCCGGCGCTGGCGGGGGCTGTGCAGCGAGCAGGGCCTCCCTCTCCCACATGCACTGGTCCCTTCTGCTGTTCGCAGGCCCTTGCTGTCCTCGCCGCATCCTCGCCACCCTGAAAACACCAGGTTCCTCTTACATTCTCTTTGCGAGTGTTCCTGTTTGCTCTAGGCCCTCATCTACCCCCTCACGGTGGCTTCTAAGTCGACCACGACAGCCCGTCACAACGCAGCCAACAAGATCCTCAAGAACATGTGTGAGCACAGTAACACCCTGGTCCAGCAGGCCATGATGGTGAGTCCTGAGCCAGCAGCCCGGGGGTGCTGCGTGGCGGCTTCTCTCCCTCGGTGGGGTGCACGCCCTCTCCTCTTCCTCCACGTCGGACCTGCCAAACCGCAGCGTCCCTGTGGTGCCCCCCCCCTCCAGGTGAGCGAGGAGCTGATCCGAGTGGCCATCCTCTGGCATGAGATGTGGCATGAGGGCCTGGAAGAGGCCTCTCGGCTGTACTTCGGGGAGAGGAACGTGAAAGGCATGTTTGAGGTGCTGGAGCCGCTGCATGCCATGATGGAACGGGGCCCCCAGACTCTGAAGGAAACCTCCTTTAACCAGGTACGGGATAAGAGCGTGACAGGGCATTCCCCTTACCTCGTCAGACTGCTCTCCCTCTGACCTTCCTACTACACTTAAAAGTTGTACCCAGCAGAGGTCACAACATAGAAAATAGAAGTCCTAGTACTCTATGCAGGAGAATTGCAAGTTCAAGGTCAGCCTAGGTCTAGAACTCATGCCCAGAAAATAAAGCAAAACAAAACACTAGAAATGCGATTGTTACAGGGACCTTTTTTTTTTAAGATTTATTTATGTGTTTTATGTGTATGGGTGTTTTGTCTGCATCTATGAACACCAGAAGAGGGCCTCATATCCCATGGGACTACTGTTATAGATATTATGAGCCACCATGTGGGTACTGGGAATTGAACTCAGGACCTGGAAGAACAGCCAGTGAGCTTAGCCACTGAACTGTCTCTCTAGCCCCGTAAATTACTTACATTTTCTTGACATGCTTGAGGAATCAAACTCAGGGCCTCGGATATGCTAGGCAAGCAGTGCCCCGCATCCACCCCCCTCAACTGCTGAAATTTTAACTGGAAACTCACAAGAGTCCTCCAGGGTCATCCTACCTCTCCCTAAGTCCCCTCCGGGTAGTTCGTCCTCTGCCTGGAAGCTCCGGGGTTGGGACTGCACAGCTCCTGCTGCTCAGCCGTCCCCACATGGTGCCTTCACCCCACCTTGGGCACTCTTGGGGTCTGTGTGGTCTGCTTGGGGATTGGGCCTCCTAGGGTCATGGCCACCTTGAAACTTGAAACTTGGTCCTGCTTTCCTCTCAGGCATATGGTCGAGATTTAATGGAGGCACAGGAATGGTGCAGAAAGTACATGAAGTCAGGGAATGTCAAGGACCTCACCCAGGCCTGGGACCTCTATTACCACGTGTTCAGACGGATCTCCAAGCAGCTCCCCCAGGTGGGCTCCTGAGGCTCCCAGCAGGGTTGTCTGTCAGCCAGGTGCCTTGTGAGCTCCTGGCTTCACTTCTGAAGACTTTAGGACAAGCGTGGCTTATAGCCGTTTACTGGAAAAAAAATACTTAAATTGCATTTCTGCTTGAGAGCAGAAGTCTCAGTCCTTTCCTAACTCTTCACAGCTCACAAGCCTGGAGCTGCAGTACGTGTCCCCCAAACTTCTCATGTGCCGGGACCTTGAGTTGGCCGTGCCGGGAACATATGACCCCAACCAGCCGATCATTCGCATTCAGTCCATAGCCCCGTCTTTGCAAGTCATCACGTCCAAGCAGAGGCCCCGGAAGTTGACACTGATGGGTAAGGATGGAGGACGCCTCCTCTACCCTGCCCGAGTTCCCTCCTCTCTTCTGCAATTACTGCCATTTCACCTGCTGCAGTCCCCATGTTATTGGGTATGGATAGTTGGCCTGTATGTGTGTCTGTACCACATGCATGCCTACAAAAGCCAGAAGAGGGTGTTGGATCCCCTGGAACTGGGGATACAGATGGTTGTGAGCTGCCGTGCGAGTACTAGGAACTGAACTTGGGTCCTCTGGAGGGGCAGCCAGTTCTCTTAACCACTGATCCACCTCAGCAGCCACATGCACAGCAAGGACTGTTAGCTAATGAGCTGTCTATCTAGTCCCCAGCCTTCTCAGCCTAAGCTTGTGTGGAGGTTCTAGCAGGGAACACAGCTACTCCTCTTTGACTGAGTGAATAGCTTAAGAGGATCTCACACTGGAGCAGAGATGGAGGAGAGGGACCCTGCCTAGCCAGCAGAGCAGCCACCAGCCCCGGGCCAGTGGGGCAGCCATGTCTCAGCCAGAGTGCTCTCACATGCTTTTTCCGACTTATTACTTGTTTGTTTGAGACAAGATCTCACTATGTAGCCCTGGCTCTCTTGAAACTCACTATGTAGACCAGGCGATCGACAGATAGATAGATCTGCCTGCTTCTGCCTCCAGAGTGTTGGGACTAAAGGCCTGCACCACTATGCCTGGCTTCCTTTCTCACTTGTAATAATGCTTGTTTCTGGGCTAGAGAGGTGGCTCAGTAGGTAAGCGCATGTACTGCTCCTGCAGAGGACCCGAGTTCTGTTCCCAGCACCCACATCAGGCAGCTTATAACTGCCTGTAACTCCAGCTCCCGGGGCTCTGAAACCTTTGGCACCCGTGAGTGCCTGGACACACATGCTCATACCCACGCTAAGATTCATGCACATAAGTAAAAATAATAAGTCTCTAAAGAATAATTACTTCTTGAGCATAGAGAGTACTCACCACCATCTAGTACACATGGTCCCACACATGATAGTCTTCCTAATACAAAAACATAGTCGTGTTCTTGGGGTATTAATGGACATTGTTCAGTTAATAGATGCTGCTTTTCATGCACAACACCCCGAGTTGAACCTATGGGACCATATAAATGAGGCATGGTGGCACACACGTACAATCCCAGCACTTAGGAAGCAGAAGCAGGAGGATCACTATAAGTTCAAGGTCAGAATGGGCTATATGAGACCCTGTCTCTTTAAAAAAGAGAAGCCTGCCAGGCAGTGGAGGTGCACACCTTTAATCCCAGCACTGGGAAGGCAAATGCAGGCAAGTTCAAAGCCAGCCTGGTCTGCAGAGTGAGTTACAGCAGAGAAACCCTGTCTCGAAAACAAAGATGATGATGATGATGATGATAGAAAAAGGAAAAGCTTAAGAAGGAACTGTTAGCAGGGAGGCTGCTCCTCACCCCCACCCCAGTGCTACTCGTGCAGCCAGCTGAGGGGCAAATCCCCTGAGCTGTCCCCTCTTCGAGTTCCCTGACAGCCTGCCAGTGCTCCTCTTGGGTATACGCCACTGGGGCCCAGGTGATGTGCCCTGTAGGAGTCAGCAAAGGGCAGAGCGGATAGGGAGCAGGGAACCATAGGGTCTCAACACCTAACTATTCTCGGTCCACATAGAACAGCTTTTGTTTTAACTAGAGCAGCACTGGTTGTTGGGGATCACTGAAGGCAGAGCCATTCTTTTCCTCAGTTCTGGGGTGTGTGTGCTTGTCTGTGGGGACAGTTTGACCAGGAAAGGGAGTAGCTGGTGGTCTCCGTAGTAATGTGAGCAGCTCTGTTCTGTTTCAATGGCTCCCTCTGTTCCTCGCAGGCAGCAACGGCCATGAGTTTGTTTTCCTCCTGAAAGGCCACGAGGATCTGCGGCAGGATGAGCGGGTGATGCAGCTCTTTGGCCTGGTGAACACACTCCTGGCCAACGACCCGACTTCTCTTCGGAAAAACCTCAGGTATTCAAAAGCTGTGAGCACAGCCAAACTCCCAGGGCCCCGCATTTTGTCCGTGTAGTCATGAATCTTCACAGACGTTTTAAAGTTAGGTGCCAGGGCCAAGTGTAGTGGCACATGCCTGTAATCCTAGAGCTTGCGGGGAGGCACAAGGATCAGGAATTCACAGCTAGCCTAGGCTACAGAGTGAGCCTGAAGCCAGCCTGAACTATCTGTGAGACCCTGTCTTCAAACGAAAATACTTCAGTATGGTGGCACACACCTATAATCCCAACACTACAGAAACAGGCAGGGGCAGGAGGATTGCTGCAAGTTCAGAAGCCTGGTCTAACAGAGTTCCAGACCAGCCAGGGCTATTTAGAGAGACCCATTCGCAAAAAAAAAAAAAAAAAAAAAAAAAAAAAAAAAATTAGCATCAAAGTGTCTGCAAGGAGCACCAAGGTGCTCAACACAAAAAGATTCTGCAGACATTTGAGGGTGTTCCCGTTGTGAAATGCCTTCAGTGAACTCAAGAGCCTACAAATCTGGTGTGCTCCCCCTGGGCCAAGGCCAGCGAAACCCTTCCTGCTGCGCTCTGCCCGTGGCTCTATAAGTAGTCACCTGATGCTTCCTCCACAGAGGTGAGTTTGTGAGGCAAGTCGAGGACCACTGTGGCTTCCGTGGCATCTTTCTGGGGCGCCTCCTTCACAGAGGGCCCTTCATCCCACACCTTGCAGCAGGGAGCTCACCAAAGGCATTGTGTGTCCCGAGCTGATCAAAGGTGTACTCTTGCTCACTGTGCGATGACCTTCCTTCCCTGTGGCACCAGCATCCAGAGATACGCGGTCATTCCTCTGTCCACCAACTCGGGCCTCATTGGCTGGGTTCCTCACTGCGACACGCTGCACGCCCTCATCCGGGACTACAGGGAGAAGAAGAAGATCCTCCTGAATATCGAGCATCGGATCATGCTGCGGGTACGTGCTGCGCCGTGCCAGCTCCCTTCAGCCTCCTGGGCACCCGCACACTGGGGGACCCACACCCACCTAGTGGGGACAAACTGGGAAAGCTGTCTAAGGAAATCATTATGGAAGAAGGCTTTATGAAGTAACTCAGAGCAGTTAGCTGCTGAGAGACAGAGGAGGGCCAGCAGGAAGGCTCAGCTGGTAAAGGCACTTGCTGTGTAGGCCTGATGGCCCCAGAACCCATGGAGAAGGAGAGAACCAACTCCCAAAAATTGTCCTCTGACCTCCACATGCACACCAAATAATAATATGTTCCTTTATTATAAATAAATAAAGTATGACTTTAATCCCAGCATTCAGGAGGCAGAGGCATGTAGATAATCTGTGAGTTCAAGGCCAGCCTGGTCTATATAGCAAGTCCCAGGACAGCCAGGGCTACATAATAAGACCTTGTCTTAGAGAGAGAGAGAGAGAGAGGGAGAGAGAGAAAGAGAGAAAAAGAGAAAGAAAGAAAGAAAGAAAGAAAGAAAGAAAGAAAGAAAGAAAGAAAGAAAGAAAGAAAGAAAGAAAGAAAAAAAACAGGACTAAAGAAATCTGAGGTTAAGAGCTTGGGCTCTTGTTTTTCCCTTTGTCGTGTTATTTCCTCTTTCTCTTGGCTTTGCTGGCAGAATCAGAACCCAGCCCTTCCTGGCCCCAGCCTGTTCTAGATGTGGGCTGCCTGTTGTCGGCTCCTCTCACTAACTGGTTATGTCTTGATTCAGATGGCTCCTGACTATGACCACCTGACTCTGATGCAGAAGGTGGAGGTGTTTGAGCACGCTGTCAACAACACAGCTGGGGACGACCTGGCCAAGCTACTGTGGCTGAAAAGCCCCAGCTCAGAGGTATAGCCCCGGCTCTGCAGGCAGCCCCACCACCACAGACACCACATGTACTCCTTTCTGTTGTGGTTAGCTGAGGAATTGCACTGTTTCATGATGTCTCAAAAGCAGTGTCATTGCCATTTTTTGGAATGACATTAAACATACCAAAGGACTTGGAAAGATGGTTTATCTTTTAATCTCAAGTGGAAATCCTAAAGTGGATATTGTCACTTACGTGGTCATGTTCCTAAGAAAAGCTCATTTATTCACCAAGTGCAACACCTTTCTGATACAGTGTATTTTGAGGAACAGTTTATAACCATGAATGGGGTCTTTGTTCCATTATCCACCTAACTGGTTATTGGTGGAATGTCAGAACAGCCGTCCTGGGCTGTAATGTGCTGAAACTGCGGTTTACAGAATGCGGGTTCGCTTGTGCCCTTGTGTTTTAGGTGTGGTTTGACCGAAGAACCAACTATACCCGCTCTTTAGCTGTAATGTCAATGGTGGGATACATTTTAGGCCTGGGAGACAGGTGAGTGAATTTAATTTGTTTCTTTGAGTCTTTTTCTCCAGTTGTTTTGAATGGTTTCATTTCGTTTTCTGGTGAAATTTGTGACCATTCAGTAAATAACTTTTTTCTTTTTTTTGAAGTGCAAGTGAGCATGGTTTTTTTTTTTTTTTTTTTGAGGGGGGAAGTAGGACCCCTGCCCTGAAGCAGGGAGGGGTCCCCAAAGTGATTTATTGATTTAACAAACTTATTAATCACCACCGCGCTAAGACAGGTCATTTTCCATCTATAGTAGAAACCAACCAAAGTAGAACCTTATATTATACAAAATCCACTTCTAAGCGTATTAAACGAACAGGCAATTCAGGGTTAGGGTGTGACTCAGTGGGAAAGCACCTTTGCAGCTATTGCAAAGCCTGGAGTTTGCTCTACAGTGCCGTCGCTCACCCATGGGTGGGGGTGAGGAGGGGACAGACGACTCACATATCGGGAATTTCAGATACTGACTCATGAAAATGTAAACAAAATTGGTTCTTTGATGTCTACTGCTTTTCTTCTGGAATTGTGTCTCAGAGTTATTTGAGAGTAAAAATCGTTTTGCGCTCCCTACCTCCAAAATAAAAGCCCGCGCACCGGGCTCTCTGACATACACCCATAGTCTCAGCACTTGGGAGCTGAGGTGAGAGTATATCCCGAGCCTAAGACTGTGAGATCAGCCTGGGCAGCAAAATGAGATCTCATCTTTAACAGACAAGGCCTGTGGGCCAGTCATAGTAGGCAAGCCCATGACTTCAGCACTCAGGAGGCAGAGGCAGACAGCCAGGGCTACACAGTGTGACCATCTCCAAAAAAAGAAAGAAAAAGCCAGTGAGACAGCTCAGTGGGTAAAAGGTATTACCAAAGGGCCTGACAACCTGAGTTTGATCTCTGGAACCCACATAGTAGAAGGAGGGAACTGACTTCTGCAAGCTGTCCTCTGATGAGAGAGGAAAGCAGTAGTGTGAAGGTTTTGAAACCTGGCGGGATGCCTTTGATGAAGGGCCGCTGGACCGAGGCCTTAGACTGACCCGGAGGTTCAGGCAGGCAGGCCCCTGTGGTGCTGCTTGGTGGGAAGGATGGCGGCGTGCCACTCCTGACAGAAACTGCTTTCTAGGGACCCAGGACCCCAAGAAAGGAAATGCAAGGGCAGAGATAGTAAATGTTGGAGGCTTTGCGGGGGTGGCCTCTGCTACAAGCACTCTCCTCTGCCTTTATGGCCCAAAGCAGCTTGCGGAGGTGCAGGACCAGTGTGTAAGGCTGGTTCCCACAAACCCACATGGGCAGGCGGAGGCCAGGCTCCCTGCATGGGCCTTTGCCAGCCCTGGCTGCCGCTGTCTTGTTGACGAATTCGTCAGTGCTGCTCTGTTCCCCAGACACCCGTCCAACCTGATGCTGGACCGGCTGAGCGGGAAGATCCTGCACATTGACTTCGGGGACTGCTTTGAGGTGAGCACTGCAGAAGCCTGCCCTCCTGACAGTGGGGGAACTCGCCCCAGAGGCCTTCCCTCCCCCTCCTCTTAGTTAGCCTCTAAGCCCCTTGGGCAAGGACTCTCCCCAAAGCCTCTCAGAGAAGAGAGATCCCTTACTGCCAGGCTGCATGCTGGCCAGGCAGTGAACACTCTCCTTTTTCCCTTTCTGTTTTGTTCTAACTCATCTTTCAAACCCCTGTGATGAGTGCCCTCTCACTGAACCCCGTGCGAGCTCTTTGTAAGTCAGGGCACATGATGTCAAGAGAAGCCACCCACCTTCACCTGGCCTCAGCAGAGAGAATACCTAACCGTGATTTGGCTTTTCCTTTGATGGCCCTGTAGGTTGCTATGACCAGAGAGAAATTTCCAGAAAAGATTCCATTTAGACTAACAAGAATGCTGACCAATGCTATGGAGGTGAGTGGTCCAGGATGCACATGTCCAGGGCAGATGTGGCACATCAGTTCCCCTAGGTCCCATTACCGTGTTAGGAGGGACCTCGAAGGTCAGCATTACATGTTAGATGTGCACCGCCCGATTCCAAGATGCAGCGGTGTCTGCACCGGCGGGCCTGCTCCCGTGTAAGGATGACAGGACCTCCCTTGCCTTTGGTCATAAAGCAGCACCGGCGAGCCACTGTTGGTAACTCCTGGGTGTGTGGCTCTGCCCCATCTCCAGGTTACGGGTCTGGATGGCAACTACAGAACCACATGCCACACGGTGATGGAAGTGCTTCGGGAACACAAGGACAGTGTCATGGCTGTGCTGGAAGCCTTTGTCTATGACCCTTTGTTGAACTGGAGGCTGATGGACAGTGAGTTTCAAATACATGGGATGAGTTCTTTATAAGTTCTGAACAGGCCTGGGCTATTTAAAATAAGTATTATGTTTTCCTGGTCATAAGAAAGTATCTTTTCAACTTAGTTTATCTCAAGTCCCCGTCTGAGATACTTCCTAACATTTACTTTCTTTTCCTAGCAAACACCAAAGGCAATAAGCGGTCCCGAACAAGGACAGATTCCTACTCTGCAGGCCAGTCAGTAGGTGGGTGCATCCCAGGAAGATGGCAGACGCCAGTCCTTTGTCCAGAGTGCTTAAGGTCTTTTTTACCTGCATAGCAAGTTTGAGGCCGGCCTGGGTTACATGAGTCCCTGTCTGAAATAAAAAGGGGGCTGTCAAGGTGCTGGCTGTCGAGATGCTTGGCACTAAAACCTGGTGACCTGAGTTCAAATCCCAGAACCCATTTAAAGGCGGAAGGAGAGACTGACCCATGAGGTTGTCCTCTGACCACATATGAGCTGTGACATGCACTCCTCCCCCGCACATCATAAATACATTCACAATAGTGAGAAATAACTATTTCTTCAAGACAGGGTTTCTCTGTGTAGCCCTGGCTGTCCCGGAACTCACTCTGTAGACCAGGCTGGCCTTGAACTCAGAGATCCACCTGCCTCAGCTTCCCAAGTACTGAGATTAAAGGTATGTGCCGCCGCCACCACCCAGCTTCTAAATAATAAATTTTTATTGGGTATAGGTGTTTTGCCTGCATGTATGTCTGCATTTCATGCATGGCCTGGAGGAGACCAGAAGAGAGTACTGGATTACTTGGGACTGGAGTTACAGTTGGTCGTGAGCCTCCATAACGGTGCTGGAATCCAGCTCAGGTCCCCTATAAGAGCTACAAGTGCTCTTAACCACTGAGCCATCCCTCCAGCTGTGTTACTCTTTTCTGATGTCAGTGCTAAAGATGTAGCTCAGTGCCCAGCGGTGGTGGCACACGCCTTTAATCCCAGCACTCAGGAGGCAGAGGCCGCAGATCTCTGAGTTCAAGGCCAGCCTGGTCTACAGGATGGTATTACAAGACCACCAGAGTTATAACAGAGAAAGCCTGTCTCAAAAACCAAACAAACAAACAAACAAAAAAGATGTAGCTGAAGAGAGTGCTTGTCTTTTAATCCCCAGGACAGCTTAGTGGGTGAGGGCACCAACCCTGACCACCTGAGCGTGATCCCTGAACACAGGCAGTCGGAGGAGAGGACCAGCTTTTAAAAGTTGCCCTCTAACCTTCCATGCATGCTCACCCCCTCCAACACACATACACGTAAATAAATGTAATTTTTATTTTAAAAAAGAGTAACGGGGCTGGGGAGATGGCTCAGGGTTGAGAACATACTGCTCCTCCAGAGGACCCGAGTTTGGTTCCCAGACCCACATCAGGTGGATCACAACTGTCTGTAACTCCAGCTCCTGGAAGATCCATCTCCTCTGGCCTCAGGCACCCACATCCTATGTGGACACAGCCACTTAAAACACGCACACATATGCATAATTTAAAATGAAATAAATTTAAAAAAAAAAAAGTGACAGGTGTCGTGGCATGTGCCTATAACCCCAGCACGTGGGAGGTAGAATCATGAGGACCAATAATTTAAGGTCATCTTTACCTACATGGGGAGTTCGAGGGCAGCCTAAGATACATGAGGCCCTCTCAAAAAAAAAAAAAAAAAAAGGAATTAGAAATTAATGTTTTTTTTAGTATTTGAATCTTCTGCTAATTGAGGGTTTTTTCCCTAGAAATTTTGGACGGTGTGGAACTTGGAGAACCAGCCCATAAGAAAGCAGGGACCACGGTGCCAGAATCGATTCATTCTTTCAGTAAGTCCGCACTCTGCAGCAGTGAGCAGCTCATTGCACAGATGGCAGCTGCACTGACCCATGAGCCAGAAAGGCAAGTAACAACTGCCTTTGAGAGGAAGGGGTCCACGAGTTTCTCACCATGTGCTGAGACAGGGCTGCACGCAGAGGATTGCTCAACACTCGGGCGAGTGTTTCACAGAAGCCCGGCACCCCTGGACCTGTTGTTTCTACCCTTGTGTCTTTCAGTTGGAGATGGTTTGGTGAAACCGGAAGCCTTAAACAAGAAAGCTATTCAGATTATTAACAGGGTTCGAGATAAGCTCACTGGTGAGTGTTGGGGGCACTCAGAAGGACAAGCTGATGAGGAGCATGTCCTTGTGGGCAGCCAGCCCACTGTTGGGATTCAATGCCACGTGGATCATGAGTGTCTTCAAGGCAGCAGTGGAGTAGCCCTCTGGCTCTTCTTGCTGAAGACCCTTAATATCACTTGACATCTCTTAAACTTCTTAGCTCTGGGGCAGGTGAGGCTTTGTTGGAATCTGGATGGATTCCAGACACAGCAAACGCAGGGGCAAGGCACTGGCCTCATGGAGAAATACTGGAGAGTACCTGACCACTTGGGCCACCTTGGCAGCTGTCATGCAGTGGAAGGATGGAAGGGGAGCCATGTATGATTTTGGAAAGCAACAGCCAATCCACACTGATTTCTTATGTGTGTGGAGGACGGGGGGGAGGGGGGGGGTGGTTAGGGGGAGTCCTCTGAATTCATCTGATGATGACAAGAAGCTCTGATAGAGGATAGCAACATCACAGGGAGCATGGGTTCCAGGCACTGGCCATCAGAGCCGGTCAGTTTTGTAGTCAGAGGTGTGTAATCAAGTACCTATTTGTGCTAGATGCTAAAGGAGCCACAGCAACTCCCCTGGCTTTTCACGGCTCAGAATCTTAGGGGAAACACTGTCACTAAGAAGAGGAAAGGTATCTAAGGCTGGGGTGCCTTGTGATAGCAGTGTTTAATTTGGAAAATCCAGAAAAGTTTCCCTAGTAACAAATGGAGCACAAGATACAAGAGGGAGTACAGTAATTATTTCTCTGTTGCTGTTGAAAAGACACCATGACCAAGGCAACTTATAAAAGAAAGCATTTATTTGGAGCTGACTGCTTTAGATGGTTGGTTAGAGCCCATGACCACCATGGTGGCAAGCACGGCGACAGGCAGACAAGCATGGTGCCTGAGCAGTAGCCGAGGGCTTACTTCTTGATCCACAACCCTGAGGCAGAGAGAACTAAGTGGAAATGACATGGGCTTTAGATTCTTCAAAGCCTGCCCCCAGTGACACAAGTCCTTCAACACCACGCCTCCTAATCCTTCCCAAACAGTTCCACCAACTAGGGACCAAGTATTCAAATATCTGAGCCTGTGGAGACCATTCTCTTTCAAACCACCACAAGGAGTTGAATAGGGTATTATTCCAGGCAGATGGAGCAGTGTATACATGGTAGTGATGGCAAGAAAGAAGATTCCAGGGCTGACATTCCAGCCCAGGGAAAACAAAGCGTGTGTTGACTGACTGGGCCTGGGCCTTAGACTCACATCCTGTATCCTGAGAACAGTGGGAAACCATCAGGGCCAGTCAGGTGGAGCGGGAGGGAAACCGGCCTGAGATTTCGGGTTGTGACTACCACCTGTGCTGCAGGGTGGCCTTGGTCAGGGAGTGATAGGTGCTCTAGTATCCGGGCAGGACAACCATTGATGAAACGGAGATCTAAGATGCAAGAGATCTTGGGGAGGGCAAATCAAAGGTCGGGCTAGGGCTGTGCAGTTCAGTGTAAAGTTCTTGCCTGCCACTCACAAACCTAGATTACAGCCCCAGTACCACCCAAAAATAAAGAAATTAGAACCCACAAAGATTGCTGTGGACACAAGACATGAAATGGCCAAAGATGGCTCCAAGACACGGGTGACCACCTGAGAGCTGTGCGGAGTCCTACAGCCAGACCGAAGTTGTTGAAGAGAATGAGGTAGAAGCAAAGGAAGGTGAGACGTGACAGTCTTTAGCAACTTCTGCAGGGAGGAGAGGACTAAGTGAGCACACTAGAGGCTTTTGTGGGGAGAAGCCCTGGGGTGCTGAGACCTACTCTAAGGGCCGGTTCATGGTACATAAGAACTCTTCCACTGAGTGGCACCCCAATGTCTGTTTTTTTCTCTGTAAAGAGAGAAGGATGTATATTTACAAAACTGAAAAAGGCCATGGTGATGGCAGGCACCTTTAATCCCAGCACTGGGGAGGCAGAAGCAGGCAGATCTCAGTGAGTTCCAGGCCAGCCAGGGCTGCATAGACAGAGGGAGGGTGTGGAGGCAAGGAGGGAGGGAGGGGGAGAGGGAAACTGTGAGAAGCATGTAACAAGAAAAGTTTGAACGAAGACTAAATAATCAGTACTTCAGACTTGTAGGAGAGCAGGAGGGTTGGACCCTGAGGTTGGTCCAGAGAACTCATGGGCTGTGGGAGAAGCGGGAACTGATGCAACGAAGCCAGTCTGCCAACTGCTCAGCACAATGGGTGGCCCAGAATGGTAATGTAGGAGATGGGGCATCCAGGGTGAGACGTGGAGAAGCGCTGGCAGTCATGGGGATTGGGAAGACTTAAACAGTTTTTGTTGTTGCTGTTGTTTTAATAAAAAATTAGTTACAGTGGTACACATCTATGTCCCCTGCCCTTGGAAAACCAGAAGGATTTAGGTATTCAAGGCCAGCCTCAGCTACACGATTCAAGCCAGGCTGGGCCTAGAAAGAGGGTTCTGTGTTTAAGAGCATGTGTTACCCTTGTAAAGGGCCGGTTTGATTCCCAGCACCCACGTGGTGGTTCATGACCATCAGCAACTCCAGTTCCAGGGGATCTGACACATCTTCTGACCTCCAGGGTGCGCACACATGCTGCACAGACATAGGCAAAACACTCATACACATAAAATTTCAAGAATCTTAAAAAAACACAACAAGCAGGTTATCAAAGAATCAGCATTAGCTGGCCAGGCTGCAGAGTCTCATGAGGCCAAAATCCTAACTGTCCCATGGAGACTTGTGGGGTTCAAGCTGAGTGTCCACTTCCGGATGAGATCTTGGAGCAGCCCCACTAGCCACGTCCTTGCCATCCTCCCCATCTCTGAACTGGGTCTATCAGGAGACCAGCGCCTGCTGCAGACGACACGGGCTTCCTCAGTGCAGCTGTGGTCTGTCCTCCCTGCTCCAGAGAGCCGACTTACCATGGCCGCACACACGGCTGAGCCGAACAGGATGTGGGATGTGCTGGTGCCAGGTGCAGACGACAGCCTTTGCTTCTCTTCCCAGGCCGGGATTTCTCTCACGATGACACCTTGGATGTTCCAACCCAAGTGGAGCTGCTTATCAAGCAGGCAACGTCCCATGAAAACCTCTGCCAGTGCTACATTGGCTGGTGAGTGAGCCTTGCAAAGAAGCTTTGTTGGCCAAGCACAGTGGTAAATGGTGGCACGCAGTGGCCTTTAATCCAGCCCTGGGGATGCAGAGGCAAGCAGAGCTAAGTTCCAGGCCAGCCAGGGCTACAGTGGTGAAACCCTGCCTCAGAAATAAATAAACCAGCAGTGAAGACCCACTTGAAGCCTCAAAGCCAGAGACAAACGGACAATTCGGTAGAGTGGCCATAAAAGACAGCTATGGGCTCATGTCTCTCAGAAGTTTGTAGTCTCTGAGAATGCTCCTGTACAACAGGAGAAAACTGAGAAATTAGTTCTGTATTTGGAAGGGGGAAGGG
Organism: Cricetomys ansorgei; assembly: GCA_026225945.1. Taxonomy (NCBI): domain Eukaryota; kingdom Metazoa; phylum Chordata; class Mammalia; order Rodentia; family Nesomyidae; genus Cricetomys; species Cricetomys ansorgei. The sequence goes on along the minus strand of JAMJFZ010000165.1, from coordinate 857,453 downwards.
GTGGCACATGCCTTTAATCCTAGCAAAACCCTGTCTCAAAAAACAAAAAACAAAACAAAAAAAAAAACAAGAGCTTCTGTGGTTTAGATAGGCAGGTGCCTCTTTGTCCGCAGTCCTTTTGGATTTCTGTTGTCACTCCAGAGATGCAGAAGGGCACGGGGAAGCCAGAGCAGTGACGAGCGGAAGGCTGGAGTCCTGGAGTGTCTACAAATCAGAGGGGAGAAGCATGTCTTCGGGGCCTTGGGGCATTAACTCTGCACTGGAGGTGTTGCCTGAGCCCAGGCTCTGACCTGCTCTCTGCACCTGGGTAAAGCTTGGGAAAGCTGATGACTGACTGACCGTGCCTTTGCTGTCTACCTTCCTAGGTGTCCCTTCTGGTAACCCGATGCCTGCAAACCATTGTGTCTCCTCAGAGGCTTTATAGCTTGGTCTGTGCTTCCAGTGGACTGAAACTATGGTTATAAAGTTGGACTTTGTTAAATATTTTAGATGTATATGAAAAGAACTACTGTATATTCAAAGTTGGTTTGAACCAACCTCCTAGCTGCTGTTAAAGATACTGTCAGAAACACAAGGCTTGATTCAGTTCCCGAGACAGTGAAACACATAACCCTCCAGAAAACAAGCCTTCCGTCGTGGGGGAACAGAAGACGGATAACTGAGAAATACGGGTTTTGACTTAACTTACATGTTCATAAACATTTGCTGACAGAATAATCTAGTTGACCCTCTCAACCGGGGCTCAGTGGACCAGCACAGTCAGGAATGCCCGGGGCCTGGAGGAGGGGCTCCCACAGTAAGGAAGCAGATGTCAGCACTCCGCCCATCCTGTTACCTCACCGGTCCCTGGACAGCAGCGGCAACTTCTGCAGGGTGGGTCGAAGTAGGTGAGGTCTGTCTGCTGCCTGAGCCAGTGATGCTGAAACTCTCAAGACCGGACCTTCCAGGAGGGAAGTTTGCCCAGATGCCTGGCCACCGAGGGTGAGCAGGAAGCCACGCCGGCCTGCTGTGTACAGAGAGAGACGAGGACGTTGTGTTTTGAGAGGGGCTCAGAACACAAGCGCTGTCGTGGAGGTGCTGACCACAGAGGGACACACTAGAACAGGTTGGGAATTAAGGCAAAGTAAGCATCCAACCAAATACACAAATTACAAAGTGAAGCTGTGTCTAGGCACCATGTTGTATCTAAGTAATTTTTGTGCCAATAAACATCAGAATTTTAAAAACATGTATGTGTAGGACTGGTTTTTTTATTGGTGATTATTTTGTAATTTCTGTAAGTATTGGGCTGAAGGTACAACTCAGCAGTAGGCCACTAGCTAACAGACAGGCCCTGGGTTCAGTTTCTAGCACCACCCACAAAAAAAAAAAAAAAAAAAAAAAAAAAGGACAGGAGCCTACACTCTAACAAAGAGAGGCCAAGACAGGAGGATCAAGAGTTCAAGGCCAGCCTCAAACTTGTCTCAAAAATGGGGAGACGGGAAAGCATTTATTTCTTCAGTATTTTTTTATTTATTCTTGTATTCATATGATCTTACGCACAAGCACACATGCACACACGCGTCCTCAGGCCATAGTGTACAAGGCCATAGTTCTGGAGTTGGTCCTCTCCCACCTTTATGTGGGCTCCATGAACTCAGGTTGCCAGGCCCAGTCAGCCAGTGCCTTTACTGAGCTGTCTTGACAGCAAGGGACTGCAAAGGACAGTGGGATGTAGTGAAGTGTCCCCTTTTCTGAAGGTATTCCATACCAGCCAATATGGAGTGGGGACTGGCTAGCAAGAGCTGGCTGAAGAAAGAGGCAGCCAGGAACACAGTCTCAGATCTCAGGACTAACACTGGGTTGGAATTTTAGGGGGTTTTGAGATAAAACACAGCCACCTGTGTCAACAAAAGCAAAGTCAGTCATACTTTTAGTCCACCATTAACAATATCCATCCTGAGTCCAGGATGTAAAGGTCAATCACAGTATCAATTCACAGAAAACATCCTGGGTACCACCTTATCAGAAAGGTACACAATGGAGGAGGGGTATGGGTCTGGGTTAGCGTGACCCTGGGGGTCTGAGCTCTCTTCTGTGAGAATCTGGCCTTAGCTGACTGAGGGTCTGAGCTCACTTGAGGCATGATGGTTATGTCCAGACTCCATACTACACTGGTCCATCTCAAGGGATACTCCCTCCTCCCCCGTCCTCACCCCTTCTAGCTTCATGGTCCCTCTGTGCCTTTGCTTGGCTGGATTTTCTTTGGGGGCCATTTCACTACCACAAGAATAATCTCAGTACTCCACCCTACGGAAGAGAGGAGGCCTACGGAGGCCAGGAGTTAAAACTGTGGATTCTGCTGGCGCACCGGGGGAGCCTCGTGGGAAGGGGCGTTTGAGATAGGTCTTAAGGGAAGTGGGAGAAGCTCACAGGAACATTCTCAGCTGAGGTCTACAGGCGACTAAGGCGCGGGCAAGCTTTATGCAGAAGCGGGGGTGCTCCGCTTGAAATGCAAGACAGACAGTCGCGGTGGACTCCACAGCTCAGCGTGTCAGGCCTGAGCATCGGAAAGAGTAAAAGGAACAGTGAGGAAATCACAGGAAAAGGAGTCGCAGGAGGTTAAAAGGAGGCAGACAGGCCTTTGAGCCTGATGCTGAGACTGGCCTGTTCTGCCTCTCCAGTGCTAGGGTTCGAGGCCTGTGCCACCACAGCCGGCGGAAGGAAGACCCGCTGATGCGTGTCTCATAGAGTTCAGTCGGGAAGTTCCTGGGTTTCTTTTGGAATGGCTCGAGCTCTCCATCCTCCTGCTCCGGCCTCAGTGCTGGAATCACAGGCATGTGTCCCATGCCCGACTTCAAACCAAGAGTGTTCACGGGTTCTCCACCTTCGGAGAGAGAGGTACCATCTCTGACCTGCCTGACAGCACAGGCGGATCTCGGAGTCGGAGTCCCGGCGTTGCTGGTCTGAACCTCCGCGCCCCACAGGGAAAGACTCGCTTTAACGAGACTTAACTGTACCCTCCGGCCCCCACGCAGGCCCACGGGTTGTTAGGACGCTACAGCGCGAAAGCACGCAAAAGCCAGACCTCCACCACCGCGAGCCCAGGTCCCGCACCTAGCCGCTGGGTGAGGGGTGCGCATGCGCGCTGCGCGCTCGGGGGCCGCCGGAACAGTCTCGCGAGAAGAGCCGCCCTAGGACGGAAAGATGGCGCCTCCCAGTCCCCGGGAGCATCAGGCCGCGCCAGCGACCAGCGCGACCAAGCCTGACGCGGAGATGGTGCTGCCTGGCTTCCCCGACGCAGACAGCTTCGTGAAGGTGAGTCCGCGGGCCTTGGGGCGCCCCAGCGGCCCCATGCTCCAGCCGGAAGCGGGTGTGGGGCTGCGGAGCGGGGACCGCGGGCTTCCGGCGCCGGCCATGGCGGCCCGACGGCGCGCAGCGGGCATGGCGGCCGCGGAGCCCGAGCGGCGGACGCCGCGCTTCCGGTGTGAGCGCGTGCCGCCCTGCGCGCGGAGTCCAGTCGGCGCCCTGCCGCCTCTCCCCGGGGCCCGGCGGCTGCGACTCTTCCCGCCTGGAAGCCCAGCCGCCCGGGTTGATGCCATCTGTCACATCCGCCATCGAGGCTCCCTCCCTCCAGGGCCCAACGCGCATTCGCAAGTCCTCCCTGAGAGGGGCATAGAGGATCGATGCTTTAAAACTCTTTCCTCGCACAATTCTCAGGGCTGTCCTCAGGCCCTAACGTCAACAACCATCCTTTATCAATGACAGCCGTTTCAGATGGTTTCCCAACCCTAAACCCCTGGTCATCTGAAGTGTCTAAACTATATCAAAGCCATAAAGACACAGTAAATTATTATAAAAAAGCTCACGAGTCTGAACTTAAGTAATAGCATACATGTGTCAGGCGGATGGTCTAAGTAACTTTACCAGCTCATTTAACCCTCACCATAACCTATGAGTAGGTACCTTTTACTGTGCCCATTCAGAGGTGTGAACTAAGGCCGTATAAACAAAATAACTTGTTTTAAATCATAGTGTCGTAAGTGTCAGAACCAAGACTAAAAAACCAGGTCATGATAAAGCTTGTTCGTAGTAGGGATGGGAACGTAGTATATATGAAGATCTGTTTCATTCTCAGCACCATATAAACCGTTTCTGGTTTTACACATGTGTAATCCCAGCACTCCGGGGTGGAGCCAGGAGCATCAGAAATTCAAAGTCACTTCAGGCTATAGGGTGAGAGAGAGGCCAGCCTGGGCCCTGTAAGATATTCTCTGTCTTAGGAATATGGCTTAGTTGGTAAAATGCTCATCAGGGGTGAAGTCATTGATTTGATCCACAACACCAGATGACCTCATGTGGCCCAGGCCTGGAATAGGGAGGTAGATTCCAGAGGATTGGAAGTTCAGAGGCCTCCTTGGCTCCGTAGTGAGTTGTAGGTCAACCTGAAATACACTCTTTTGTTTTATTTGTGTGTTTGTTGAGGGGGAGAGGGGTAAGCATGCCACAATGTCTGCTGGTACCCACAGAAGGCAGAAGAGGGCACTGGATCTCCTGGAGCTGGAATTTTAGGCAGTTGAGCGCAACCCTGTGTGGGTGTTGGGAACCGAACCCAGGTCCTATTCGAGAGCTGCAAGTACTAAGTGTTCTTAACACTGAGCTGTCTCTACAGCTCCCTGGGATATATATCTTTAAAATCTTTTATTTTTTTATTTTTGCCGGATGAATTGGAATCCATGTTTAAACTGTGTCTTTTTCTCTGGATTTTTCTTTCAGTTTGCCCTTGGTTCGGTAGTGGCAGTTACCAAGGCATCCGGGGGCCTGCCACAGTTTGGTGATGAGTATGATTTTTACCGAAGTTTTCCTGCTTTCCAGGCATTTTGTGAAACACAAGGAGACAGGTTGCTTCAGTGGTGAGTACACTGTTTGTAATGTTGATTGGAAGAAATGAAAAGAAAGATAATTTTTCGCATACCTCAGTGGTAGGGGCATAATGAACATGATGGAGTCCCTGTGTCCGAACCCCAGTGCCAGCCAATCAGGAAAAAAAGCCCTGGTTGAATGACAAGGTTGCACATAAGCAAGGATAATCACGTGGCCCGTGGTTGCAGGGGAAAACAGCTCACCCTGGAACCCTGACTGGCCTGCACCTTTCTGTGTAGACCAAGCTAGCTTTGAACTCTTAAAGATCAACCTTCCTGAGTGCTGAAATTTAAAGTGTGAGCCACTACACCCATTGCTAAAAAGTAATGAAGGCTCCGTAAGATGGCTCAGTGGGTAAAAGGCTCCTATGGCCAAGCCTGGTAAAACCTGAGTTTAATCCCTGAGACTCACATGGAAGGAGAGAACTCACTCCTGCAAGTTCTCCTCTGACCTTTACATGTGGGCAATGTCTCTCACAAATACACACAAAATATTGTTTGTTTGTTTGTTTAAATTTAAAGTCTCTTTTTACTGAGTCCAGTGGCTCATACTTTTTATCTCAAAACTTAGGAGACAGAGGCCTTGAGTTCAAGGCCAGCCAGGTCTACCGAGTGAGTTCTAGGACATTCAGAGCTGCACAGAGAAACCAGATATGTGTGTGTTCGCACTTTTTTTTTTTGTCATGTGACCTTGGGCAGTTTTTTGTTAGATTATCAAGCACACTTTTCTCAACTATTAATTGTTGGGAGAAATCACCTGGAAGCTATTATGTTATTTTATTGAGAAAAGGTCTCACTCACTAAATTGTCCAGGTTGGCTTCAAACGCACTGTGTGGCCCAGGCCTTGAAAGTTCAAGTCTCCTGCTTCTGCCTTCCAAGAATCCAGTACCCTAGTCCTGGCTCTGGGTCTTGTTTCTTGAAGGTTGCTGTGAGGTGTACATTTCATTACTTACATCTGGAGTGCTGGGGACCCTGGGAGCCGACCACTGGAGGTTTCTTCCCTGGTTGTAGATTGGTGGACGAGGTGCACACTGACTTGTTTTCCTCTTTAGCATGAGTAGGGTAATGCAGTACCACGGGTGTCGCAGCAACATCAAAGATCGAAGTAAAGTGACGGAATTGGAGGACAAGTTCGATTTACTAGTTGATACCAACGATGTGATTTTGGAGAGAGTGGTGAGTGTTTCCCAGCCATGTAAATGAACTAACAGATATAAAGCTTAAATGTTAAACTGCAAGGAGATACCCCAGCATTGTGGAAAAGGAAAAGGAAATAAGTTTAGCTGGCCTAGTAGCCATGCCTATAATCCCAGCACTAGGGAAACAAAGGCAGATAGATCTTTGTGAGTTCTAGGCCAGCCTGGTTTACACAGTAAGACCCGTCTCAGAGTAGATGTGTGTGTATATAATATTGTTATGTGTATGGGTATGCGCACCTGAATGCTGGTGTCCATGGAGGCCAGAGGTCTTAGGGCCCTGGAACTGAGTTACAGACAGTTGTGAGCCGCCCATCATAGGCGTCAGGGGTAGAATGCAGGTCTTCTGCAAGAGCCATGCATATTCTCTCTAGCCACCATCCATGCTTTTCAAAAAAAAAAATTAAAAATTTCAGCTCTGGGGAGATGGCTCAGTGGTTAAGAGCACTGGCTGCTCTTCTAGTGGACCCAGGTTCAGTTCCTAGCACCCACATGGCAGCTCACAACTGTCTGTAGCTCCAGTTCCAGGGGACCCAACACCTTCACACAGACATACATGCAGGGAAGACACCAATGTACATAAAATAAAAATAATCGTTTATAAAAATTTTAAATTTTAATTAGCATGCTAAAAATCATGAATACTTTCAGTATATAAATAATACTTTGATAAATACATTTACCTGTGTTCTCATTCTCATGTACGTATTAGCCACGTGGTTCTGTGATTGTATTACTTGAAAATGTAAGGTTATTAAGCCTCAAAGGAAGACCCTGACCTAATGCCCGACTCCTCTCAGGGCATGTTACTGGATGAAGCTTCAGGTGTGAATAAGCACCAACAGCCTGTCCTCCCCGCAGGACTGCAGGTCCCCAAAACAATAGTGTCCAGCTGGAACCGGAAGGTGAGCTCCTCATGTGGGTGTGGCGGGCCTTTCTCACTGTATTTTGCATTTCTGTCATGACATACTGGACACAGCTGGTGCTCCACGTTCACATGGTCTCCCAAGCCCCCCCTCCACATGGCACTCGAACCCTCACATTCAGTAACATTCCAAATGTGTTGTTGCTGGGATGTTCTTGTTCCCTCAGAAGACACATTGGAATTCCTGCTTCATTAAGTGACTGTGTTTTAGATGATTCGTATGTGTTGACCATAGGCAGGAGAATATGGCAAAAAAGCGAAATCCGAAACTTTCCGACTGCTGCATGCAAAAAACATCCTCCGACCTCAGCTCAGATTTCGAGAGAAGATAGATAATTCCAACACACCATTCCTCCCTAAAATCTTCGTCAAGCCCAATGCTCAGAAGCCCCTCCCTCTGGGTAAGTGGTGCAGTGCCTCTGGCGCTGAGTCCTTCATTAAGAGGGCCAGAGTCTTCCCTCCTGCCTTCCCTAGAGGCACCCATCACCTCCTCTCGAGCCTCCTGTGTGATTGTGTGTTTGCCTGGGTCTCCAGCTCTCTCAAAAGAAAGGCGGGAACGCCCACAGGATCGTCCTGAGGACCTAGATGTGCCCCCTGCCCTGGCAGATTTCATCCATCAGCAGAGAGCCCAGCAAGTTGAGCAGGACATGTAAGTGCTCGGGGCTTGGCTTCTCCTCACCTTTCTGCCTGGTTAGTTTCCTTTGTTTGTTTGTAGACAGTCTTTATGGTTGAGGGTGGCTTGAACTCCTGCTTTCAAGGGGACTGATTACAGATGAATTCCACCTGGCCTTTGGTACTATTTTTTTTAAGGTTGTGTGTGTTCGTGTGTTCATGCATGCGACATGTGTGCATGAGCATAGGTGCAGGTGGAGACCAGAGGAAGGTGTCAGGTGGTTCTGAGCTGTCTAAATCGTACTCCTAACTGCTGAGCCACCTCAGGTTTGCATGTCACCCTTGCACAGGGTCCATGCCAAGCTCCATCATTCCAATTTTAGTGTAAGTGCTGCCCAGGTGAGCACCAGCCTCTGTTTATTTTACTGAAATAGGGGCTTGTTTTGTAGCCCAGCCTGGCCTTTAACTCACTATCTATCAAGGTGAGATATTTTCACAGTGCAGTCTTTCCTCGATCCGTTGTGAGCAGGGATGGGGAGACATGGCCTCATATATCTCAGGCTGGCTTCAAATTTACTGTATCACCAAAGATGACCCTGAACTTCAGACCCTCCTGCCTCCACCTCCCAGGTGTGTGCCCTCGTGCTCAGTTTGTCTGGTACTGAGGCTGGAACCTAGGGCTTCGTTTGCGCTGGTCAGACGCTGAGCACCGGGCCCCAGTCCCAGCCTGCTCGTCTGTTCACACATTGCGTCTGAGCAGCTGTGCTTCCTCCGGGTCGTAGAGCTAATCAGTGCATCTGAGTCTGTGTTGTATCCACTCAGGTTTGCACACCCTTATCAATATGAACTTGATCACTTTACTCCGCCTGACTCCGTGCTTCAGAAGCCGCAACCCCAGGTTAGTGCCCAGCCTCAGTTTCCAAGATGGCCTCTGGGAGCCTGGCAAGAAGAATCAAGCATGAGTTTGATGCGGTTCTGTTTTCCTGCAGTAGCTATAGGAGATTACAGTTTGGGGTCACCCTTGGATTTAGGGTTCATCTTGTACTTAATAGGTCTGGTCTCTAAGTGTTCCTTTCTTGGTCCAGTTGTACAGGCCTGTGGAAGAAACACCCTGCCACTTTGTATCCTCCCTGGACGAACTTGTGGAGCTCAACGAAAAGCTCTTGAGTTGTAAGGAGTTTGCAGTAGACTTAGAGGTATCTTATAATTGACTTTAAGTGGGATTTTGATTCTTCTGTGCATTCATCTACTGAGAAGTCTAAAATTAGTGCTAATTGTAATCTCTTTGGTTTTTTATGTATAGAGGGCTGAGGCAGGAATTACACTATAGGCCAGGCTGGCTTTAAACTTACTGTACAGGCTAGCCTCAAACTCAAACCCATCTTCTTGGGCTGTTTTGTTTTTTTAAACATTAATTGTGTAACTTCTATAAACACTGGTAGGGAGGCCTATGGTTATAACTGTGCAGACTCTTCAGTTTCACAAACAAAGAGGGAGCTCCTACTAATACTTTCCCCCAAACTCTGTGTGGCATAGCATCACTCGTACAGAAGCTTCCTGGGACTGACCTGCCTGATGCAAATCTCCACCCGAACAGAAGACTTCATCGTAGACACCCTGGAGCTCCGGAGTGACATGTACATTCTCAACGAGAGCCTCACAGACCCAGCCATCGTTAAGGTCAGCCCTTCTGGCTCCTGCTTGAGGTGATACTGCAGTGAGTGCTTCAGGGTATCATCTTGTTCTTCCAGCCTAGACCCAGTGGAGAAAGAAGCCATGTCATCTCCTACCCTCAGGTTCCACACACCTAACTGTTTAGCTCTAGATCCATCCCATAAAGCTTTATGATGTTACTATCTAGAGACATAAATCGTGTTAGTTATTGTTTTAGTGAGCCCAGTCAATTGGATTGCTTGAACTTAGGTCACACTTGGAGCTAATAGGGTTCCTTACCCATACCATGGCCTGAAAACAGTTGCAGCCCTTAACTGTATACAGTTACAAGCATAAAGGATGCCTGCGGCCTGAGTTAAAAAGAAGCACTTAAGCTGTGACATACTAGCTAGCACACGCCTTTAATCCCAACACTCAGTAGACAGATCCCTCCAGTTGAGTTCCAGGACAGCCAGAGTTACAACAGAGAATTGCTGTCTTAAAAAAAAAAAAAAAAAAAAAAAAAACAGTTGAAGAGGAAGCACTTAAGACTACACACACCCTGGGATAAGGAATTAATCTAGTGGTAGGGTGTTTGCAAGTCCCAGGGTTCATCCCACCAGTGCTCTCCTAGCCAAAGGCAGGGCTGAGTAAGGAGACAGATGGATAACTGGTGTGAACCGCATGGTCTTGGTTGTTCTCAGGTCTTCCACGGTGCAGACTCCGACATAGAGTGGCTGCAGAAAGACTTTGGGCTCTACGTGGTAAACATGTTTGACACACACCAGGCAGCACGGCTTCTCAACCTAGCTCGTCACTCTCTTGACCATCTGCTGAGACTCTACTGTGGTGTGGAGTCAAACAAGCAGTACCAGCTGGCAGATTGGAGGATACGGTCAGTCTGCCGGTGTCAGAGATGTGCAGGTAGCAGGGACATCTGTTAACCTGGAAGCATGGCCCAGCTTGGTCACTTTCAGAATAGCAAGCACTTCCCTGAGCCTTTCTTCAGTTGCACGTGCCAGCAATTGTAAATAGAAATAGGAAAATGTATTCGAATTGTCACCTGCCCAATATAAGAAAAGTAACAAACCATCTCATTATCAAGCCTTACCCTCTTCCCAGTACTAGGCCAAGAGCTACAGGGAAGCAGTCTTAAGTGCTTGCTTCATAGCTTAGGTAAGAAAGCACAGAGAGGTTAAGGACAGACAGCTGGAGCTGCAAGTCACCAGGACCATAGCACCCTCACTTAACCAGAGCGTCCATCACTCTGCCTTGCCGTCTCATGTTGGATAATGTCTTTTCATACTGAGAGGCACAAGTGTCCATGTACCATAGAATTGGGAAAGAAGGAGTATTTGAGATGAGAAGGGGGCCAAGAACGTTGTGTCACCCTGCTTGGATGACTGCCCCTGGGGCAGCCTCTGAAACTGTGTCTCTCTTGTAACTGTAGCCCTCTGCCAGAGGAAATGCTGAGCTACGCCCGGGATGACACCCACTACCTGCTTTACATCTATGACCGAATGAGACTGGAGCTGTGGGAGAGAGGCAACGACCAGCCTGTGCAGTTACAGGTGGTGTGGCAGCGGAGCCGGGACATCTGCCTCAAGGTACCCCGTCACCAGAGCACAGAGCACAGACACCTGCACTCTCGGGCTGTTCCAGATTGAGCTCCTCTGTTCATCTCATTGCTTAAGTTAGCATAGAAAGTAATGGTTTTTATCATGGCTTTTTTACACATAAATGCCGTAATTCGTTCTTTTTCTTTGCTCTCCTGCCGCCCTAGTTGTCCCTCCCTGGCTCTTGCTGGGGTCCCCGCTTGTGTATTCCGTTACTCTGTTTCCCCTTCTCCCTCAAGATCTGTTCCCTCTGGTGATCAGCTTTCTACTTTCGTGACCTGCACACACACACCAGTGTAAGTCTAGGTTCTGCATGTGAGGGAAGCTTACAATGCCTGTCTAGAGTCTGACTCATTTTAACACGATAGTCTCAAGTTCCAACTGTAATCCTACAGATGTCTCAATGTCATTTTCCTTCGTGGCTGAATAAAATTCCGTTGTAAGGACAAGACAGAGAGGGTGACTCAGTGGGTAAAGTGCTTGCTACCAGAAACCCATTAAAAACACAAAACTAAACCAGGGGAGGGTCACACATTCCTTTAATCCCAGCACTCGGGAGGCAGAGGCAGGTGGATCTCTGTGAATTTGAGGCCAGCCTGGTCAGTTCCAGGACAGCCAGAGTTACAACAGAGAAGCCTTGTCTTAAAAGCACAAAACAGATTTTTCAGTTCCTTAAACACACAGAATGCTCATGAATTTTGGTATCATCCTTGTGCAGAAGCCAAGCTAACCTTTGTGTCGTGACAGTTGCAGTGTGTGCTGCAGCTCAGTTGTGCTCACAAGCTCACTGTTGGCCTTTCGGTTTTGTTTGTTTTTCTTGCAGTGCTGAGAATTTGTTCAGAACCTCACACATGCTAGCAAGCACTCTCCCGCTGAGCTCCACATGCAGCCTCAGTTTCAGTTTTTTCAGACTCACTGGGTGGCCCAGCTGGCCTCACGCTGTAGCCCTCCTGCGTTAGCTTCCTAAGTGAGCCTTCAAACCCGGCTTTCCCTTGTCTGTCAACATAAGAGCCAGACATTTTGAGGAGCCCAGGGCCCAGCGTTTATTCCATTAATGTTTCTGTTTTTTTACAGTGCTGAGGATCAAACCCGGGGCTTTTCCTCACTGCTCACTGACCTTGAGCGTTCTCTTAACATTTTGCAGAAATTTGTCAAGCCCATCTTTACGGACGAGTCTTACCTTGAGCTCTATCGCAAGCAAAAGAAGCATCTGAACTCACAGCAGCTGACAGCCTTTCAGCTGCTGTTTGCCTGGAGGGATAAAACAGCTCGCAGGGAGGATGAGAGCTACGGGTGAGGGGCTCAGGGTTCCTTTAATGCTGTGGGCCCAGCAGGTTTGGTTGTGAAGGCTGGCTACTGTCTCCTGCATTATCACATTAGTGTGCCTTGCTAGCTGAGCGTAATGTGACCCATTGTGTGTTCTGTTTCAGATATGTGTTACCAAATCACATGATGCTAAAGATAGCTGAGGAACTGCCTAAGTAAGTCTCAGAGCCGAATGACGCTCTCCCTTCTCAGTCGCTCTCAGTCCTTCACAGCCGGGCATTCTGATTGCAGCTGCCCGAGGCTGTACTCATAGAGGTTAGTACTTCAAGCTTGGAAGGCAGCAAGGCCCAGGGAGTCACGGTCCTTGCCTGAGGGCTCCTGGGTAAGAACTGAAACTTCTGAACTGGCATATCTCCACGGCTAGCCTGCCGCAGTCCTTTAGAGAGGAGAACTATCCCACATTCTTGTGTCTGTTTCTCCAAATTAAAGCCTCCTGGAGCATTTTGTTTTATTTATTTGAGCATAAACAGGAATAAGAAATTGGAAATCACTTTTTCTTGAGGCTTGTCTCCAGATCTCACAATTTGTAAGACAATTAGCAGAATGGACTGAAAGTTGGCGAAGCAGAGCACATGTGCAGGTGGCTAGCCTGGGCTGTCATGTAATCCATTAGTCCTATGGCTTTTGAGTGTATGGGGGGGGGCGTCTTACTCCATGACCGAGGCTGTCCTGGAATTCACTGTGTACAGAGGATGACCTTGAACTTCTGATCCCCCTACTTCTACTTCACAAGTGCTGGGGTGACAGACCGGTGTACAGACCTGTAACATCATATTTGTTTATGTTGTGCTGGGGGTGGAACCCAAGGCTGTGAGCATTCTAAGTAAGCACTCTGCTAACTGAGCTACAGCCCAGCCTGCCTTGTCACTGCCGTCAGGAAGCCGTGAAGGGCTGTGTCTCCATGCTGAGCTGAGTTTCTGTCCTTGTTTGCAGGGAGCCTCAAGGCATCATAGCCTGCTGCAACCCAGTCCCACCTCTTGTGCGGCAGCAGATCAATGAGATGCACCTTTTGATCCAGCAGGCTCGAGAGATGCCCCTGCTCAAGGTACGCAGTGTTCCGTCCACCAGGCCCTCTCTCCGGCACTTTCCTCCTGTGGCCTCCTAACGCCCCGAGCTGCTCTCCTGTTCTAAACCACCCTGAGGAGTAATGATGGCTTGGAAAGCTGCTGGTTGTGTCGCCTTAGATCTAGCTGCTTTCACATTGCCGGTTTGGAGTTTGAGGTTCTGAGATGTGGAATTTTATTGTTTGATGCTAGGGTTCAAACCCAAAGTTTCCCTGTGCTACACAAGTACTCTTCTGCTGAGTTATTGTCCCGGCCCGTGCATTTTTTAAATTAAAAATGTTTGTGTATGTGTGTAGGCATGTGTATTCCATAGCACACGTGTCTAAATCACAGTACACACAGGAGTCAGTTCTTTCCTTCCCTGTATGAGTTCTGGGGATCAGTCAAACTCAGGTTGGCATACTTGGCACCAAGAGCCTTTTTTATAACAGTCGTAAACTAAGCCTTTTCTTTCATATTTATGGCCTTTGATAATTTGATAGCAAGTAACTGGGCCATTTAGTGGTTGTTGTGAAGTGGTAATATGGTGGAATGAACTGGAGTAGGAATCCTGGTGTGAGAGCTGGCAGTGGAAGCCCAAACCTGAAGCCACTGCACCCTGAACGCACGGGTTGACCAGTGTGGGAAGGCCGGCAGGGAAGCACAGAGGGACAGGCTCGAGGCTCTCTGTCAGTGGTCAGAAAGGGCTGCCAGCGACTGCTGAGCCTAAGCACTGTAGAGGAGCCGTCCTCCTGGGCAGCAGTGTGATTTGCTGATGGGGTAGGATCCAGGACCACAGATTCAAATCAAAGGTAAGAGGGGAAGGAGGAGAATTGTGGGTAGAATTGGGAATTCAAGAAAGTCAGTTTTGTGAGGGAAATACTAAAGTTTGCATAAACAGTGAAAATGGGACACCCCACAGAAATAGACAGGTATGTGTGGTGACCACCCATAATCCCAGCACTCGGATGCAGAGGCGGGGGTCAGGGTTGGGTCATCCTCAGGTACTTAGTGAGTTTGAGGCCAGCCTGAGCTTTGTAAGACTGTCTCAAAAAAAGAGCTATCAAAAGGAGATGGTAAAGGTGCTTGCCACCAGCCTGATGAGTTCTATCCCCGGGTCCCTTCATGGTGAAGGAAAGAACACACTCAAGTTACCCCCTCATGCCTGTTTGCCAGGCTGAATGAATGAATGATTGAATAAATACTCAGACACTTGTCTCTGTGGGAATGTCTGTGCTCTGTGTAGGCAATAAAACTTGTTAAAATTAAACTGACATGGTTTCTCTTAGGGTTTTTGCTTTAATTCTTTTCCTTCTTTTTGATATAGGGTCTTACCAAACAGGGTCTTTCCTAGGCCAACCTTGACCTCAGCTGTGTAACCCTGTAACCCAGGCAGGCTTTGAACTGTCAATCTAGGATTACAGACTTGCACCACCACATCCACCTTTCTTAGGAGGACAACTTTGAATGTGTTGACTTGGTAGTGTTATCGATACGTGATCGTTCATTTATCATCTCTTGAAAGATTATTGACCCAAAAGACTTGAAATGAAAGAAGAAAGTGTATTTGCAGCTTTCATGTTAAGATGTCCTTCTGGGACTTAATAGCCCAGTCCCAGAGATAGGATGTTTGCCTCTCATGTGTGAGGCTCTGGGCATCCCAGCACCACAAAAGCAAAAACAAAACAAAAAGCTTTGTTTTAGTTTTCCAGTTGTTTGGGTAGAAAGCATGCTGGCTGCCTGAGGAGACTCCTCCAAGGTTGATGGAAGCCATTGCACCATGCCACGTCCTGACAGGAATACTGATCTCTCACACAGTGGGGCTTGAGTACAACATAATTGGCAGTGCCCGGAGCTGAAAGGGGTGAGGGTGAGAGATTATCTCTGGGCCCTTGGGAGACAGACTGGTGGAAGAGTACGGTCTGCTGAGTAAGCGTGTGTCGTTGACTTTATGCAGCTCTCCTCAAGTTTCGTTCTTTGTTTGTGTGTTTGTTTGAGACAGAGTCTCAAGTAACCCAGGATGGCTTTGAACTTCTGATCCTCCTGCTCTCACCTCCGGAGTCCTGGAACTATAAGCATAAGCAGTCACACCCACTGGGGAGTCAAACCCAGGGCTTGGAGCATGCTAGGCAGTGCTCTGCCAACTGAACTACATCCCCGGCCCTACTCTTCTTTCCTCCTTAGTCTGAAACCGCAGCTGGGGTGAAGAAGAGTGCAGCAGTGCCTAGCGCCGAGGTACAGTGTCACGGCTGCTGTCTCACCTATGGGAGGGGTGGAGATCACAGCCCCTGACAGGTCAGTGCTGTTCCACTGGCCAAGAGCTCCTGGCATGCTTATGAGTTTTACATGTGGCCTGCTGGTTTCTCTTTGGTGCAGAGATTGGAGAACGCTCTCTTTGGACCCCATGACTGCTCCCACGCCCCTCCAGATAACTACCCAATCACCCCAACTGATGGTAAGATTGAGGCCCCTTTGGACTCCCAGAGGGATTGAGCCAGTTTCTTGGACCCTGAGCCCACATGTGTTGACCGTGCTGACTTCTGTGTCTCTAGGGTCTGTGCCACTCCAGAAACAGCCGAGCCTCTTCACTGAGGGCAAAGAGGAGACCGCTCTGGATGCCAGGTGCCTTCTGGCCACAGCTGTCATCACTCTATTCAGTGTGAGTAACAAGAAAACACGCCAAGATTGTATCTGTGGTGAGATGGGAGGTGACTCATGGCAACTAGCCTGGCGCACATGGTGACGAACAGGAGACCCTGCCTCAGAGGTGGTTCTTTGACCTCTACATGCACACATTCAAATGATACACATTTTAAAAGTCCTGAATGAAGCTGGGTGGTGGTGGCGCACACCTTTAATCCCAGCACTCGGGAGGCAGGGGCATGTGGATCTCTATGAGTTTGAGGCCAGCCTGGTCTACAGAGAGTACCAGGATGGTCAGAGTTACAACAGAGAAGAAACCTTGTCTCCGAAAAAGAAAATTAGATGGGATCTTAACTGTGGTGATTCATGAACAAAATGTCTAGAAGCCTTTGTTGGCCACAGGCTGACAGAAGCTGTCTTGGTGATTCAGCAGCCAAACATGTTGACAAGGTCTTCTTTTCTCTTTTCTTTCTCTTCCTCCCTCCCTCCTTTTCCTTTCTTCCTTTTTAATCAGGATCTCATTTTGTAGTCCAGTCTGGCCTCAAACTTGCAGTTCTTACTTGTTACTCTTGCAGAAGACCTGGCTTTGATTCCCAGCACCCACATGGCAGGTCACAACCGTCTGTAACTCCAGACCAGGGGATCCTACACCTGACCTCCATTAGCACCAGACATACATGTGGTACAGATACATACATGCAAACAAAACACTCCTGCATATAAAAAAATGTTTAATCATTTGATTTTTTTTTTAAAATCAGATTCTCCCAGTGTGGGGATTATAATCGTGCACCCACTCCTGTCTAGTTTCCATGAACTTGAGGCTAGGCTGCACTCACATGAGAATTCTGTGTTTCGTCTGAAGGCTGTATGTACTATCCCTATCTGTGTTAAAAGCGAACATAACTTCAAGAGGGAAGCAGAGTTTATGAATCCAGTGGATGCACAGTCTGCTGCTTGTATTCATTAGTTCCTGTAATCTGTAATGTTGTGAGTTCACAGTTCCTCTATCTGGGATGACCTCGAGCTCTCGGGCCAGGTAGACCAGGTAGACCTGTGTTTAAATCCCTACTCTGCTCCTTAAGAGCAGAAGATTGTGGGAATACCACCGGCCTTGTTGGTTGTGAAGGCAGTAAGAATTCACCAGTTCTGCTGGGTGTGGCGGCTCATGCCTTTAATCACAGTGAGTTTGAAGCCCATAGCTGGTCTACATAGCTCAAAAAAGCAAAGAATTCATCAGTGCAGGAAGTAAATCCTCCCTGTTGTGGACCCAGGAAAGTGTCCTGATGCCACGGTGTGATTGTGGCTAGAGTGATGGATTTTGGTCTGTCCCTGCAGGAGCCTAGCGCTGAGGAAGGTGCAAAGACTCCATTGACGGTTGCACAGAAAAAGCCCGGGACATAATGGAGTCCTTTGAGAACCCTTTTAGGATGGTGAGTAGTGCAGGTGTACAAGGCCAGCAGGAGCTGCAACCACATGTCCTTTCACCTGGGTAGGAAAGCAGGGCTGTGGAGGGGGAGCCCAAGTCCCACATGTCGGTCATCCGTGGTGTCCACGTGGGGACCCGACACTGGCGACAGTAATGCGTCTGGCAGGCCAGGTGCCGGCTCTTGGCGCTCGCACTGACTGTACCCTTCCGCAGTTCCTGCCTTCTCTAGAACACAAGGCCCACATCTCTCAAGCAGCAAAGTTCGATCCTTCTTCAAAAATCTATGAAGTAAGTAGCTTCTTGTTTCAGAGCAGTAGCTCTCTCAAGGGACTCCCCACCTGAGTTATGTTCCCGTGTCAGCCAGGCTTCAGAATCTCTGTACGCCACTGTAGGCATGCTTCTAGGGAAAGGCCACACTGCAGCCTAGGCCTCAGAAGCCTTTGGGAATCTCTACGACATAGGGTTTGGGTCCGAGGACAAGCATGCTTAGGAGCATGCTTGCCTGACTTGTGCGAAGCCCTGCTTTGATCCCAGCACCACACAGAGCTGTCCTGCATGCCTGTAATCTCAGCACTTGGGAGCTGACAGCAGAAGGATCAGAAACTCAAAGTCATCTTTGGCTACATAGTGTGTTCTAGGATAAACTGGGATTTATGATGCCCCGCCTTTTAAAAAAAGAAGAAAAAAGCCAGCTCTGGTTACTAAAGTACATAAATAATACAGTTTATAGCATTTGTACGTGTGTATGTCACTTGAAAGCTCCTAAAGGGAGCAGCTTGAATCTGAAGAGGCACTGACTCGTGCTGCGGACAGGAACAGCCTTCCATGGGTCCCACCGTTTCTGGGAGGCAGCATGTGGATTCACAGCCTCCATTTTTTTTTCTGTACGAAGGATATGTTCTCATGACACAGACAGCACACCCCTGTCACTAGACAGCAGCCTGACAGGCCTCCCTCAGGCCTGTGCTAAGGGTTAGCCTCCTGCTTTAGGAATGGGGACAAGTGCCAGCAAGGTGGCTCAAAGGGCGAAGGAGCCTGTCACCACGAGAACGGGCTCCAAGTTGTGTTTTGGCCTTCACACAGTACACAGCATGATACACAGACATACACAATAAGCGAATAAAATTTAATAAGAACGGCCAAGTGGCTGGTGTCATGGTGCACACCTTTAGTCCCAGCACATGGGAACGCAGAGGCAGGTGGTTCTCTGTGAGTTTGAGGCCAACCTGGTCTACATAGCAAGTTCTAGGCAGCTACATGGTGAGAGTCAATCTCTAAATAAATAAAGACTAAAAAAGGAAGCAGGAAGACCTGGACTTGGGGACTTGGCTCAGTGGTAGCACTTGTTTAGCAAGCACAGGGCGCTAGCTCCAGACCCAAACCAAGGGGAGAAAGAGGCCAGGCATAGTTCCACACCTTTAATCCTAGCATTTCAGAGGCAGGGGCAAGTAGATCTCTGCATTAAAGGTCAGCCTGGTCTACATAGGTTCCAGGCCAGCCAGGACCACATAGACCTTGTCTGGAAGAAAAAAGAGGGTTGGGGCTGGGAATAAAGAGTTCGGTGTACAACTGTAAACCCAGCGCTTAGACAGTGGAGGTCATCATGGACTGCGTAGAACCTTGGAAGCCTAGGCTCAAAACCAAAGTAAGAAGAAGTTAAGTGGGCTTTTATCTCCTGCCACCTAGTTGTGGCCAAGGCCACAGCTGTAAGTGTGACAGAAAGGGAAACACAGGACTGAGAGGAGACCCACTGTAGCCCAGCTTTGTTTACTAACCGGGCACCTGAGGCTTCCCGGTTTGGAGCGTGGACTGGATTGAATGAGATGTCCATGTGAGCTCATGCAGGCTGGTGCCTGGGATTCAGCTGTACTTTGTCCTCCTTAACAGGGGTCTTAATAAGCAAAGCTATCAAAAAGATGGTTTCTTTAGATTTGGAATGTGTGCTGTTACTAGGTTAGCATGACCTGGGTTCCCTCTGAAACAAGGAGGCACCCCTAGGTAGCTACTGGTTTGGGTTTGGGTTTGGGGTTTTGATCATTGTCTATTTTCATTATAGATCAGCAACCGCTGGAAGCTGGCCAGCCAGGTCCAGGTCCAGAAAGAACCTAAAGAAGCAACCAAGAAGAAGGTAGCTGAGCAAACAGGTAGCGTCCATGTCCTTACAAATGCAGGGTCTCTGAAGGGATGACCCTGGCACATCAGTCTGATTGAGGACTTGAATGACCAGTGTCATTGAAAGACAGGTCAGCGAGCAGAACAGGCCCAGCCTCCACCCCCTGGAGTTCAGCTTCTACCCGGATGGTGCACAGTCACTGCCGATGTGTTCTGCTCCTGTAAAGCAGGGGTGCTGTTATGTAGAGAGGGAACAGGCAGAGAATGCAGCTGTCTGGTTGCTGGAGAGAAAGGGCAGTCCAGGTCACCTGAAGTGACAGAGCCTGGCTCGGTTCCGAGGAAGAGTGGACTGAAGCAGAGTCCAAGGTCCCGTGTGGTGGCTGGCTAGCATGCCCAGAATACCTGGGGACGAGAAGCAGGCAAGCAGGCAAGGCCTGTTTGAGGACTGGCTGGTCAGTAGAGTGACTTGGCAGAGCTCTGAGCAGAGGGGATCCAGCTGACACATTGAAAGCAGAGGGACAAAGCCAGGCGGTGGCGCACGCCTTTGAGCCCAGCACTCAGGAGGCAGAAGCAGGCAGATCTCTGTGAGTTTGAGAGCAGCCAGAGTTACAACCGAAAAACCCTGTCTCAAGAAGAAAGAAAATAAATAAACTTTAAAAAAGAAAGCAGAAGGACAGAAAGCCTGAGCCTAATTAAGAGACACAACAGTAACAGGCGACAGATTTGCTGTCAGAACCTAGACTCCTGTCTGAGAGCCAGCACTTGGTGATAAATTGGATGAGGCATGGGAAATAGGAAGGGAGGTTGGGGACAGAGGTTTGTCCTGAGCAGGTAGGAGAATAGGGTTACTGGCTGTGAGAAAAGTTCTCTGCACTAGCAGAGGAGCCATCTTTAAAATGAGGCCTGACTGTTGGCCATTGACCCTAAGTATCAGAAGCCATTAGGTGTTTGACCTTAGAGGCACAGACAGGGTGAGCCTATTGGTTAGAACCTGTAGTTAAGGCCAAGGAGCACTGAGCTGAGCCCAAGGGACGGGTGGAGGGAGGGCCCACAGCGCTGGCCCTTGTGCCCAGGTTGGATGGACAAATGGCAGGAAGTCCACAAACAGTTCTCTCTCGCAGCTGCCCGGGAGCAGCCAGAGGAGGAGTCCACCGCGGCTGTGCTTGAACAGGCCATCCCCGTGCGGCAGCAGGCCGCGGTATGTGCTCCCTTTCCCCTTTTCAGAAACAGACGTCCCTGGTCATGTTCAGGGTTTCCTGGACCATTGTGGGGGGCTCAGTACACTCAGCTTGATAGTTTTTTCCCCAGCTGACCTGGGCTTGTCAGTTAGGACCTGCCTCTCTCCTCAAACCAGCGGACATTAAAATTCTCTTAAGAGTTCTTTGTGTCTTTGGTAAACCCTCATAGCACTGGGCAATGGCCTGGCAGTAGACAAAGCACGGGGACATTGCTGTGCCCCAGTCTAATCTAGAGACCTCTTTGTTCTTGGGGTCTTATTTTTGAGGGTTAGTTTCATGACAGGGTTTCTCTATGTGTCCCTGGCTGTCCTGGAACTCATCTGTAGACCAGGCTGGTCTCCAACTCAGAGATCCGCCTGCCTCTGCCTCCCAAGTGCTGGGATTAAAGGCGTGTGCCATCGTGCAGTGTGAGACCTCTGTGTTCTTGCCACACCCAGACCATTCTAGAATCCCATTCTTAACCTCTGCCTTCAGTGACCTGATAACATTGTCAGTTAGGGACTTGCTATAGCTAATAGGAGCTAAGTGTGTCTGTCCCTCAGTCCAGCCTCAGCTCGTGTCCCCAGCTAGGACAGGTGGAGCATCCCAGCCGGGTACCTGAAATCGAAATGTCCCCATCCAAACTTTCTGAGCCCAGACACAAGTGGGAAATTCCACACTCAAAGTTACTTGAAGTTACATGATGTTACCTGCACTCTGTGTGTCTGAGTTGTAAGTGAAGTCCAGGCAAATCTCATGTTTAGACTTGGGGCCTAGCCTGAGCTATCTCACCGTGAAATCCGTCTGCCCCAGCATCTCTGCTCACTCATTCCCATGCTTCCATCCCTGCTCGTTCTCACCTTGCAGCTAGAAAATGCCACTAAGAAGAGAGAGAGAGCCACGAGTGACCTGAGGATCGCAGAACAAAAGCAGGAGAAGAAACGACTAAAAAGCTCCAAGAAACCCAAGGACCCAGATCCCCCAGGAAAAGGGTTCACTCCTTACGACTACAGCCAGTCAGACTTCAAGGCTTTTGCTGGTAAGGACCAGGAGGATGCACTAAGGAGACAGCTGGCCATTTGAGGTGGGAGGAAGCTGCAGGGTACAGGCTAGCTCAGTGAGCCCCGCCCAGGACACAGGGCAAGCAACGGCCCAGAATCCCGTCTGTTGTTTGAAGCAGATTCTCAGCGTTGTCCGTGGCCTAGCAGGATGGCCTTCAGTGTGACACGTGCTTAAGTTCCCTCCCACATCCAGAGGATCAAGATGAGGCTGAAGGCACTGCTCCCAAAGCCCACGGTGACCTCTTGTGACCCCTTAGCCCAGAGGTGCTGTGCAGAGAGGAGTGTACATGTGGCACTGGCTACTCTGTAGCAGCCTCTGCAGCTTGGAAGAGAGCGGGCCACACAGTCCATACACCGGCATTGTCAGGGGTGTCTCCTCATCCACATGATCAGCAGTGGCACGGGATCTCCTTGGTACAAAAGTGTCAACCTGCCTCTGGCAGCCTGGGAACAGGCCTGTGGACGGCCTGGTCTCGGGACTGCCCGCAGCTCTTGGAGCACAGGAAAGGGTGGCGGCTGATGCTGGTGCTTCCTGAAGCCAGGCCCTGGCCTGCTGGCCTTTTCGTTTGCTCACTGCCGTGATGATCGCTCTTTCTTTTCAGGGGACAGCAAATCCAAGCCCTCCTCCCAGTTTGACCCAAATAAGCCAGAGCCTTCCGGGAAGGTAAGGCTGCAGCAGGCACCCTGGGCCTGCAGTCTCCTGTCCTCCTCAGCTGTAGGGACTATCCGGGAACCCTTTGCACCCTCTTCCTCACCGCATTCCTTCTCGAGTGCAGACAGTACTGCTAGTTGTCCACAGTAATATATGATTCTTTTTTGGTGGGGGTGGGGAGAGTATGTTTTGGTTTGGTTTTTGTTAGGTGGAGTCTTGCTATATAGCCCAGGTGGCCTAGAACTCACAACCCTCCTGCCTCCACCATTTAAGTGCTGGGATTACAGGTGTGTGCCATGATGTCTGGGTTGGCATGCCATTGCAAAGGGTGTCGTTGGGTCTGCTGCCTGGGCCGGACGGAGATGCTGCCCTACACAGGGAAGGGGCTGCGTGTGTAACTCATACCTGCCTCGGGTCTCTGCTGCCCATGCTGAATTTGAATTTCCTAGTAAGCAATGGGTGGGGCCAAGCAGAGCCCTCCTGTGCCTGTCGCAG
This sequence comes from Cricetomys ansorgei, assembly GCA_026225945.1. Taxonomy (NCBI): domain Eukaryota; kingdom Metazoa; phylum Chordata; class Mammalia; order Rodentia; family Nesomyidae; genus Cricetomys; species Cricetomys ansorgei. The sequence continues at coordinate 834,571 of JAMJFZ010000165.1, read as the reverse complement.
TTCAGCCTGACAGGCACATGTGCTGGGGACAGAATGCCTGACTTAGCTCCAGTGTCTTCCTCCTGGGCTGTGGTCATCAGCTTACACGTCAGCTTACACAGCTCTCTTCTCTTGCAGAAATGTGTTGCAGCCAAAAAATTCAAACAGTCAGTGGGAAACAAGAGCATGTCCTTTCCGACGGGAAGTCAGAAAGGTAGGTGGCCAGGCCAGCAGGAAGCCTCCGCTGTGCCTGGGAGCAGCAGCAGGGCGCACTCTAGGGGCTTCAGCTGGACAGAAAGCAGGAGCAGACACGCTCTCCATGTCAAGTTCACACTCACAATACATAGATCCCATGCCTCAAATCCATCCTTCCCTTGGTTACACTGAAGTTTCCCACTGGGTCCCTCACCTCAGAGTGCGTGAGAGCACGTGAATGGGGATTTTTCCCACACCAATTTGTTTCTTAGAGATAAGAGAAATCAGGAGGTGGGTCACTGGGGAGTGTTTTCATAGCATAACTGCTCGTGCTGGAGTGAACTTGGGGGTCAGGCTCCCCACACATGAAGCAGGGCAGGCTTGCTGCCACAGACCCCACCTACCCCAGCGCCCAAGCGTAGACCTCATGCTGCTGTCTGGCTCAGTCCTCTGGGACCCTAAGCAAGCCATCCCTTGCTATGTTGGTAAGATTTGGTCCGCTCCTAAACCTGAAGAAGTAACTCTGGTTTTCATCCATCTCTGCAGAGGCTTCCGGCACAACTGGCCAAAGAGATAGTGGTATTGGAGAGACCACGGGGCCTGCGGGCAGTGCTACTTTGTACAAACCCATTTTAGAGTCATTAAAATTCATTTCTACTGGAAGAAAGCTGGTTCTGGCTTTATTTTTCACTTTCACCACAGCTCTGGCAGGAAGGACGATCTCACCCTGTTCAGAGACCAGGAGAGGAGCATGCCCAGAAACCCAAAGCCATGCCCACGGGAGTGCAAGGGTGCTCACCCTCTGCATCTGGGGGATCTGGGAGCTGCTGGGGGCCAGTCTTGCCATGGCCTGGCTCTGCCTCAGCTACTCATGACGCACTGCTGGGAGAGCCGGCTCTGCCTCCCTCAGCTCATGACGTGGGGACACTGGGCATGGTCTCATTGTCATCCAGTCTAGGCTGCACTCCAGCTTCAGTCCTCCTGCCTCAGTCTCCGAGTCCTGGGCTCACAAGTGTATGCCACTATATCTAGCAGTACTGTCTCCTCCCGTTCTCTGAGACAAGGTCTCACTGTGAGCCCAGGCTGGCTTTAAACTCACAGGCTAACCTACCCCAGCCTCCAGAGCACTGTGATCACAGGTGCGAGCCACCACACCCAGCTCTCATCGCACTGCTAGGCAAGTGAGCTAATATTCCTAGCCCGTCCAGCTTTTCCTTTTCTTTTTACATCATTTGTTGTGTGTGTGTCTGTGTGTGTGCACGTGCACAGTCTAGTGTGGGGGTCAGAGGACAATTTATGGGAATCAGTCTCCTATCATGTGGGTCTTGGAGATCAAACTCAACTTGCCAAGCTTCGTGGCAGGTGCCTTTACCCATTGAGTCATTTCTGCAGCCCCTACCCCTCACCCCATTTTTAGCTCTTTGAGACAGGTTCTGGCTTCAGACTTGCTGTGTAGTCAAGAGTGACCCCGAACCGATTCTCCCGCCTCCGCTTCCTGAGGCTGAGATTACTGGGTATTGCACACACTGTTTTGTACTATCCATGATGTGACACTGAACGGCTCTTTAAAAATGTGTAGTTAGACTTACCGTGCGTGAGGCATGCGTGTAACTGCCCGTGTGGTCAGAGGTCAGAGGTGGGATTCTTACTCTCCACTCTGGTTGTGGGGAATCAAACGCAAGGCATGAGCCTTGATGACAAGCGCCTTTGTCCCCTGAGCCCATCTGGCCACCCAGCATTGGGCTCCTTAGATAATCTGTGAGCAGATGCTTGACTCCTCCTGCCCCCAAGGTGAGCTGTTGAGGGAGCCAGCACAGCAGCCTCTGGCTTCAAAACCCGCTCACCTTGTACTTCTGAGCCATCGCTCTGCCGCTGGCCATGTGCCCAGCCCCGCCATGATGTTTTCACAGATACTTAAGCTGCGAACCTTCTTCTCTGGAAACTTTTAACGATTATTTAGTGGGTGTATGCATAGGGATTGAGGTCTGAGGAAAACTGCAGGAGTTGTTTTCTCTCCTTCCACCGTGTGGGTCCCAAGGATTGAGCCGAGGTCTTCTGGCATGGTTGCAAATGCCTTTATCCACTGAGCCACTCACAGGTCCTTCTCTGAAATTTATCCCCCAAACCATTAAGAAGCCTGAGCGCTTGTCACCCATGAGAGCTCCACTCCATAAGAGCAGCAGCCCTGACCTCAGGTGGGTCTCTGGTTGGTCTCCGTTTCTCAGACTGCAGGAGGAGGCTGCGGCAGGAGAGTTCCTAAAGGGCCCTCTCTGCTCAGAGCACCTCAAGCAGCTTGCCAAGCCACACAACTGCGGAGTGCGCTCCCATTCAACCACAGCTGCTTCCCCGCTGGCTCACCCTGCCACTGCCCTGGCCTGCCTTCTCTCCCTTTGTACATCTCAGCACTGGGAGAGATGGCATGGCTGTCCTGACTAGGGAGACAACCTGGTTTCTGCCTGGCATCTGAAGTAGCATTGTGGTTTTCGGTGGACTGGGTAGTGAGACTAAAGGCAAAACCACAGCCTTCCCTCCTGGTCCCCAGCTGGCTGCACTTCTGGTAGTTGTGCTTTTGGCAGAGTTTTGCTTGCAGGGTTTCTTGTTTGTTTCTATATAGCTCTGGTTGTTCTGAACTCACTACTACGTGGACCAGGCTGGACTCAAACTCAGAGATTCACCTGCCTCTGACTTCCCCAAGTGCTAGGATTAAAGGCGTGTGCCATCCCCCACCCTTCCCCACCCAGGCTTCACTTGGAGTTTTTTCAGTAGCTCAGTCTTCCTAACGCTGAAAGGTGTGGCCAACTCGGCCTCCTGGAAGGCACATGCTACAGCAACTTGTTCCCCTCCCTTGCTTCCCAGGGGAGGGATCTTCAGGGTCTGCTAGCTCCAGGAACCATTCCTAGCCTTGTGGCATCAGCATTTAGGCTCAGGGCTCCTGGCAAGTTAACAGCCAAGTATATAGCCCAGAGGCAGAACTGCACCGACTCTCTCACCAGAGTACAGGCTGTCCCTCAAGCCTGTAAAACTGGACCAAATATCTTCATCTGGGCCACTCTGATCCTTGGATGCTGTGGCAAATTTTCTAGAACTACCTTCCTCACTCCCCACCCCCACCCACCCAAGGCACAAACAGGGCTCCCAGGCTTGAGGCCACAGCTCAAAGCAACAGCTCACGCCCTTCAGCCTGCGAGTTATGACAAGGGAGCACGCTCCCGCTCCAGGTGGAGGCTGTTGAATGTCAGTCAGAAGCCATCCCCGGCACCGTGTCAGGAATAGCTTATTCCGGGTTCATCCTCCTTCCTCAGCATTCGAACTGTGTGTGGAGCAATTAGCATTTAATATTGGTCATTAGCATGCTTAATGTGATTCTGATAAGTTCCTTGACATTTTCATAAAAGCAGCAAGTTCCCTCCCACCCTTCAAGAAGCAAGACCCAGCTTGTAAAAAAATAAAAAATAAAAAACCCTCGCGCGCCAGCGCTTTCTGGCGCTGAATATGCACGTGCCGGGCCTCTTCCTGGGCTCTGCTGGTAAATTTAGACACTTCAGGAGAGAGCGCCGCTCTTCATCCCGCGGCCACCCGCTCCTGGCTCACGATCCACAGCAAAGCAGCCAAGTGTGGGGACCACCCTCCAAGTAAACACAAGCCCGCCGCGCACCGCACTAGACACACAAGCCCAGTGAGCGGCCAAAAATCGAGGCCCCGGCCCTCGAACCCCTGCGCCGGCGCGGCCCGCCCCGGAACCCTCCCGCCGCCGGGGCCGTCGGCCCCACGTGGCCCGGCAGCCGGCCGCACTACCCTGCTGCCGCTGACGGACAGCGCGCCCCAACCAATCAGCGCTGGCTGCGGCCTGACGGCCAATGAGCACCTGGCGAAGCGGCGGCCCGGCCCACGCCGCCATTGGTGGGCCCGGGCTCCGCCCCTCGCTGCAAGCCCCGCCCCGAGCGGGTTAGGTTGTGGCGCGGGCGGCGGGCTGAGCTGGTCCCGTTGTGCTGCGGCTCCGCGCGGCCTGCAGTCCCGGGCCCGCGACGCGCGCCGCCCGCCATGGAGCCCGGCCCCGACGGCCCAGCCGCACCCGGCCCCGCCGCCATCCGCGAGGGCTGGTTCCGAGAGACCTGCAGCCTGTGGCCTGGCCAGGCCCTGTCGCTGCAGGTGGAGCAGCTGCTGCACCACCGGCGCTCGCGGTACCAAGACATCCTCGTCTTCCGCAGGTACCGCCGGCCGCGCGCCGGGACAGCTGTCAGAAGTTCTGCGCTAGGCCCGGCTCCCGCGCGCTATGCCCGCGCCGGGCCCCGCGTCCACGTGTCACTCCTGGGACACGTCAGTCGAGGGGACCCCGAGGCCCACCCAGCCCCCATCCGTGGCCGGCATGCCACGTGTCACCCTGACGGCCCACTCCGGGGCCCCGAGGTGGCCACGATGCGCGCCCAGGGCGGGCTGGGACCCGTTCTCCCCGCGCCCCAGGACCCATATCCCCGACTGTCACTCTGCCCGCAGTAAAACCTACGGCAACGTGCTGGTTCTGGATGGCGTCATCCAGTGCACCGAGAGGGACGAGTTCTCCTACCAGGAGATGATCGCCAACCTGCCGCTCTGCAGCCACCCCAACCCGAGGAAGGTACCGCATTTCCCCGGGGTTCGCCCCCGACCTCGGGGTCCCAAGAAGCTGGGCTGGCACTAGGTGAGGGTGTGGGCGGGCAGACCTTGCCCAGATGTCTGTCGGGATGAGTGGAGCCCCTGAGGGAGCTGGTCTCTTGAGAAGCCCTGAGGAGAGAAGGGGGTGGGGGGATCCGTGCTGCCAGGACCCCGAGGCACAGCAGGTAGAGCATGACTCAGAGAGAGACCTGTAGCTGGGAGGAGCATTGACAGCCTTACTCCAGGTTCTGTGGGAGTGGACCTGCTCAGTCCTGACTTGTCCTTCCCCCACCCAGGTGCTGATCATCGGCGGTGGAGATGGGGGCGTCCTGCGGGAAGTGGTGAAGCACCCCTCTGTGGAGTCTGTGGTCCAATGTGAGATCGATGAGGTAGGTGCTCTACAGGAGGCCTAGGTTTGAGTCACCAGAGTGAGCTCTGTCCCATCCTGACTCTGTACCCTAAGGCAGTGTTCTTAACCATCCTTGGCTTGTTTCCTCAGTCTGAAATTATGATTCAATAGGAAAACCAAATAGAAGCTTGGCACACACAGCACCAAGGGTGTTAAATCTTAGTACATTCAGAGTTGGTTTCTTACTTAAGGCCCAGGCAGGGGACAGGGACATCTCCAACAACTCAGGCTCTACCCTTTGCACCCGGTGTGGTTTAGTGAGCATGTACTGTATGCTCAGTGTTGCCCAAGGTGCTGGGATGATACAGTGGTGGGCAAGAGAGTTTCTGGGTTGCAGGGAACATCATGGGTGACCTATTGGTGCTAGACAAGGGTAGAAGCCACAGAAGACGCAGGATACAGGCCATTCGCCTATTAAGGAAGGGTATGGCCGCACATACCTATAACCCCAGCAATTAGGTAGAAGCAGGAAGATCTAGTAAGAACCAGGGTGCCAGCGTTCCTCCCATTTTATAGATCCGTGAAACTGAGGGTTCCAAAAAGGAAGGACTTGTCCCAGGAGTCCCTAACCTCTGGCCCAGCCGAGCCCAGCCCCCCCTGTCCCCTTCTCCAGGATGTCATCGAAGTCTCTAAGAAGTTCCTGCCTGGCATGGCCATCGGCTACTCCAGCTCAAAGCTAACCCTCCATGTGGGCGATGGCTTTGAGTTCATGAAACAGAACCAAGATGCCTTCGACGTCATCATCACCGACTCCTCAGACCCCATGGGTGAGCCAGGGCAAGCCCCGCCCCCTGCAGCAGCTGCCCCCAAGCTAGAGCTGTGTTCTCCCTCGACACCACAGGATGGAGAGGAGAGTGGGGGTCTGGCTCTAATCCATAGTGACCTCAGTTTCCTCTTCAACCTCTCCACTGCTCTTGGTTGGCCAGCATCCGGGTGTGGTATATGTAGTGGTCCTTTGCTGCGTTCCAGAAATTTCCTGCGGGACTGGGGTTAAATGTGGGACCCCTCAGATGTTAAGGCAGTGGGCTCCACATTCCACAAACTTGGGTCCGACACCAGCTCTGCTACTGAGCGATGGTGTGGCTGTGTAGTGGGTGACGGTGGCCTGGAGGTCTCAGCTGGGGTGGCCATGGTCTCTGCCCCTGTAGGGCCTGCTGAGAGCCTCTTCAAAGAGTCCTATTACCAGCTCATGAAGACAGCGCTCAAGGAAGATGGCATCCTCTGCTGCCAGGGTGAGCATGGGGGTGGTGGGATGGCAGGGTGGGCCGACTGCCCTCTCTGTGCAAGGCTGACCACGCATGGCCTCTCCCACAGGCGAGTGCCAGTGGCTGCATCTGGACCTCATCAAGGAGATGCGGCACTTCTGCAAGTCTCTCTTCCCCGTGGTGAAGTATGCCTACTGCACCATCCCCACCTACCCCAGCGGGCAGATCGGCTTCATGCTGTGCAGCAAGAACCCGGTGAGCTGGGGGCTGCCTGGGGGGGGGGGGCACAGGCAGGCGCTGAGAGCCCCGACTTGACACCTTCTGACCCCTGGTTCCCAGAACACCAACTTCCAAGAGCCCGTGCAGCAGCTGACACAGGCCCAGGTAGAGCAGATGCAGCTCAAGTACTACAACTCGGACATGCACCGCGCGGCCTTCGTGCTGCCTGAGTTCACCCGCAAGGTGAGTGGTGGCCTGCCGGGCTCTGTGCTGGGCCTCCTCGCCCTGCACCTCCTCCTGATTGCCTTCATGTCCCACCAGGCCCTGAATGACGTAAGCTGAGCCCAGGTGCCACCACGACACCGCCCGAGACCTCAATCAGACTGGACCAAGGAGCTTCCAAGGTGTCTAGGGCCCCCAGCCCTGGACTAGACTCCCAAATGGCTCTCGCTCACCAACCAAGTGTTACAGGCCCCAAATGCTGCCTGGCCTGCCCTGCTGGGTGGACTCAGTGTGTGTGTCTGTCTTATCTCTGTGGCGTTCAGCCCCAAGCCTATACCAGCTCTGTACAGCACCGTCTATGCCCTGTGTTAACCAACAAAAAACACGTGTATTTATAACAAACTTAGTCATGGCCCCTGACCTTTTCTGGTCCTTCCAATGATACTGCCGGATGTGGAGGTGCTCTGTGGCCTCTGGCACAGAGGGGACCCAGCAGCTGTAAGGCCAGCCCCCAGATCCCTCCGGAGAACCTGATTAGCCATTCATCTCCCCATCTCCAAGTGCCAGAGAGCCTGCTCTAAGACCCAGTGCTGTGGGGTAATGGGGCCAGGTAGGACAACCTGAGAGATACAGCTTTTGAACTTCCCTGCAGTGTTCAGGGAGTGGCCATCTTGCAGGACTGGGCAGGGTGCACCCTTGGTACTAGAACCTGGCCAGTCACCCCCTGGAACCTGTTTAATCACATCTGCATCGCCAGACTGCGCTTCTGCTGTAGAGCCAAACCTCAAGGTTCCATGAGGTTCTAGGCGCAGGGCTGTTCTCTCTCCAAGGTGCTGAATCTGACCCTCCACAGCTACACCGCAGCTTCTGGCTCACACTCACCAGGACCAGGGCTCTGGTTTCTGAAGATAGGGATCAGGTCCAGGTTTTCATATCCACTCCCTGCTCAGGAATGGCTATGAAAGTTAGAGCAACAATCACCACCTCCTTCCCCACCAACCAAGGGGCAGGGAAAGAGGAGTTTATGTGGAAAGTGCCTTGCTGGGGCAGTGGTCCCCCGCTAAAGAGACACTGCAATCCCCTCCCTCACTTGAGCCAGAGGCCCTGTGTCAATGGGGTAATCCTGGACCAATGAGAACGGGACCCAGGGTCTGGCACAGCCAGACCATGTGCCAGAAAGCTGGTTGCTCTCACTGTGTTCTGGCCTCGGCTGACTTCTATGATGCTCATTCTACTGCTTGCCCATCCTGACGTCAGGATACTCCCATCTGCTCTCATGTTCACCCACCGAGGTGAAGGACAGAATTGCTCTGCTGTGAGCCTGACAGGCTGAGTGCCAAGCACCACAGGTGACATCTGCAGCTGAGCATGGACCACCATCCTCCAGCCTGAGAGACCCAAGCAAGAGCTGCTGGGGGGAGCCTGTGGGACAACCACCAGACCCCTAAGTCAGGTATCTGGAACCGGGCTAGGGTCGGTCGGGTCTCCAGTCTGCCTCCCGCTTGCACTGTGACAATCTCCTCAGTTCTGCCCGGCCCCCAGGGCTGTGGCTGTAGAGCCACATCCATCAGCTCCCTGAGCCAAGTATTCCAAGATGGAAAAGAGCAGGTGTAGATCCAAGGAATTTCCACAGTGCAGCTTATTCCCGGCTCTGTCTGAGCTACTGACACAGCCGCGGAATTTATGAATAGACAAGCTTGTACTGGGAAATAGAAATCTTTGGTTGGTTGGTTTTTCTAGATAGTTCCTCTGTGTGGCTAGCTGTGTTTGAACTCAGAGATCTGCCTGCCTCTGCCTCCTGAGAGCTGGGATTAAAGGTGTGTACTACCTCACCCGGCTGGGTATTTTAACCAGAGTTAGTTTTTTGTTTGTTTTGGCATTTTTGTTTTTTGCTTTTGAAACAGGGTTTCTCTGTTGTAACTCTGGCTGTCCTGGAACTCTGCAGACCAGGCTCACAGAACTCAGAGATCTGCCTGCCTCTGCCTCCCAAGTGCTGGGATTAAAGATATATGCCACCTGGTTTACCTAGAGTTTTTAAACTGAGATTAACCATGTCCTGGCTTAAGGATTCCAACAGTCCATTGGTTTTCTCTCTCGCTTCCCTTCCTGGTGCATGGCTGAAAGGTGCAAGGCTGAGCTATCTGTAGCCAGCTCAGCCCCTGGAAGGAAAGCACAGGGTGTGGTCAACGCATCCTGGCAAGTCCCCAGATCAGAGGACTGAGCTGCTGCTGAGAACAAATCAGACTCTCAGGAAAGGCTGTCAGAGGAGCATATCTCATTAAAGCGAAGGTGGTTACATTTATAGGGTACAGGCAGGGGAGAGTCTAGTACCCAGAGATGGGATCCATTGGTTTGGTTAAGACAAGGATACTGGAGTAGCCTCATTTGCCTGTGGAGCTCAAAAAGCATCAAGGTCTTGCAAGAGCACCTTCTGCATAAGGTGTGGTCCCACGGAAAAAGGAAGACACCTTATCAGAAAATGGGCTCAGCCCTAGGCTTCCAGCTACAGCGCAGATAAGCACCAACCAAGCCACATTCCTTTGCTAGTGACCTGTGAAGTTTTGGCCAGGGCTAAGAAAAGTGAGGAGCAACTGAACTCCTACCTCTGTCAAGATGAGAAAATCTGGGGTTCAAGGCTTGCTTCAACTCACTCTCAGCCCTAGGATGGCCCCAGATATTGTGTTGCTCAGGGGAAACAGTGGATCAAATCCTGGGTTGATGTCTGGGAAGTCATCTTTTCTGCCTGCTTATTTTATTACGTACTTATTTGGCTTTGTCCCTAGTTATGGTCACAGCTCCTAAAACCCTTGGAATTTGTTTTTGTTTTGTTTTTCGAGGCAGGGTTTCTCTGTTGTAACTCCAGCTGTCTTGGAACTCACTCTGTAGACCAGGCTAGACTGCCTCCTGAGTACTGGGATTAAAGGCATGCGCCACCACTGCCCAGCAGGAATTTCTTGATGGGAATGACCTGTGTCAACCTTAATAAGTCCCTACCGATGACACCTGACTTTGCTAATGAGGTGATTTGAGTGGGAGACACAGAAAGCCTGCGCCAGGTCATTACTGCAGGAATGCTCTGGCCTCCGGGAAAGGGGCCAGATGGGTGACATTTGTCATCTGAGACACTGCAAGCAGAGGCCTGAGAGTCCAGGTTCTGAAGCCTGGGACAGTGACCAGAGGGGCGTAGGTTTTGTGCCGGCCCACGGCCCTCTGCAATGTCCTCTGATGACTTACGTGTGTTTTCTTGGGTTCTGTGAATGGAACCTGAAGAGGGGTTCACAGAGACCCCGATTAAAAAGTCAGTCACTCCTAGTGATGGCTGTCCTAGGTGAAGCAAGTCTTGTAAACTTTCCCTGGGATCTGCCGTCGCTGCCACGTGTCAGGCCAGCTAGGCTGCTTCATTACGCAGAGTGTGTAAGGAGACATCCATACACCAGTCCCCAAAGAGCCGTCCGTGTGCAGTGGTAGACCATTGGCAGTTTTCTCTTTGTGTCTAAATAACAAACCCACTTAACTGGGTTTGTGGGCTTGGCCATGTCTGCCATCATTGATTGGTTGGTTTTCTGTGAGGATTTGGAACCGGAGATGCTGTTCAGTGGTAGAGTACTTACCTGGCACGTGGACGGCCATGGATTCCATCCCAGCAAGGTAGAAGCAAGGATGTAACTCCTCCCCCCTCTTCTGCCTACCTGCCCACCTTGGTAAGCGGTCTTCACATGTAGCATGCTCGCAGCTGAGACAGGAAGTAGCCCTTTGTGGTTTAATCTCCAAAGTATGAGGTTTTTCCCACACTTTGGTTGGTTGGCTTGTTTTCATTTTAAATTTTTAAGGATTTATGTGTCTGCCATGTGTGTATGGGTGCCTATAGAGGCCAAAAGAGGGGCTGTAAGTTCAGTGCTGGAACTGAAACTCCGGGTCCTCTGGAAGAACAGCATGTGCTCATAACCACCGACCCATCTCCTTTCCTCATCTTTCAAAAGAGAAATATTGTGACAAAACCTTTCCTTCTACTCACCCCAATAGGAACCCTGACAGACCAAAGTCCAAAAACCAGTGAGTTTTATTGGGGTTACTTACAGAAATATGGGGCAGGGGCCACTTACAGGAGCAGAAACGACTCAAGGACAGCTGCATCACCAAAGCCCACCCCAGTGTGAGTTACAGCTCACAGAGCTGGGAACCCGGAGCTCACTGCACAGCCTGCAGGCCGTTCAACAGGCTGGAGTGTCCTGTCCTGGTGCCGGTTCCTCCGTTGGTCTGAGTCTCTTCCAGGAAGGTGGTCTGTTCTGTGCAAAGACTCTCCTATGCAGCTCAGCTTCCTTCATCTGAGAGGGAAACTCAGCCTTCATTGTTTACTCGGGGAGGGATCTAGTGAATCTGGTCAGTTTCAGGAACTTCCTGGATCTATTTTGAGTTGTTTACCTACCTGCTTAAGGAGCTTCCTTGCAGGATGGAATGTTTCAAACAAACACCAAAAAATTTAAAATTCAGTGGAAACAGGGTTGCTTGTGGCAATGAAAGAAGAGGAGGAGAACGGGACCAGGCTCCTGGCACACTCCTGCAATCCCAGCACTTGGGAGGCTAAGGCAGGTCAACTGAGTTCAAAGACAGCGTGGCCTACCTAGTGAAACACTCAGCAAACAAGGGGCCTGGAGAGGTGGCTCAGTGGCTAGGAGCAGTGTTTGCAGAAGACCTATGTTCAGTTTGAAGCACCTACATGGTGGTTCAGAACCATCTGCAACTCCAGGTCCAGGGGATCCGTAGTCCTCTTCTGATCGCCACAGGCACCAGGCATGCGCATGATGCGCAAACATACATCCAGGTGAAAGATGAAAAAAAAAAGTCCAGAGAGATAGCTGAGTGGAAACGGTGCTTGCCACTAAGCACGACCAATTCAGTTCGATCCTGGGACCCGTACAGTAGAAGGAGATCAATTGTGGCAAGCTGCCCTCTTGACTGGCATGCTAGCTCACATGACAGGTGGTAAAACAAAGGGTGGAAATCAGTGGGTAAAGGCACTCGCCATCCAAGCTTCGAGACTTGAGTTCAATCCCCACACCCACATAAAGGTTGTAGAAAAAACCAACTCCACAAAGGTGCCCTCTGACTCCCCCACATATAGTGACAAGCATGCCCCACCCCTAGTAATATAAAAAATGTAATTAAAAAGATAAATGAACTTGGGAGGTTATGTAGGAAGCATTCTTGCCTATGATAGCCTGGTAGGAACTATCTCGAAACTCCCAGGAACACAAGCTGCACAGAAGCCAGGGCAACCTTACCCAAGAAGAACTTAAGACATCTGCAGGCAGCTGTCGGCTTAGCCCCACGTCACTCTTGTTTTTAGTCATCCTGGGCAGGAGTTATTGTTTCAAAACAACCAACATCTGCTGTCAACATCTTCATCTTTAAAAACCTCTTGCTCAAGTTCTGTAACTACACCATAATTTATGGTGGTGTGTGTGTTGTTATGGCAACGCTCTGCCGTTCCCAAGTAAACATCAAATGTCAGAATTCCTTGGATAATCTTAGTTTTTGTTTTTTTTTTTTAATTTATTTACTTGGTGCCGAGGATCAAACCCAGGGCGGAGCCTGTGCTGCGCTGCCGAGCTACAGCCTTTGGCTGACTTTGCTTTTGGAGTTGAGGTGCTAAGGCAGATAGACACAGGAGTTTTATATTTTAGTCCAGGCTGACCTTGAACTCGAGATCCTCCTGCCTCAGCCTCCTAGTGCTGAAGAGCATGGCTGTATGCTCTGTTGTATGAGCTGATTATTCAGAAATTATGGGGGAAAATCTCAAACATGAGAAAGACACACACACACACACACACACACACACAGATTTAAATGTAAAATGTCCTGAGAGGAAGGGGCTGGAGACATAGCTCATCAGTTAAGAGTCCTTGCTGCTCTTGCAGAGGACCCAGGTTTGATTCCCAGTACCCACTCAATGGCTTCCAACCATCTGTAACTCCAGTTCCAAGTGATCTGATGGCCTCTTCTGGCCTCTGAGGGCACCAGGTACACACACAGCGTACTTACGTGCATTCAAGCAAAACACTTCTACAGCAAAAGATTTTTAAAGAGAAAAGCGCCCAAGTCCAAGTCGAATGCTTGCTTCCCCCACCTGATGGTGCTATTTATGAAGTTTCTGAAAACTTTAGGAGGTGGCTTCTCGTTGAGGAGGTGAGACACGGCCTCGAGGAAAATAAAGCGAGTCTAAAAGGCTGGTGACCTGGAGGGGGTTGGATACAAAATGGGGCTTGTGAACGTCACTCCCACCGGGAGCAGCACTGCTGCTGAGGCTTGGCTTGTGGGGCCTTAAGGTTCTGGAGACATAAGAAGAAGGGGGGGCTTTCTGTCACACCCATTTGCAGAATGGTGGGTGTGGCTCTGTAGCTGGGCGTGCACTTAGCATGAGGGGGTCCCGGGTCCATCCCCCAGCACAGAAAACAATCTCTCACTAAGCGGGGCACTTGACAGGGATGTGGGACTCTCCTTCTTACTCCTGCACACAAGAACAATCTTTCTGCTGGGTGGAGTGGAGACACAATGGAAGTAGCCTGTTCTGCTCTTTTTTTATTTCTTTCCAAATTAATATTTTTTTGTTTTGTTTTTTGTTTTCCAAGACCAAGTTTCTCTGTGGTAACTCTGGCTGTCCTAGAACTCACTCTGTAGACCAGGCTGGCCTTGAACTCACAGAGATCCACCTGCCTCTGCCTCCCGAGTGCTGGGATTAAAGGCGTGCACCACCACCACTCAGCTCCAAGTTTACTTTTTAAAAAAATGTTTTAAAATATATTTATATATATGAATGCTTTGCCTGCATTCATGTCTGGGTACCATGTGCTCGAAGAGACCAGAAGAGAGCATCAGATCCCCTGGAACTGGAGTTAGACAGTTGTGAGTCACCGTGTGGGTGCTGGGAATGGAACCCGAGTCCTCTGCAAGAGCAGCCGTGCTCTTACTGCTGAGCCGTCTCCCCAGCCTTCCTTCTTTAGTTTTTTTATTACTTTCACAGCTTCATTCACATATATAATGTCCTCGACCGAATCCACGCGTACCCTCTAAGGTCCTGTCCCCGTCCCGGGATCCCTTCTTCTCTACGAGCCCCTCCCCCGTGGCTGTGCGCTCTCTGTATGTCCCAGACCCGCTACATGTAGTTAGTGTTGCTTGCACAAGCACGTGTGAGGAGTTTTTTAACTTGAGCAAGGACAACTACCGTGCGTGGCTATCCTCTGAGCCAAGCAACTGCCATCTGGGGGCATCCAGCTGTGCCCCTTATGAGAGGATCACCCCAGCTGGGCTCGTTGACCGTTTACCACTACCACCTGTGCCACGGAGGGTGGGGAGGGTCACAAGACCTGCTGCTCACGCTCAAAGCGACATCGGCTCTGCCTGAATTGCATTAGGCCTCTGGGGGAGCTGTAGGAAAACGGAGGCGGAGAGGCAGGCAGACTTGATCAACAAGCAAGACTCCTTTATTGGAAGAGTGAGAGGCCTCGATCCTTCAGCAGGATGAAGGGTGAGCAGGCGCAGAGGGGGCAGGTACATTCTCACGGACGTGGGCAGCTACCAGGAAATTATGAATACTTTGTGGTTTCACCGGAGGCCAGGTGGGTTGTGTTCAATCCCCGGACACATTGTTTCTGCCTGTGGAACAGAACGGTTGGTCAGGCTGGGGCCAAGCAATTCTTTATGGCCAGGGACTACTGCCTCCTACAATTCTGACTCAATTCCTCCTGTGGGTGACTATCCTCCCAGCCAGCAACTGCCATTTGAGGGGCATTCAGCTGTGTCCCTTGCAAAAGGATTTTCCCAGCTGGGCTCGCTGACTGTTTACACACACGCACACGGCGGTGAGGAGGGTCACGAGGCCCTTACCTGAGCACACTGCTGTGTGCAATCTGCCTTAATTGCACGCGGCCTTGGGGAGGGGCTAAGTACTCGGGCTGGGGAAGGAGCGCTCATCTCTGCTGGGTAAAGGCCTACCAGACACGGCCTCTGGGGAGGAGCACTCACGCCCCTGTAAGTAACCCTCGCCAATGCGCCCAGTAACTCGTCAGTTCCCGAGTGAACTTGGTGGTACCTTGTCGTTAGACCTCAGGAGGAGGAGGAGGAGGAGGCAGAGGCGAGGACTTTGTTTAGTCTCCCCGCTGGGAAGGAGTCTTAGCAAGAGCAACTTCTATACCCATGGCATGGGGACGAGAGACAATGGGTTCTTGTTTCCTTTCTGCCATAACCAGTTGCCCACTGGGGATCAACTGGACAGGAGATGTCTGTCAACAGCATTGCAGGGAGCGTGCCTCCCTACCCCTCCATCCCCTTAGCTCAAGAAGTAAACCCACAACGTAATGCCAGCATGTCCCTGGGGACAAACTGGCCCAGGAGCTGTAGCTCACGTGGGAGGACCCCCCCCCCAGGCCATGACGTAACCATCTAGGGAGGACGGAGCTGTTCTGAAGGGATGCTGTGCCAAGGCATTGGGAGCTCCCAGGCATCCTGCGCTGGGGAAACAAAGGCCTCGTCCCTGCCCCAGGAGGATCGAGTCTCCCAGGAATCCACGTCACACAGCTCTGACCGTCTCAGATCACTTGACAGTTGGGATGAGCAGTGTTGCTTAGTTATGCATACCTCTCGCTCGCCATTCAAACCTCACCCTCGAGTCAGGGCTCAAGATAGCCTGGGGGAGCTCACTAAACCTCTTCATTCGTTCTTCCCAATGTGGCCACAAAACTTTCTGTGCTTTACACCGCTACATGTGCTACATGTGTGCTTAATTGGCTGACTGAGATTGGGGACAGGCGGCTGAGGCCGGCTTGCGATGCTGCCGGGGCTCGGTCTAACCCCTAACAGCTTCGGTATAACAAAGAGAGATTTCTTTAAAATGCCATCCTTAGGGCTGGAGAGACGACCCAGCAGTTAAGAGCACTTGCTCTCCCGAGGACTCGAGTTCAGTTCCCAGTACCTTGTGATTTCCCAGCCTGTGACTCCAGGGGATCCAATGCTCTCCTCTGGCCTCCAAAAGCACTTGAACATCCATGGCTCAGCACTCGGATGGACAGACAGACAGACAGACAGACACACAGACACAAGCACACAATCTAAATAATTGCTGTCCTCCTGACTAATGAAAACAACCACACCCGGGCCCCTCCAACAGTCCAGTCAAGTCCATCTTTTCTCTGTAGGCCGAGTCTCTCCATGTCTCAATGTTGAGACATTCCGGAGCCAGAGGCAGGAGGATTGCTACAAGTTTGAGGCCAGCTTGGTCTACATAGTTCAAAGCCAGTCAGGGCCAAACAGACAATGTCTTCAGACGAGTAGGGTTCCTCTAGACAGCACGGGGAACCCCCCAGCTGACTCCTACTCTGCTTCAGCTCTGACGTCACCTGCAGGGCACTCCTGCCTGCTGCCTGCCGTTCATGTTCCCGGATGTAGCAGCATCTCGTCTCCTGTACTGTGTTCTGTCCCCTCTTGGGTTCTTGTGTGTTTTCTCAAACTTTCTCCCTCTCCCTGAGTTTGGGGAGGGGGTCTAGGCAGTCCACGTTGTCACCAAGACTCGGGTCCACCAGACCTTCAGGGTCCCACCAAGGAGGAGGCACCCAGGACAGGCGAGGATAGAGTTGAGATTTGTTACCAGCCTGTGATCCAAGTTAAGCTTCTGGCTCCCAAAGCCACCCTGCCTGGATGCGAGGCAGGCAGGAGCCATTCGTGGATTCCCAGAATCCTTGGGTCTGGGAGGCCGGGGGCAGGGCCAGGTTCTGGACAAACAGATCAAAGGTGAGCGAGTGGAGCTGGGCCTCAGGGCTGACTGGCACATCATGAGGTGGGTGGGTGGGCAGCCATGGGCTGAGGGGGGAGCAGGAGGACCAGGTCTGGGCCCACATGTCCCTCCCTTGCCCACAGGCTGCTGATTTTCCTGGGCCTGCTGTGGAGCTTGGTGGCCACACTTCTGGGCTCAAAGTGGCCTGAGCCTGTCTTCGGGCGCCTGGCGTCTCCTGGCTTCCCGGGGAAGTATGGCAACGATCTGGATCGGTCCTGGAAGCTGACTGCACCTCCCGGCTACCGCCTGCGTCTCTACTTCACCCATTTCAACCTGGAACTCTCTTACCGCTGTGAATACGATTTTGTCAAGGTACCTGACGGGGTGCATGGCTGGGGTCCTCTTGTGGGGTGCAGCAAAGTCTGGCCAGAAGGGAGGGCAGGCCTGGTTCTAACCTTCCCCTCTCCCAATCCCTACAGTTGAGTTCAGGGACCAAAGTGCTGGCTACGCTGTGTGGGTGGGAGAGTACAGATACTGAGCGAGCTCCTGGCAACGACACCTTCTACTCCGTGGGTCCCAATCTGGAGGTCACCTTCCACTCTGACTACTCCAATGAGAAGCCATTCACGGGGTTTGAGGCCTTCTATGCAGCAGAGGGTGAGCAGTGGGGGGCGGAGGGGGGAGGCCCAGGCTGCCCAGCTGCACTCATCTTCCGTCTTGGGGTCTCTTGCCTCCCACCTCACCTGGGGCTCTGGATTCAGGTCCTGCCGCGGCCTGACATCATCCGCGTGAATGCAGTACCAGAGGGCCTGGTAATTGCTAATGATGATGTGATGATACTGCAGAACACCAATCAGGGCACAGAGAGTTTACACAAGCCTCGGCCTGCCAGCACGTGGCTTCACATTTGACCGCACACTCTGGTCCCTGAAGGGACTGTGTGACCTCAGGCAAGTGGCTCAGCCTCTCTGTGCTCAGGAAGCTACTGCATGGAGTCCATGGAACCTCAGCGACTGCTGCCACTGGGCTGATGGTGGCTGTTTCCCCCACTGCCTGGGCGGCTTTGAGCAGGACTCTTGACCGGTCACTGGTGTTTAGCGAGGGTGCTATTTGCGTCTCTGGCCCCCAGGCCTGAGGACTGCCAAGCAGCAGACCTCAAGCGGGCCACAAGGCCTGAGCGCTCTGTTCCATCTCCTCCCCTAGATGTGGATGAGTGTCTGGGAGACTCGGTCCCTTGTGACCATTATTGCCACAACTACCTGGGCGGCTACTACTGCTCCTGCAGAGCGGGCTATGTCCTCCACCAGAACACACACACCTGCTCAGGTGAGAGGGACGGGCACCCCATCTGCACCAGGTTGCCCCAACTCCCAAGGCAGGGGCTGTTCCACCCTGGAGGCTGGGTTCTTCTGGTCCCTCCCACTCTATTAGCATGCCTGACCCCGCCTCTCCCTCCAGAGGTGCTCTCTCATTCCCGCCCACTTTGTGAACCTCGGGTTCTGCCAGCCAGTTGCCTCTTCCTTCTGGGTGGTTCTGAGGTAGGCTTGGCATCTCTGGCTAAGCCTGGCACACCTTGAGCTTCAGGGCGAGTGTACGGGCAGGGTTGCAGGCAGGCTCTGACCCCAGCAGCTGAACCCTTTGGCCCCCTCTACCCTGGCTCTTGATCCTTTACCCTGACCCTGCTCTCAGACTTCCTGACACCCACATCTCTCTTCCAGAGCAGAGCCTCTAACCTCCCTCAGCTCCAGCCTGTCCACCCCAATGGGTCAGATACCAGTGCACGTCCTCAGACTGCAGCTGTGTCAGGCTGGAGTGGCTGCCAGCTACAGCGCCCGTTCACCTTACCCACGACAATAAACCTGCCTCCCTCTCCACTGTGGCTGTGTGTCTCTTGGGGGGAAAGGTTGGAGGGCAGTACGGCAGCCTGGGTCCCTTCATCCATGTCCTGCTTGCCTCACACCCAAATGGTGGGGACCGCCCCCCCAGGGCGGTGTTAGCCCCTTATTTTGTAGATGAGGCATAGAGGTCCAGAGTGGGCAGGGATTAGCCTGAGCTCACATAGGGAGAGCCTTAGCCAGTTCTTGTTTATACAGTGCTTGTTCCTGGCCTGGAGGAGCTTGGTTCAGAACAGAGAAGACCCAGGGAGGTGTTACTGAGTGATCAGGCTAGGGACCCTGAACCCAGTAGGGTAACTACCAGTAGGGGGCAGCCTCATGGAAGGAGGCAGTATGGAAAGGCTTCACTTCTACGAGCCTTCTTAGGGATGAGCAGGCAGGATGGGGGCAGAACCTCCTTAGGTCATGGAGCCTGGTCTCCGTTTACAGGGCAGCTTAGCAGCCCTAAACAGAGGGCAGACTGTGCACACTGGTGACATAAACTTCAACTGTCCCCAGGGCTACTTCTAAGAACAGGGAAGGCCTGGGGGAAGGCCTTTCCAGCCAGTTCCTGGGATCCAGGGCTCTGGGCTGGTCCCTGCCAGCAATGGGTGGGAGCCCCCTTGTGGACCTACTTGGGAACTGCGGAGGTCAGTCTTGGGGTGGTTTGAGACCTTCCTGTTTTCCTAGATTCCTAGGGAACATGGGGAGGAGGCAGGCCACCTCCTTCCAGGGTCTGTTTCCCTCTGCCCAAGTCTCCCTCCCTTTGCTCTCTACCTCTTCAGTTGTGACGGACCCTGGGGTCAGAGCTCGGCCCCGGCAAGCTGTCCCTGATGCTGCCTGCTTCGGCTAAGGCCTGCAGGCAAGAGGCCCCCCTACTAACTGTCCTGGGGCATCGTTTGGGGTGGGAGTTTGGGCCCTCTGCAGCTTGTCAAGGGCAGGGCCTTGGCTCATCCGAGGACACAGATGCCCAGGGTGCTGCCTGCCCCCAGGACGGCCACTCCATCCTGTCCTCTCTCCTTCCCAGCCCTGTGTTCGGGCCAGGTTTTTACTGGGAGGTCTGGGGAGCTCAGTAGCCCCGAGTACCCACAGCCGTACCCCAAACTCTCCAGCTGCACCTACAGCATCCACCTGGAAGAGGGCTTCAGAGTCACCCTGGACTTCGTGGAGTCCTTCGATGTGGAGACGCACCCCGAAGCCCGCTGCCCCTTTGACTTCCTCAAGGTCTGGCTCTTGCACCTTACCTTGTCACAGCTCCTCCCCCTCAGCGACCCCCCATCTCTCTCAATACTGCCCCCTATGTTCTGTCCTCTAGTGAACCCCTTTCAGCCTTTCTGTGGGGGGTCTGAGCCAAGCTGTGGCTTCAGCATGAGGTATAGGGTACCCACCTTATGTTCCCAGCCTGCCCCAGCCAGTTTGAGTTGGTTGCTTCCCTCTAACACAGGCCAGACCCCTGCAGCAGGTCCTGGGGATTCAGAGTCTCTCTTTGTTCAGATTCAAACAGACAAGGAGGAATACGGCCCATTTTGTGGGAAGACGTTGCCCCACAGGATTGAAACAAACAGCAACAATGTGACCATCGCCTTCGTCACTGACGAGTCCGGGACCCACACAGGCTGGAAGATCCGCTACACAAGCACAGGTGAGCAAGCGGCTCTCGGGTCCAGGCTGCAAAGGAAACTGGTTCTGTCCCTTATGCATGTCAACAACTACAAAGCACTGGACTCTTTATCTGGCCAGGCCTAGGAAGGGAGCCCAGACTGAGTGGGGCAGTCTGTCAAGCGATGGTCTTTGATCGAGAAATAGCAAGTCTTCCCATCCTCCTTCCGCCCTTGACCCAGCCAGCCATTTACCTGAGCAACCTCGCTCTCTCCTTAATTCTGGCATTTTGAGATGGGGTCTAAATCTGTAGGTCAGGTGGACTCAAGCTTTGATCTTCTGCCTCAGCCCACGTGCACTAACAGGCCATGCTTCTATTCCACCCCCTCGCTCCCCACCCGCCCACACATCTGTCCATCACCCACCCACTTACCCATCCGTTACTTCCTATAGACGCGTACTAAGCGTGAGGATGGCGCTCAGTGGCAGAGTGCCTGCCTAGCGTGCACAAGGTCCCGAGTTCGAGCCTCAGATTAAAAAAAAAAAGATGTGTGTCACGGACACTAAATGCAGAAGGCAGAGCTCCCAACAGTCTCTGCCCACGATGCTGTGCACAGCCCGTGAGGCAAGCACTGGGAATGGCGAGAGGAGGAGGGCCACGCTGGCCACGGTCACTTAATCCCAGTCCCCTTCTCCTAAAGGTGACACTCGCTTCCAACCCCCCTCCTGGGTTGTTGGAACCATTCTCGTATCGGGTTTTCTTTTCATAAAAATGAAGCGTCTGTGTGCCACACGTGTGCAGGTGTCCCTGGAGCTTGTAGCCGGGGTTACACTGGGTTTGAGCCACCTGATTTGGGTGCTGGAACCCACACTCAAGTCCTCTGGAAAAGCAGTGTTCTCTTCAGCCTGGTACCTGGGCTTTTTACCTACCTGTGTCTGACTCCTAGAGAAACAAGTGTTAATTTGTGCAAGTGACTCAGCTTAATTTTGCCTTTGGTGTAAAATGTTAAGACCGCCCCCATACTCGAGGTAGGCGCCCTCTGCCTCCTGTTTCATTTATAAACCAAAAATGCAGATGGTTAAATTCGGACCTGGCTGTTAAAAATGAGCCTGTTTCCTCTGCACAGCACAGCCCTGCCCTGATCCAGTGGCGCCACCTAATGGTCACATTTCACCCGTGCAAGCCAAGTACGTCCTGAAGGACAGCTTCTCCGTCTTCTGCAAGACTGGCTTCGAGCTTCTGCAAGTGAGTCATTAAAAAAAGATAAGTGCCCATGATCAGATCATGATGGCGTTGACATGTGAGATGCAAATGGGAAGTGCCTATGCAGGAAAGAGGCAAAAGTAGTAAGTTTGTAACAAACAGAGGAATGGCGATGGAGAATTTTGTGTGTGTGATGGGTGGGAGGCCAGATACTTTTCTTTGTTTCTCGCTCTTTCTTGTTTTCTGAGACAGTGTTTCTCTGTGTAGCCATGGCTGTCCTGGAACTTGCTCTATACACCAGGCTGGACTTGAACTCCTGACTTCCGCTTCAGCCTCTCCAATGCTGGGATTATAGGAGTATATGGTCACACCTGGCTGAGAGTTCTACTTTTGGTGCTGAGGACTGAGCTCTCCATCACTTGGCCTGCACCCCACACCTGTGTCTGCTGTAAACACTTCTTTAGAGAGCTAGTCATTAAAAGAGCGTTTCTGTTCATCTGCACATTGCAGCAGCTCTCTGGAAAGGGCTGAAATAACAGAAAGGACGGGGCTCACCTTGCCCCATGAGCTCTGCACCACCCCTCCTGTTAAATTAAGTCTTCCCTGGTCAGCTGACAACCTTCTCGTGGAACAGCTCCTGGGCCCACAAAGATTAGACAGCCCTGGAAAGAGTACATTCTGCAAAGTTATAAATAGTGCTCACTGTTAAGGGAGAGGGAGTATAATTTTAAAAACTGCTTAGCATGTTGCTTCAGGGGCACAGGTAAGAGATTAACTCATCTTCTTTGTGTTTTTCAAAATTGTAACTGAATCCCAGTGGTAAAAAGTAATAACCCTGGAATGACAGCTAGGGACGGAGTCCAGTCCGTAGGGAGTCAAAACGGGGGACATCCACCTTGCAAACCTCTCAGTCAGGCTCTTTTCCACTGTTCCTCGGACTGCATGACCACAGACTTGTTCAGTTGATTTCAAAACAGCTTCATGTAGCCTAGGCTGGCCTTGACCTTGCTGTGTAACTGAGGATAGCTTTGTCTTGATCCTCTTGCTTCTACTTCCCCAGTCCTGGGAAGAACACACGTTCCACCATCCTGTTGATGTGTTGCTGCACAAACCCAGGATTATGGACGCCAGCAAAGCACTCTGTATATCCCGTGATTACCATTTAACTGAAAACAAAACAATCCAGATTTTGCAAATGGTACCCTCTTTCATTAGTCTTTTTCTCTCTTTCTGGACTATGTAGACCAGGTTGGCTTCAAACTCACAGAGATCCATGTGCCTCGGACCAAAGTGTGCACTACTGCACTTGGCTTAATGTTTGACTTTAGAAAAATGTTAAACATTATTTCAGGAACATGCCTCCACCTCTTTGTTTTTTTTTTTCAAGACAGAGTTTCCCTGTGTAGCTCTGGCTGTCCTGAACTCTGTAGACCAGGCTGGCCTCAAACATCAGCCTGGCTCTGCTTCCCCAGAGCTGGGATTAAAGGCGTGCGCCACCACTGCCTGGCTTCTGCCTTGGATTAAATGTGTGCGCCATCACACTTGGTTTAAGCCTCTGCCTCCCAAGTGCTGGGATCACTGGCATTGCCACCATGCCCCTTTGTAACAATTACATTTGCGTGTACGTGACTGGCACATGCCAGGGGGTGTGGAGATCAGAGGACAGCGTCCCTATGCCAGCTCTTTTTACCATGTAGGTTCCAAGTATCAAATTCAGGTTGTCTGGCTTGCCCAACTACTTTATTTGCTGAGCCATCTCACTGGCCCCATCTGGCACTTTGTATAAAAACATGGTGGAAAGGGCTAGAGAGGTGATTCTGTGGTTAAGAGCACTTGCTGTTCTTGTGGAGGACTGAGGGGTCGGTTCCCAGAACCTACCTGGTAGTTCACAAGCCCCCTAACTCCAGTTTCAGGGGACCCAAGGCTGCCTCTTTAAACACCAGGTACGCATGTGGGTGCACACATATCCATGCAGGCAAACCACTCATAACCATACAACAAAGCTAAAAGAGCAGTGGGTGTGGCAGTGCTCGCCTTTAACCCCAGCACTCAGAAGGCCTAGGCAGGTAGGTCTCTGTGAATTCAGTCAGCCTAGTCTACACAGCGAGTTCTAGGAGAGCAGGGCTGCGCAAAATGAATAAATGGTGGAGGGCTGGGGACAGCCCCTCCCCCCCAGGAAGGAAACAAATCATTTACAGGATGTCGGAAACGGTGGTGGTATTCAGAATCCCAGCGGTCATGTGTAAGATGCCAACTCAGCCAAAGCTCAGTACGAATGACATTAACCAGCAGAGCTGTTAGCAAATGTGCACATGAAGCACCTGGGAGCAAGGGAAGTGACCCGGAAGTGACCAGATGTTGACAGCTCATTTTCTGAATTTCCTCTTCAGGGTTCTGTGCCCCTAAAATCATTTGCTGCAGTCTGTCAGAAAGACGGATCTTGGGACCGGCCGACACCACAGTGCAGCAGTACGATCACATGGTGACAACCCCTTCCCTTGTGCCACCCACACCACATTTTGTGTTCTCATGTGTGCACACCTGTGAAGGCCCACGCAGAGGATGTCCGGTATTCTGTTCACCAGCCCCAGGGATATTAGTTAAGAGGCATGTCTCCACAGACCAGGAGTCTGGGGTGTGCGGCTCAGTGGCGGGGCCTCATTTGCTTGGCACTCAGGAGGCCCTCTTCCCAGGGTGCTAGCAGGTCCCTTTGACAACTGCCCGTGCACATAAGACCCCATGGTACAGTTACTTGCGAACAAGCTCCAAGAGCAATTTAAAGAGTTTTCTCAGCACAGTGGAGCTGCGTTTCGCAGTTAGGCGATCCCGTGGTCTGGGTCTGATCCTGCCCCGTGCCGTGCAGATGTAGACACATCAGGCGCCTATACCTGCAGCAGGGCAGGGAACACCAACGTAAAATACTATTCCTTTGATACAGGGTCTGGTATGTGGCCCTGGCTGTCCTGAACTCGGGCTGGGATTAAAATGGCAGTTACCACCACACCCAAACTTGTCATGAATTCAAGGTCCAAATAACCAAACCACCCACCCCCTCAGGGTTTCCCCAAAGCTCAAACTGTGAAGAGGATAACAGAAACAAGTCCTTAGTCCACTGGCTATGTCAAACAAGACCACTGGCCTGCCTTCCACATTTTCCTGCAAACCTTTTGTGAGAGCTATGCAACTCCAAGCGCCTCTGAAGGCCCTGCTCTCAAGAGGCCACCCACTCCTCTCCAGGGGAAGGCCCTTCAGTAAAGAGCAAGGCTGCCGAGGCTGAAGCCACCTTTAGAGGCGGCGGCAGTCCAAGAACCATGTAGAGGAAACTGCTAGCACAAGGCCTGCCTGGCTCCCCACTTACTGGTCAGAGAGCAGGGGTGGGGAGCTTACCTGTGCTACGCAAGCACCCTACCATCCCATAGGCCTTTTCTATCAGCTCCAAGGTACAAAGGGGTTCCCCTCCCATTTCTTACTAGTTGTTGACTGTGGACCTCCTGATGACCTGCCCAATGGCCACACGGAGTATGTCACAGGCCCTGAAGTGACCACTTACAAGGCTGTGATTCAGTACAGCTGCAAAGAGACTTTCTACACTATGAGCAGTGATGGTGAGTACTTTCTTCAGGAGGGGTGGGAGATTTTTACAGCTTGAGCCCTTAGATTGAATATAAACTTGAGCCAGCTTTTTTGGCTAAGGGAGACAAAGGATTAAAAGGCCTCCCTCCCATGTGCTAAGTGAAATATTACAGCTAAAGTGACTTTAATGTCAATTTTCGAGAATCTGAAAACATATCTTATCTAGTAAATGACTACTACAAACACACAATATATTCCAAATGGTTTAATTTAACAAGTCAAAACCTTATCATTAAGCACTTGAGATCTTGATACATATTCAAGTTACACATCTAAAAGGTTTCCACTTTGCAAGCAAACATGGTAATGCAGACACCTATTTATGAAATCATGTAAAATGGTTATTCACACACCTCTTCCCACCACAGATGCTCAAGAATCAACATTTTTCAAGGGGTTATTCAAGCAAATGACAACCACAGTTAAACATTTTTGCTTTTCCAATGATTTGCAGGTAAATATGTGTGTGAAGCTGATGGATTCTGGACGAGCTCCAAAGGAGAAAAATCCCCCCCAGTCTGCGAGCCTGGTAATGGACGCATTTATAAAACAGATTCATAGCAGACAGAGTGGAAGACAATAGGCAGAGTCAGGCCGGGGGAGGCAGAAACAGCAGCTCAGCACTTGGCTTAGGCTAACTTCTAACTTCCAAATAGTGTTCTCATTACCCCACTGCACATGGAGGTTGTTAGGTGCTGACTGCATCACTCACTTGATTAGTTTGACCTTATAACTAGGCAAGCATAAAAATTAAATGATTCCTTAAGTTATCTCAAACCATTCATACATTTATAAACATGAATCCTTGTTGAGTTACTTTTCTTCTCTGTAAAAATGCTATTAAAACCCAAAGCTAATAACTTCATTATTTCCCTAAGCAATTGTTTTCAACGACATCTAGGTTTTTAAACATTAATGCAATTTCCCTTTTAATAGCACTTAATTTTTTTTTAAAACCAGAATTGGTTCCAACAATAGTTGAGAATGTTAAAAAAACAAAACTGAAAGGTAATAATAATACACTCATTACCCCCGTGTTAGCTGGCTTAAATTAGTTTTCTAACCCTGTATTTGGCTGACACACAGTTTCTAAGTTTTAATCAAAGTGCATGACCACAATAGGAAACATATGCTGCATTCCTGAGTAATTAGTTTGTAATAAAAACACTATAAAATTTAGTGTCTGGATGACTCAACTAGACCAAAAATGCATATTTTAGAACCAGAAGCATCTTGGCCATTGCTACATTTTAACTTTTAGACTTTTAAATCCAAAGGCCAACAGTAATTTTGCAAACCATAACCTTAGTTCCTGCTTTCCCAGAATTCCTAGTTAACTCACAACGAAGTAAAACAAGCAACGCATGGTCCTGCCCTCTTGCCTCTACCCATTCATCTTTTCCTGCAGTTCATGTTTTGTCTGTAGCTCCCCCCATTCATCTTTTCCTGCAGTTCATGTTTTGTCTGTAGCTCCCTTCATCTCAGTTTTCTTTCAGTAAAACAATATGTGAACTCTTACTGATCTTGACAAGGAGCTAAGCAGCTACAAGGACTTAGGTCTTTATAAACCAGAACAGCCTCATTTGCCTGAACAGGAGGCTCTAACTTTATGACACTATACTTGTTTTTGTTCCTTCCTCAGTTTGTGGGCTGTCCACTCGCACTACAGGAGGCCGTATATTTGGAGGGCAGCATGCACAGCCTGGTAACTTCCCTTGGCAAGTCTTGTTACTGGGTGAAACCATAGCAGCAGGCGCACTTATACACGACAGCTGGGTCTTAACAGCTGCTCATGCTGTGTATGGGCAAAAAGAGGCAGCAGCCTCCCTGGACATTCGCATGGGCACCCTCAAAAGGCTGTCCCCTAACCACACACAAGCCTGGGCAGAGGCCATCTTTATACATGAAGACTACACTCACGGTGCTGGTTTTGACAATGACATAGCACTGATCAAACTGAAGAACAAAGTCACAGTCAGCAGAAACATCATGCCTGTCTGCTTGCCAAGAAAGGCTGCATCCTCACTGAGGACGGAGGACATCGGAACTGTATCTGGATGGGGGCTAACCCACAAAGGGTTCCTTGCTAGAAACCTAATGTTTGTGGACATACCAATTGTCGACCATCACAAATGCACTGCCGTGTATGAAAAGCTGTACCCAGGAGGAAAGGTAACTGAAAACATGCTCTGCGCTGGCTTGGACACTGGCGGCAAGGACAGCTGCAGAGGCGACAGTGGAGGGGCGCTAGTCTTTCTAGATAATGTAACACAGCGATGGTTTGTGGGAGGAATAGTTTCCTGGGGTTCCATTAATTGTGGGGAGGCACACCAGTATGGGGTCTACACAAAAGTCATAAACTATATTCCCTGGATAGAGAATATAATGAGTAATTTTTAATCTTCATGCCTTCAATCAGTAATTACTCCTTAATTTTCCAAGTACCTGGAAAAGCTCTTAGCAGCAACAAAACCTGAGCAGCATTAATGGCCCACCTAAAACCAAACTAATCGCAACTGTTCTAGGCACAAGATTACTCGCCAATGTCAACTAAAATGATTCAAGGTATTTAATACAGTGTTTATCTTTGCCAATCCCACGCAAACTCACCATGTCAAGTTATATTCTATTCCCTACAGTTATTTAATTTCATATTGAGTTTCTGCCAACTAAGGGGCTTGCTGTTGATTTTTCTAGCATGTTAAGACTTGGTCTTAATGAGCTCTGAAAGTTCTCTTAAAGATTACAGCACTAGTGATTCCAGAATACCTGATAAACTCACTTCCCCTTTAGAAGGTAAACTGAAAGGAGACACATTAGACCAGGTATGTGATTTCTAATGCCACAAAACAAACTGAGTCCATTTCCAGAATACTGAGATTACAGGCATGTTCCACCATATTTCATTTATCAAAATATCAGACAAGAACATGGAACAGTACTTTAAAGGGGGTAATTAGCGACCCATTTCAAATGCTTTAAAAATCTTCTTTCCCCCAAAAGGCCTCATGTTCTAGGCTGGCCTTGAACTAGCTGTGTAGCAGACACCTCCAACTTTTCTTTTGCCTTTACTTGCCAAGTGTGTGGGAATACAGGTTGGTGCTGGCAATCAAATCTACGGCATGCTAGGTAAGCCAACCAAACTACACCCTGACCCCCCCCTCCACCTTTTGAGGCGCCTACGTGGACCATTCTGCCTCAGCGTCCTAAATGATGGGTATGAAGCCTGTGCCACTATACCTGGCCCATTTTTAAGTGAGCATAAACTTGGGTACAGGTAAGCCAAACAGATCACAGATGGCAGAACAGAAAACAGAACTGTACACAGTGAAGATTTATTCTCCTCTTTGTAACAAGAAACAGTAATTGACCACCAATTCACAGTGGAATAAACTGCTTTTCTCCTACTATCAAGAGACTGACTTAACTAGAGGTTACATTTGATTTCACTTGCCTCTCCTAACAAGTCCTTAGACAGGGTCTCACTAGGGAGCAAAGGCTGGCCTGCAGCTCAGACCCACCTGTCTGAGCTCTGCGATTAAGGCATGTGCCACCACACCCAGCTGGAGACTCACATTTAAAGGATGAAGATGCTACGTAGCATCTGCCCACGGGAGTCACTGTTTAAACTTTCTAGCATTTCTGGCATGAAATAGAAATATTTCCAGTAAGACTCCAGACACTATAAACTGTTGGTGGCAAGAAAACTTTTTATTCAACTGTGGTTCAAAGAATTTTTTTTTTTAAAGAATGATCGCATTTTGATGACCAAATAGACTTTCAAAAAACAAAATCTTTGCCAAGTAGTTTATTTCTAAAACTTCATTTAGGGCAAATAACTATCTACAGCTATGTTATAACCATAACATGTTAAAGGCTACTCGACATTGAAAGCCTTCATGACCAGTAACTCTTTTTAACAAGTGCAAATAGGGATCAAAACCATGCCATTGACAAGTAACTTACCCCAGGACTCCTGGACGGCTTGCCAGTTTAGTCTTTGGAGGTCCCCGAAAACCATTTTAATGTTACCATGTTACTGCTGCTGAGTAATAGTGCAAGTGCTAAAATGCAAAATTCAGATGTACAGGGTTTGGAAATCATGCAGATTTAGATGCAGAGAAAAAAATTACAGTAATTCAAGATCCCTTTTACAGAGGATACTGAATAACAATGTGTTCACAACAAGTCTCTAAAGGATATAAAAATTTAAAACACGCAACTTGCAAAATGACAAACCTATTTATCATAAGCTATTTAGATAAGGGCATTAGGGAGAACTACTAAAACAAAAACTGTCACATTCTTCCAGTTAGAAAAGGAGCTCCTCAATAGTTACAGGAAAAGTACAATAACCAATGTATTATTGCTTTTACATCTTAACAATGAATTGTGAGCATCTAACCTGATTGTGAGCATATTCTCATTAGATGCCTCCCACCCACACTTCACTCGAGACTCCCACAAATCAGACAGCCCACCCTCCTAGTTCTTAAAGCTATCAGGCTTCTTCATGGATTCAGGCACATGGTTTCTACTTCATCCCTATCACAATTAATTCCACTTTTCAAACCCCAACAGAAAGGTGCTGATCACCCCCTTTTCCATCAATATGCTCTGCTACAAAGCATCTGGAAACATCAACTATCCCCTCTCCCAAATAGTATTTTTAGAGAGCATGATTTCCCAATGGAGATTTATACAGCTATGTTAAAAAAAAAAAAATCACTCAAATGCACAGAGGCACTCAGAACAAGCTGGAGGTAACTGCTTACCATTTTAAGTGCGGTCACCCAGACTTATGAAAAGCTAGATTAAAAATAACCCAAGGAAAAAACTTTGGACAATGCAAGAACAAATAGCAATTAAGTCTGGGTATCAGGTGTCAATGCATGACAGGTGATGAATCCATTTGACTTGAGACAACTTTTCAAATAAGTTTATTTGAAGCATAATAAACTACTGCCAAGAAACTTTATGAAAGTTCCATCTCAAAAGGGTCAAAAAGGGGAATTAACTGCTATGAATTCTTTGCATTCAGGGCTGCAAAACAAAGACACATATTATTTAAATCAGTTTTATTTAAGAATTTCCAACAATGACAACTCTTATAAAAAAGCATCCAAGCACAGGACACAGAACTGCAGCAAACAGCATTCTTATGAGTAGCTAACAGACATGAGAACTTCCACCCTTCTTTGAGACACCTGAGCTCACTGGTGAACTCTGCTTCCAAGTTCTCCTGCAAAGCACACCACAAGCTCAGTCCATGTTCGCAGCCCATCAGCTTCAGTTCACGTTCCCACACTCCAGATCAGTAACAGAGGAGAACACACACCATACAGCATTCACAGCAGTTGACGGGGGAAGTACAAGTATCATTTCACTTAACACATTCAACTAAAGTGGGTTTTCTAAGAACAAAACTCAAATCTTCCAACAGATGTGGATGTCCTTTGATGCAAAAACATTCGTACGTTATTTGCTATCATTGCTCTCTGCACACTCTCTCACCAAAGCCACAGGATTGAGTGACACATCTCTCCAAGTTAAAAAATATCCATTTTGCACCACCAAGTCTCTGCACGCGCGCTCTCTCCTTTTCTCGTTCATACTAGCCTTTCATGCCTCGGCACCACCATCAATCCCACACAAGGTTTCAAAAGTTCAAACAGCCTTCTGGTTCCATATCACAGCCTTGCGTTCATAGCGTTGATACGACTCCATGAAATAAAGAGTAGTGGATAAAAATGGAACACCCACCGTCAAAGACGCAGCCTGTGCAGCGTGATGACGAATTCTTGGATGAGAAAGCATGTAGACAGAAGTATTCCTATGGCAGAATATTTACAGCACTACTTTCAATGAAGTGCTTCTTCCATAAACATTTGAAATGAGATGAACTGCAGAGATTAAATGAAGGCTTCATATTGTACTTTCGTATATGAAGGAAGACAAGTGTTAAAAACAAAACCAAAAGAACCAAACATCATGACATCATGATCTCCCAAAAGGAGATTTTCCTAAGGAAAAAATTCATAGGGTGGGATTCAAATTAAAATAAGGAGCAAAGAATGTAGTTCTAACCAATGGTTTCTACTCTGAACATGCAAAGAATCCATTTAACAAGTCCAATGATAGAATATTACAGAGAAACCTTCTGAGATCAATTGTAGTGTTGGTTCACCAATTAGGCAAACAGCAGTTCACTTTCACCCACTCAGTATTTTAACCCTTTATATAACAAAACTTATAAAATTCATTTAGCTTTTCCTCTTTTCTAAAGAAAAATGTCAAAAATACTGCTGAATATACTCCACACTGAACAAACCAATCTGAAAAATTTTAGTACATATGTATTTTACAATATACTTACCATGAGTTTAGAAAAATTTGAATCCCACCACCATTCTAAACCTACCTACCTAACCAACCGACTGACCACCCGAACTGCCTACATCCCCCAGCCAGAAGACTTAGAATCCATGCTTGAGCCAAAGCCTCCATTAAAACCACTGCCTGACCCTGCATTTGATGCTGACCCCCAACCAAGAGGGGCACCAGAATTAGAACCACTGTAGGAGTTATTTCCAGAACCAAAAGCCTGATTTGGCTCCCTCTGCATGCTGCCCTGGCTTTGGTTATTACCAGAAGGGCCTGACTGGTTCTGCTGGCTGGCTAGCATGCCCATCATGCCCCAGCTGCTCTGCAATGCTGCTTGGGCTGCAGCCATCATTGCTGGATTAATGCTAAAAGCACCAAAGTTCATCCCTCCACCCATATTACCACCCTGGTTATTTCCCAAACCAGCTCCACCCCCTCTGCTGTTACCAAACCCACCCTGATTCCCAAAGCCACCTGGATTACCACCAAATCTTCCACTTCTTTCTAACTGTCTATTGCTATTATGCTTAGGTTCAGCATTGGATATATGCACGCTGATTCCTTTAATGATCAAATCCTCTCCACAAAGAGACTGGGCAACCTATAAGAAACAAGGGATGTAAATGATGATTAAACCACTGACTCACACACCAACCACAGCAACAAACGAGATCTCAGTACAACCCGCCCAAGCAGGAGGAAATACAGGCAATTAAAACTAATCTCATTTAAACGACATCAGAAGACTTTAGTTTTAGTAATGTTAACAGCAATAGTTGCAATTTAAAAGGTATTTAACAGCCCCAAAGTTCATAAAATGAAAAACATCTGAAGGGCACCTCACAACTATCTAAACCTACATACTCTACCCTGAGAAAATGAGTGGCAATCAGCTGTAACAAGTCAATTTTATCATTTTTAGTGCTGGAGACTGAGCTCAGCACCTGGTGCACCACATTGGGCACATAACAGTAGCACTGAACCAGATACATTCCCAGCCCTGGAACAAATTTTAAGAAAAATACCTTATCATCTGCAAAGGTAACAAAGGCAAACGCCCTGAATGGTTTGGGAATGAAGACATCTACCACTTCTCCATACTGACAAAAGAACTGCTGAAGCTCTTCGGCAGTCATGTCCTCTGTACAACGCCCAACAAACACCTTTCTGCTTCTCAAGGGTTCATCTGGGCTTTGCTGGTCAAAAGAAAGGAAAAATATCAGAAATAATACATAAAGGCATACTTTTATGCTTTTTTTCGACTTGGGTGTTTTTCTTTTTTAAAAGACAAGGTTTTACTGCGTATCCCTGAGGGATGTGCCTGTGCCTCCTGGTTCTAGGATTAAAAAAAAAAAAAGCTTTGCCTATGTGTACCAAGTGCATGCCTGGTGTCCCCTGAAGTCAAGAGATTAGATCACTGTCATTACTTATGTGCTGCCATGTGGGTGCTGAAAACGGAACCAGGCCCCTACAAGAGCAACAAGTACCATTAACCACTTAACCACCTCGCCAGCGTCATTTCCCCAAGACAGGCTCTCTCATGTACTCTTGATATGTAGAGAGAACACCACAACCTAGAACCCCTGACCCTCCCATTACCATCTCCCTAGTGCTAGAATGACAGGAATGCAACACCATGCCCAGTCACAGTATTTTTTACACTTGAGAGACCACGTGCACATACAGGATAGAGGTCAATGCTAGACAACTTTCTCAGTCATTCTCCACCTTCCATTTTAAGGCTGGGTTTCTCCATGGATTTACCCACAGCCTCTCTCCAGGGATGGGATTACATGCACATGCTGACACACCCAGCTCATAAACCATTAAGTGCTGGGTGTGGTGGTGCTTGCCTTCAATCCCAGTACACTAGAAGCAGAGGCAAAGGCATCTCATAAGTTTGAGTCCAACCTGGTCTACACAGTGAATAACAAGGGAGCTAAAAGCATGTAGAGATCCTGTCTCAAATAAATAAAAATGTGTTCTGGGATCAAATATAGCCCCACTCATGCTTGAGGCAAGCACTGTATACTGAGTCTTATCTTCCCAGTCCAAATAAAATTTTAAATTATGAAAGTATACTTTGACCCCAAATGCAATGTTCCAAGTAAGTCTTTGTAAATCTATTATGTGTGCTCTATCTTCATGTACATCTGTGTGCCATAAGAGGTCATCAGAGCCCATTATAGGGGGTTGTGAGTAACCATGTAGTTGATAGGAATTGAACTCAGGACTTCTAAAAGAGCAGCCAGCACCACTACGCCATCTATCTTTCCAGCCCCAAATAATTTTTTTGTTTGGAACAAGCTTTTGCTAGGGATGTAGCTCAGTGGTCAAGTGCTTACCTGACAAAGCACTGGACATTTTATGTGTTTAGTATATTTTCCAACATATTAAAATCAACATTAGATATTCAGAACACATGAAATGTCTTTGGACTTCCATAAAGCAAACAATTCCAAGCATCATACCCTGCCATTAACGTTTCCAAATGCATCAATCATTTCAAAGTCTTCTAAGGAACTTTGTTAGCAAAAATTCCCAAAGCGTACTTGAAAACAGAGAGTAAAATACCTTAGAATTGGGAAGTTTACAGTCACACCATCGTCCATCTATCATATGTCGTTGTGACATAACTTTCACTTGGGTTTCATATTCCGTAAATCGAACAAAGCCAAACCCTTTAGAGTGACCAGTTTTAAGATCTTTCTTGACCTAAGGAAAGACAATTGAAATTCATTTTAACATCACACGTACCCCAAATCAAGAGTTAAGATAAAAAACTGCATGCAGTCACTTATTAAACTTAAGTTAGTTCAAGACAAAACCAAAAGCAGGGAGCCAGGTTGTTAGCAATAGAGGACTCATTTGCACAATAAAAGTTAACCATGTTTTAGAATGAGCACACACGTAAATTATATGTTACAAATCTCAAAGAGGCAAAGCAGAGAAATCTTTCATTACTATATAAAGATTTAATATACAACCTATTTCCTTTAAACCTCCACAACAGGACCTGACAGTATTAAGGACAATATACAGTATACACACAAGCCTAATTTTGTACTCAATACCTCCTCATATCAATACTGAACAACAAACATTAAACCGCTGAACGCAAGTAACAGCAGTGCTTATTCATGGGGGAAAAAAGCTGTTTATGGGGGCGGGAGAGGTGGTTTAGTAATTAAGAGCACTGTTTTTGGTCCCAGCTCCCACAAGGTGGCTCACAACTACCTGTAACTCCAGCTCCAGGAGATCTGAAGCTCTCTTGACCTCCACAGGCTTAGGCGGCGCACAAGACACACATGTAGGCAAAACACGCATACAAACAGAATAAAAAGAAAGCTGTTACCCCAAATCCAGTTTACCTGAACCATAAGAACCTCTCCGAATGTACTGAAGTAGTCCTTAAGATCTTGCTCTGTTGTCTTCCAAGGGAGACCCAACACTATCAGATCAGAGGTTTTCTGGACTGCTCTTTTCACTTTGACCGCGGAGGAGGCATCTGTCTCATCCATTTTCCTCTTGTTATCTAAGTAAAGCAAGCAGAAACCTGTATTTAGCACTTGTTTAAAAATGTACTACTTCCCTTACCAGATCAAGGCCATGTAGTGAGACCTGCCTCAAATAAAACTAAACCCACAGAAACAACTATCCTAACATCTAAAAAAAATTGACAGCAAGACTGGATCTGACATTCAAAACCTTGGTAAGCTCCTAAGTGGTAAGTACTTTTTGGGTGCAAATTCAAGGAATCCCATTCTAGTTTTGTAGTATCATTTTGAAAATTGCTTTTACATGGGTTCTAGAGATGTCAGGTTTGCTCTCCAAGTGTTTTTACTGGATCAGCTATCTCCCTCGCCCAGGTTCTGTAATAATGTAAGATTGTAATCAACTGCATGTTCTCTTCAAAAGCTGTATCAAAATAAAAACAATTCTACTTCATTTTAATTTTGTGGCACTAAATATATCTTACTAATCCAGAAGATCCAGAACCCTCTTCTGATGCACATGGCATGTAAACACCCATATACATAAACTTTTAAATAAAAAAAAAATATAAACTGTGTTTCCCAAACTTCCAACAATATAAATTTTGTAGTAAAAACAAATTAATCACATGCCTAGCTGAACCTCAGGTTATTTAAACGGTAAGAATTACGTGACAATTCTTTGTTTACAGAGATGGGGGGTTGGGTGTCCTGTTATATCACCAAAATTGGCCTTGAAAAGAGCCCTGTTTCCAACTCCCCTGTGTTATCACAGGTGTACATGTACCACCTCAACCACTGAGCTCTGCCTCCAGCACCTGCTCACTAGGACACATCCCACTGTGTAGCCACAGTAGCATTCAAATTTGATTTACTCTTGCCTTAGCTCCTTGAAATTTCAGATTTCAAGCCACCCCCCCACCAACACTAAGTGTCCTTTTAATTCAGGATAACATTGAGTTACACAGTCAATGGCTCAAGAAATGGTATAGTGAAAAATCAAATTTAGTTCAGCCTAAACAAGACCCTAGCTTTAAAGCCTCCCAAATTTTTTTAGACTGATTTTGGTTGTTTGAGATAGTCTTTATATAAATCAGACTGGCCTCAAGCTCACAATCTTCCCTTAGCCCCTAATGCTAAGATTACAAGGACATTTAGCACTTAGATGTATTATTATAGTAAAAATAACAATTTACAAACTTCCATGCCTTCATACCCTTGCTCCCCTAAACAGGGTAGGTATCTCCGTGTGACCCTGGTTATTGGTAAATTCTGAAACCCTCTTGCCTCTGCCTCCTTGAGTGCTGGGATCAAAGGTGTGTATCACCAGCCTGGCTTTCTCAAATTTATAAAATAAAACCTAGCTACTTCCTTGGCACCTATCTTAATCTTTATGCATCTTTTCCTTATCAGCAGTAGGAAGAAGCAAGGAGAGGGACTAGAGATGGCTTATTGGTTGAAAGCACTGGCTGCTCTTCCAGAGGTCCCAGCAACCGCATGGTGCCTCACATCCATCTATAATAGGATCTGATGCCCTCTTCTGACATGCAGGTGTACGTGCAGACAGAACACTCAGACATTAAATAAACAAAAACTTTAAAATTGTAATTTGTTCTGTACAAACTTGAGATTTGGGCCACTACAATCGATATTTAGGGAGGAAAAAGAGATCAAATAAGGGAGCTAGAGCTTTAAAAGCACACACTGCTCTTTTGGAGGATCAGGGTTTGGTTCTCAGCACTGAGGGCAGCTCACAACCATCCAACTCCAGTTTCAAAAGGTCGGTGCCCTTTTGTATACACACACACACACACACAAGTAAGTATTAACACATGTAAAATAGAAGCCTTAAAAAGGGAGCTCAAGAGATGGCTAATGGTTACATTTAGTTTTAACTGCCTAAATTTGCATCAAATTGCCAATGACTGTTCTGATCCTTAACAGTTAAACAGATACTCCTCAAAAATAACCCTGCAAGGCTGGGTGCATGCCTTTGATCCTAGCACTCAGGAGGCAGAGGCAGGTGGGGCGCTATGAGGCCAGCCTGGTCTACAGAGTGAGTTCCAGGACAGCTGGAGTTACAAGAGAAACTATCTTGAAAAACACCATCACCACCACCTTAAAAAAAAAAAAAAAAAAAAAAAAAACACACAAAAACCAAAATAACCACTTTTAACTTTCACTGACCTTCCAGAGTAGTCTAAGCACTTAGTTTATGAAAAGAGCTGGCTTATAGGAGACATTTTGCCACAAAGGCCAAACCCTCAGGATGAACGCAAGCACTCTCCCCACATACAAATAATGGCCTACAACTTAAGTTGACATACAAGACTAACCACAGTCAGCAATATCGTAAAACCAAAATGATTAACAAACCTTTGGGATAGTTGACAACATACACCAGAGTGCCCCAGCCAGCATCTGGGGCATGCAGAATTCCTTCCACCAGTCGGACCCCTCTCATACACTGAGAAACTGGAGTTCGGTAGCGCAGGCCACAAGCCCCTGGAAACTGGGCTGTAACTGTGGACAGCAACACTGTGCCGTCATCTTCTAACGGTATTTCAATGGGCTCATCGTTCTCATCTTCTGTTACCCGAATATATTCAGACATCTTCGCTTAATTCTCTTAAAGATAAAAAAGAAATGGATTTAGTCATAGTCAGAGCAATTATCCTTTAATAGTCAGCCGCAGCCACCACACCCCGCCTCCTGCAAACTAATGTTTCATTTGTTACACCTGAAAATTAAGGAAAACTATGATTTTCAAAAATTTTTTGGCCAGGTCACTTATTCAGTAAATGTTTTCTCAGGGCTAACAGTAAAACAGGCGGCAAAATCCCAAGTGTTACCACGCGGCCTGTTAGATGACAAAACCGAGACAAAAAGAAGGTATTAAAGAAATCTTGATTTTTTTTCCTTCCTTCAAAACACGCTGCTTTCCTGGCGTGGAGCGCGAGGATCGCAGACCACAGCACTTTCACGC
Source organism: Cricetomys ansorgei (assembly GCA_026225945.1). Classification (NCBI taxonomy): domain Eukaryota; kingdom Metazoa; phylum Chordata; class Mammalia; order Rodentia; family Nesomyidae; genus Cricetomys; species Cricetomys ansorgei. Next base: position 796,770 of record JAMJFZ010000165.1, on the reverse strand, counting down.
CCGCCCTCAGTTCGTTCTCAGGCCTGAGCTCCTAAACTGGGTTCGGCGCGTGCCTCGAGTGAGTGGAAGCAATTAGCATCGCGCTGCACCGGACCGTGCGGGTGGGGCGCGGAAACCGATCACCGGAAGCGGTTCGGCCCCTCTCCGCTCCTCATCGTCGGAAAGGGCTAGCTAAAAACTCGAGCGTCGAGGACAGCAGCGACAGACCCTCGGCGATGTAGGCCGCCATTTCCCAGAAGGCCATGCGCGATGGACGACGTTTAAGTCCCGGGTCCCCCCCCCCACTTCGAGGCGGCCGGGGTGGGGCCGCCCGCGAGGGCACAAGGCCCACGGTGACAACGACCGTTCTCAGAGACGAAAACCCGAAGGGACTAGCACTGCTGGGGCCTCGGAGCCGCGACAAGCTTCGGCCTACGGCTTCCCGGCCCAGCGGAGCCGGCGTCCCGCTTCGGCTGCCGCCCGCGCTAGGCCCTAACGCCGCGGCGGCGCGAGCCCAGCTAGGCCCCGCTCCGTAGTTCCCTCCCCGCGGCGCAGGTCGCCCCCGAAGCAGCCCCCGAGGCACGCAAGCCGTCTGGAGCCAGCCACTCACCCGCTAGGCCGCTGCTAGGAAGCACGACGAGGTAACTGAGACGGCAAGGCTCCGAGATCACCCAAGCTACCGCTTCGTGCCCACAAAATGGCGCTAGGGCCGCCTCCCGCCCCCGCCCGCCTTTGGCCTCCCCCACTGGCTTCCTGTCAGGAGGGGAGCCCTCATGGCGGAGCCGCGGCCGCTCTCTCCTCACGGCGGCTCGGACCCTAATGGAAGCTCCCGTATGCCCCACAACAGCGTTGGAAAGACAGAAAGCCGAGAGTCCGCGTCGGCAGCGCCGGGCACGGAAACACGATGTGGCCGCGTAGGCTTTCCCGCTCCCCCCACGCATCGCGGCAGATGGTTCCGCCCGACCAACCGCCGGCCCTCGCGGAGGAGCTCGCGCGCGTCCAAAGCTCGCGAGACTAGCGTGGACCGGGGACAGCGAGGCGGGACCCGAGCGGGCGGGGCGGGGCTAAGAGGACCGCGGCGGGACCTGGCGGCGGGCGCGAGGGTCGGGGCGCCCTGGGGACCGTGGGCGCCGGGAGTGAGCGTGGCTTTGTCCGTCTCCAGCCATTGCTCGGTCGTTTGCAGCCGTGCACGCACAGACTTTGTTCTAGAAAATGGTAGCCCCGTGTCAGGTACCCTCTGCCCTCACTGGCTCTAGGGAAGAACAATCCAGAACTTCCGTGCACGGCGGGCCATTGCTCCACCGCCGACCTTGGGCTGTGCTCGTCCCTTCGTCTTTGCCACCAGGTACTGGGGGAGCCTCAGAGTCGCTGTGTAGCCCAGGCTATCCATAAGCTCTCCCCACAGTTCCCTTGCCCGATCCTCAGCCTCCAGAGCGTCGCCATACCCCAGCAGTCTGATGCGATGGTGTTCTTGAATACCAAGTGAGGAAACCGAGGCACAAAGCCGTGAAGTATCTCGCATGAAATCACGAAGAGCAGGTTAAGTAGTCGCCCTAGGATTTAAGTCCTACAGCGGAAAACACTTGGAAGTTTCGGTATTTCGGTCCCTAGTTTAACTGACTTGGTGCAGGCTAGCCCTGCCACCAAGCTGCGAGCATACGGAAAGGCCAGTGTCTGGGTCTGGAAAGCTGAAAACTGGAAAAAAAAAAAATGTGACTACAGGACTTAAAACTTCTCGGTGTCTACGCGCGCGAAGTTTAGCCACAAAGGTTTACTCAGTGGCTTCATTTACTGAGACAGAGTCTTCTGTGCAGGCCAGGCCGGTCAGGAACTTGCGGTGATCCTCCTGCCTCTGCCTCAGAGGGCTGGAGTTTACAGCCATGCCATCGGGCCAGGCCGAGCCTTCCAACTTTACATGAAGGAGATGCCACTGTGAGCCAGCAACTCCCTTTATAGCCCAGACTGGCCTGGAAGTTATGGGCAATCCTCCTGCCTCAGCCTTCCGTGTGCTAGGATTATAATATGAGTCCTTTCACCCAGTATTATTTATTTTTGGTTTTGGATTGTTTTTTTCTCCAAACAGAATATGTAGTATTTGCTGGCCTGAAACTTACTGTGTGGAGCAGGCTGGCCTCAAATTTGCAACAGCTCTCCTGCTTTGCTGCTCCAGTGTTGGGATTACAGGTTTGAATTACCAAGACGTTTCTTTGTTTTCTTTCTTTTTTATTTTTATTCTTTATTATTATTTTGTTGTTGTTTTTTCCGAGACAGGGTTTCTCTGTGCAGCCCTGGATGTCCTGGAACTCACTCTGTAGATCAGGCTGGCCTTGAACTCAGAGATCCGCCTGCCTCTGCCTCCTTGAGTGCTGGGATTAAAGGATATGCCACCACATCTGGCCAGACCTTATTTTTTATTTAATAAAAAAAATTTTTTTTGAGACAGAGTCTCATGTAGCCCAAGATGGCCCCTAGCAATTACTGTATAGCCAGCCCATACTGGCCTTTGTTATTTCTATTCCTAGGGTACTAATATTGTAGCTGGGAGCCACCGCACCTGTGATGGTGGTGGTGTTGTTGTTATTATTAAAAATAATTTTCTTAAAGGTGCATATGGGTGTTGCCTGCGTCTACATCTGTGCCCTGTGGGCAAGCCCCAACAGAGGCCAGAAGAGAATGTTGGGTCCCCTGGAGCTGGAGTTACGGATGGTTGTGAGCTCCCATGTGGGTGCTGGGTATTGGACCCAGGAACTCTGGAAGAGCAACCAGTGCTCTTAGCCACTGAGCCATTTCCTATTTGGTTTTTGAGACAGGGTCTTTGTTACCCAGTCTTGGCTGACCTGGAGCATGAGGCAGCCCCTGTCTGTCTGCCTTCCTAATGCTCGGATTACAGACAGGTGTGCACACTACCCCTCGCTTACATTGTTTTTCCCAGCACTCGGGAGGCAGAGGCAGGCAGATCTCTGAGTTTGAGGCCAGCCTGGTCTACAGAGTGAGTTCCAGGACAGCCAGGGTTACAGCAGAGAAACCCTATCTAGTAAAAAATAATACAGCAATTAAGTAAATAAATAAATAAAACCAGAACCTATGCTGCCTGAGCTGGGCTTAAACTCCTGGTTATTAACTGTCAACCCCTGCAGAATTGAGGCATGGTAGCATGCCTGTCCCCTGCTAACATTACTTTTTGCTTGTTTGAGACAGGCTCTGCTTCTGAGATCTTGGACCTGCGTTGTGGTATGTCCTCCGTCTGGGGTGATCTGATGTTTCTCACAATAAAAAGGATAAAAAGATCATACATCCTTGGCAAGAAGGCCACTGAGGACACATGTCCTGTGTAGAAGACCACTGAAGAGCTGTTGTGTCCTTGTGTATTTGTAGAGCCCATTGATGTGTTGACTGTGTTTCAGAGCCATTCTGGTATTCTTCACTATACAACTGCCATTTTGGCTTTTTTAGAACTAATTACCTGTCCAAACAACTTTGGGTTTCTTTAAGTAATGAGTCTTGCTTCATTATTTGCTTCTAGGCGGATTGCAAAATGGAAATTTTCTGATTCTGTTTCTTGTTTGTTTGTTTGTTTGTTTGTTTGAAACAGGGTTTCTCTGTGTAGCTCTGGCTGTACTGGAACTTTCTCTGTAGAGAAAGATCAGGCTGGTCCTGAACTCAGAGATTTGCTTGCCTTCGCCTCTCTAGTGCTGGGATTTAAGGTGTGCATCACCACCTCCTGACCAAATTTTATAACTGTTATTTAGATTTTTTTATTTTATTTATACTTATATGTGTCTCTCTGTGTGGGCATGTGTGGTCAGGCCTGAGGAGATCAGAAGGTATTAGAGCCCCAGGAGTTGGAGTTACGGGAGATTATAACTCTTACTTTGAAATTTTCAAAGCCTAGCTTGATGATGTACACCTTTAGTCCCAGATCTGGTGGCAAAGGCAGGTCAATCTCTGAGTTTGAGGCCAGCCTGGTCTACACAGCTAGTTCCAGGCCAGCCTGGTCTTCATAGCTAGTTCCAGGCCAGCCAGGCTACATAGGGAGACCCTGTCTCAAAAAAGCTAAAAGGAAGGCTGTAGAGATGGCTGTGCTGCTCTTGTAATGGACTCCAGGTTCAGCTCCCAGCACCAGAATGTGGCTTCTCCCAGCTGCCTATAACTCATGGTACAAACCCACACTCACATACACATGTATAACAAACAACTCTTAAATAATGAAACAAAACAAATTCAGACAAAGAACACTTGAGGTAACTGTACACACTGCATACCAGCCCAGTGTAGCCGCCACTCATGTGACTCGTAGGGGCACGGAGGTCTTTGTGCTCACAGATAAGCACTAGGGGAATCTGAAATGTTACCACACAGGTTGTTCCCTCAAGGGAAGGGATTCAAGACCTGTTGAAGGCCGGGAGTGGACATGCTTTCTAGCCTGGTGACCTTTGCACTATCTGTGAGACCACACCAGACCCTACCCCAGACCCTTCTGAGCTTGTTTTTCTCAGTTAATCTATAGATCCTTCTTATTTATTTATTTATTACTTATTTATTGTTTTTGTTTTTTCCAGACAGGGTCTCTCTATTGTAACTCTGGCTGTCCTGAAACTCACTCTGTAGACCAGGCTGGCCTCGAACTCAGAGATCCACCTGCCTCTGCCTCCCAAATGCTGGGATCAAAGTCGTGCACCACTACCGCCTGGCTTATAGAACCTATCTTTATAGAAGATGACACATATACTTTTCAGAGAGTTTTGATCTTCATAAAGATCAGACTTACTTTGTTCCTCAGAGATGTATGTTTTGTTGTGTATATGAGACTGAATTAATTTTCACTGGAAGAGTTTTCATCAATTTATGCTGTGTTAAATGCGCCTAAAAATAAACCCCAAGTGGTCAGACTCTCAAAGTTTGAACCAACAACTGAGCCATGTTGAACTGCCTTCTTGACTCTGTCGGACCTTGCCTCTGTAGGCCTGTGAAGGTTGTAGAGACCCCTGCAGTAACTGGCTAATATTTTGTAATTTCTGCTATCCACCAGCTTGTGCCCACTTTCACTCCGCCCCCCGCCCCGCCCCAGACAACTTGAAGGTAAGATATCTGTATTGCAACATTCCATCTGCTTCTCCCCCACACAAGGACATTCTCCTCCATGACTTCCATAACCTTACGCAGGAGACAAGCTTGGTGGTACAGGCAGTAATCACAGCTACGGAAGGCTGAGGCAGGTAAAAAAGATCAATCAGTGGTTACTTATTTATTGACTTATTTAGCGATTCACATACGTACTGCCTATTGCCAAGCTCGACTCAACTCCGTACTTGGAACGGAATGACCCGGAGAAATAGCTGGAAGGTTGTCGCCCTTAGCAACCTGACCATGACCGCTTACAACCTGTCAGCTGTAACACATGCCTTAGAAAAACAAAAGCCCTGGAGCTAACTGCTAGGTAAGCTTGTGTTTGCTTGCTAGCTCACCCCCACCTTGTGGTTGCAGAGTAGAAAATGACGCCTTTTGGGAGTTACCCAGATTTAGTCCAATTGTGACGCCTTATCTTTCCTTTTTTTTCCCCTTTGTCTCTTTTTACCCCTTTTTCCTCCCCCCACCCCCCAGACAGGGTTTCTCTGTGTAGCCCTGGCTGTCCTAGAACTCACTCTGTAGACCAGGCTGGCCCCAAACTCAGAGATCCACCTGCCTCTGCCTCCCAGGTGCTGGGGTTAAAGGTCTGTGCTACATCTCCTCTCTCTCAGTCTCACTGGTGTTTGAGTGCTTATCCCAGAAAGATTCCCAAAACTGCAGTAGGATTGTTAGTTCAGAGCTGGCCTTTACACCTTAGTGAGACTCTGCCTCAAAAACCAAAAAACACTAAAACACCAAAAAAAAAAAAACAACAAAAAAAACCTGGGCATATAGCTCAGCGGTAGAGAAGTTGCCAACCATTCAAGGGGCCCTGGGCTCCACCCTCAGAACCACATACACAGGTGTGTAGACAAAAGCAAATTTCCCCTGATAGCATCCAATATCGAGTCCAAGTTAAAAGTTACACATTGTCCTCCGAGTCGGAGCTGTTTTCTTGAAGTAGAATGCAGCTAAATTCCAAGGGTGCAGGAAAAAGCTGCACCTGCCCTCACAGTTCACAGGCCCCTCCCCCGGACGCCGTGACTGGGAGGGGTTGGGACGGTTCAGACACAGATGCTGAATTTCTACTCTCAGCCCCTGAGCCCCCTCTCCAGCCCCAGGCACCGGTGCTCTCGATGATCCTGCTGTCTCCTGGTATGAGGGAAACCTTTAACTTTCTCTGGGTCATTTGGATGTGACAGTCTAGGAGCTCATTTGACGCTTGTAAAATTACTTAATTTTGTGCTATTTATGCTTGTGAGTGTGTGTGTGTGTGTGTGGAGGGGGGGCCTCCTCTCTTCTTCCCCTCTCTCTCTGAAGCAGAGTTGGAGATTTTACTAAAGATATTTTAGCTATGTTTGATGGCATATGTCTTTCATTCCAACACTCAGAATGCAGAGGCCAGGGATCTCTGTGAGTTCAAGACTATCTGGTCTACAACTACAAGAACAAAATCTGAATGTTGGGTGTGGCCATTTTGCAGCCACATCCTTTTTTTTGGATGTGTGTGGGTCTCACCATATAACTCTTTCTGGCCTGGAACCGCAATGCATTTTGAAAGATAAAATATATCAGAATAAAATATCTGGTTTCATTATGATGAAATTATGCTTTCTTTTTAATTTCCTGCCCAGAACCTGCTAAAATAAAGGCATATTTCCCTTATTTGACCTAGGCTTTGGGTTTTTGAGACAGGGTTTCTCTGTGTAGCCCTGGCTGTCCTGGAACTCACTCTGTAGACCAGGCTGGCCCCAAACTCAGAGATCCACCTGCCTCTGCCTCCCAGGCACTGACATTATAGGCGTATGCACCTTTTAAAAATCCCTTTTACAGATGACATCATATTTGCATATAACCCACATCATATTTGCAAATGCCCACATATACTTTAAATCATCTCTGCATTCCTTACAATACCTAATAAAATGTAAATGCTATGTAAATAGTTGTTGTATTGAGTTATTTAGGGAATGGTGACGAGGGAAATTTATGTGCATATTTAATGTATGATTTTTTTCCCTACTTAAAAAGCAGATTTATTTACCTATTTGTGTATTTCTGAGTATATGTGCATGTGGGGCCATGTATGTGCACATGCGAGGCAGAAGAATGTATCGCATGCCTTCCTCCGTCACCCTACCCATTCTCTCCCCTGGGAGAAAGCCATCGATTCCTGGTTCTGGGCCTCTCAGAGCTGAGGCTGCGGCAGCACACTGAAAGGCCCTCCCTGGTGTGTGGGTGTTGGGTTCTGTACTGTTCCCCACAGTGCACAGCACATGCTCTTAACTACTGAGTCATTTCTCCCACCATGGTTTTTTTTTTTATTTTGCATTTTTGAGACAAAGTCTTGCTACCTAGCCCACCCTGGCCTTGCACTCATTATGAAGGTAGCTCAGATGGCAAACACAGCAACCGTCCTGCCATAGTCTCCTAGCGCTGGGATTACAGGCATGCACCGCCATACTTGGTCTAAATATTTCCAGATCTGTTTGTTGTTCTTATTGAGATGGGTCTGATGTAGCCTGGGGTGACCTTGAACTCCTTATGCAGCTGAAGATGACCTTGAACTGATTCTCCTGCCTCCACCTCCCAAATGCTGGGAGTACAGGCCTGGGCTGCCATATCCGGCTCTAGTACATATTTTAAAAAGAGTTAAAGGAGAGGAGTTCAGATATTCCCAATACAAGGAAATGACACATGCTTAAAGAGACAGAAATTCACCAGGGGGTGATGGTATACGCCTTTAATCCCAGCTCTTGGGAGGCAGAGGCAGGCGGATCTCTGTGAGTCGAGGCCAGCCTGGTCTACAGAGTGAGTTCCAGGACAGCCAGAGTTACAACAGAGAAACCCTGTCTCAAAAAACAGAACAGAGAGAGAGAGAGAGAAGGAGAGATCTCTAACTACCTAAACTACCCTGCAATAAGGAAAAACAGGACTTGAAGAAATCCTTGTAAACAACCCATGATTTCTTGAGGTTTACTGTGTAGTATGGAAAAACCTTGGGATGTGGGGAATGTTTCGGGGTGTCCCTGGGCCTTGAGTGAATCCTTGTAAACAACCTGTGATAGCTAATGTGCTGCCTGAGATTCACTTGGTATCCTCACATAACAAATGCTGTCTTGCCTTGAGTGAGTCCATTTTTTGACAGGGCCAAGCTAAAGTAGGGTTCTCACAGGCAGAGAGCCCCGACCCCTACCCCTTCTTGAGTGTGTGCCCTCCTGCAGAAACCAGATATGAGCCTGCAGGGGTGATTTTGTTTTTTTTCAGGAAACATAACAGCTTTTGTGTCTGTTGGGGGAAAATCCAATTAGCTTTGTCTTACAAACAATGAAAACACTTCAGCAAGACAGGACGGATGTCCAATCCCTAGAGATTGACCCCCTGCTTTCCCTGTGGGAAGCATTGCATCCTGGAAGTGTCAGAACACCCATACTACCTGATCTGATAATTGTATATTGTATTCGTGCGTCCGATTGTCTGCACCCCAGAAATATATGGGGTTATTATGTGTCAGGTTAGAAATTGGGGCTGAGGATGCAGTTACGGGGTAGCTTAGCATTGTCTGAGACCCTGTGTTTGATACTCAGCATCGCAAAGCATTCACATCTTACTTTTATTATTTTTAATTATGTGTACGTCTGCATGTGGTTATTAGGAGCATGTGAGTGTAGGTAGTCACAGGATTGTAGGTAGTCACAGGATTGGACCCCTCTGGAGCTGCCTGCTGTGGATGCTGGGAAATGAACTCATGTCCACTAGAAGAGATCTGGTCCTAACCACTGAGCCATCTCTCCAACCTCACAAAGAAAGATTTAGCAGAACACAGCCATGCTCACTCATCTGGCAATCCTCCAAGGCTGTGACATTTACCATTCACAGTACCATCCGCAACGCCGGGTGTTTACTGGGTGTTCTGTACGGCAAAGTTCATTGCTCAGAGAACTCTGTAGATGACCACCCCATTTCACGCACATTCTCTGTCTGACCCCACAAAGGAACAAAGCCCTGGCCGTCTACCTGCAAGGCTGTGTTCACAGAACCTCCTTTGGCACAGGTGCCATCTTAGCTAGCGATGTCAAGTGTTGCTTGGCTCTTCACCTCTGTGAAGCGGGCTAACACCATTCCCCACATTCCGACAGGAGCCAGCTGGAAGCGCAGGCTGTGGTCCCCGCCCCACCCAGGCCTCCTGGCACCTGAGTGCTGCTGCTTCCCCGCCCACCTCTGCACAGCTCCCCCAGCACCCCTCCTCACTCATTTCTGCCTCCCTAATTTTTGCCATTCTGATGAGTGTAAAATGCTCTCTCATAATGTCACTTTGATTTGCATCTCTCTGATATCTACTGAGTCGGAGTATTTCTAGAATCTGGGCTCTTAACTGTTAATTTGCTTCTCGAAATCAAACTAGTAAATTTTCTAAACAAGGTGAGGAAAAAAAAAAAAAGGTTTTAATAGAGACTCCAATGGGGGCTGAGAGACAGCTCCGGTGCCAAAGCCGCTTGCTATGTAAGTTTGACAATCACAGTTTGATCCTGAACCCACTTGAAAAAAGATGGGCACCGTGACATAGCTCTGTAATCCCGACACTCCTGTAGTGACCTGGAAGGCAGAGAAGGACCATCATGTTGTAGTGAGCCACTGGGGGTTCACCAGGGAAGACATGGAGGTATATTCATAAGCCCAAACTCTGCCAGACCTCAACAGAGGAAACCACTGTCCTGGCCAGCTTCAGACTCCACAGTGGAACCCCGAGCTCTGTGCTCAGGTGTTTTTATTCTTTCAGAACTCCTCAGGTGTTCTACTGATAGCACATGCAGATCATTAGCAATGAAACAGCCCCCACAGGAATCCAACACCTGCAGACAATACAGAACGCCCTAGACTTAGGATAACCCCTCACCCAACAGTGCATAAAACAATTTCAAGCATAATTAAAAACAAACTTCCCCAACACCGTCACCTGGGGGTTCATGGACCAGCTAGCCTGGAATACATGGCATGGCCCCAGAAATATGAGACTCTGCCTCAACAGACTGGAAGTGAGAACTGACTTTTGAAATTGTCCTTTGACGTACACACACTCAGAGGGAGAGACAGAGGGAAGGAAGTGTGGTAGTACACACCTTTAATCCTAGCACTCAAGCGCTGGAGGCCAGCCTGGTCTACAGAGTGAGTTCCAGAATAGTTAGGGCTACATAGAGAAACTCTATACTGGAAAAATGAAACAAAACAAAGCAAACAAACTACATGAATACAGTAAAATGTGAAGATGACTGCATGTAGCTCGTGCCTGTGGTCCCAACCCTTGGGAGGCTGAGGCAGGAGCATCTGTGTCTCACTGGCCCTGTTGTGTGTATTTGACCACATATAATGAAATAATTGAACATATAGCTGGGAGGCGGTGTCACACGCCTTAATCCCAGCGCTGGGGAGGCAGAGGCAGGCAGATCTCTGTTCAAGGCCAGCCTTGTCTACATAGTGAGTTCCAGGACAGCCAGAGTTACAACAGAGAAATCCTATCTTGAAAAGCCAAAATAAGTAAATAAAATAATGACCCAAATACCCCTAAAACACCCCAATGATAGCAAAACCCAACTATGAAACTGCCAAACAAATTCACAATGTTGTAATATCAGCGCTTCTTGGTGATGGATGGCCATGGATGAAGAGCCAGGACTGTGGCTCAATGGCAGAGCACTTTGCCTTCAGTGTAGAACACCCTAGGTTCAATCCCCAGGACCGTTAAAAGTTCTTCTCTGACCTCCACCTGTGTGCAGTGGCGTGCTCACTCACATGCACACCCACAAAATAAATAGATGGAAAAAAATTAAAATACCCGCGGTTTCTTCTTGAGGCCAAAACAATATGGTGGGTTGTTTTCTATATTCATAATGGAATCAAATGTTAACTTTCAATTAGATGTGAGTGACAATGAGAATGTATTTTTCCCCACTCGAAATGAAGAACTCTTGAATTTATACAGATATGTGCCTTTGTGGGTGGACCCTGGATTAGATAGCTGTGTGTCAGATAGCTCAGAACCCTGTCTGACTCAGAAAAGTTCTGGATGAATGGCAGCTTTCAAAACAAAAACTGGCTCAGCGAGGTGTAGCTCAGACTTGCCTAGCACGCACAAGGCCATGAGTTCAATCCCCAGTATTGGCAATAGGGTGACAGAATACTGTGTTTCCGTATCACGATGTCCAAACACCATTTCCTGGTTGCCAGGCCATGATGCAACAAGATGCTTTGCATATTTTGTAACTGACTAACCAGGCAGACGTTTGGCAAACCTGGCAGCCACTTGGTTCAGTCCTTACTGTAAAACAGTTGGTGGTAAGGGTACTGCTGGTTTTTGCAGAGATGGGTGACTTGAAAACACCAGGGAAGCGTGCCAATTGGAGTTAATATTTTTCTTACTAATCTTTGACCTCCAAGTGCCAAAGGACAACCCATGAGCGGCTCAGTGGTTGTGCCTCTGAAAAGCTGGCTTTGTAGGTAGCAGAACCAGTAGTGTAGAAGCAGTTTCTCATTTACACAAGAGGAGGCTGTTTGTGGATCAAACCGTGGTGAAATTCACGTGGGGGCTGTGACTTGGCCAGTTCTCATCTGTTACTGAGGAGAAGCAGTTTTGAAAATGTGACTTTTCCCAAATGGAATAATGAGATTCGAGCTCATTTGTGAAGATCCTCAGTGAAACCGCCTTCTCTAAGAATATGTGTGTGTGCATGTGTGCATGTGTGTGTGTGTGCATGTGTATTTGTTTGTGTGTAGGAGAAATGAGGTTTATGTTCTCAAAAAGGGAAGAGAATTTGCTTTCTAATTCCTTCTCTATTTTATTAAAAAAAAATACAAAAGTCCCGTTTGTTTATTTTCTTGTCTGAGTACGTGTACACGGGGAGGGCACGTACCACAGCACCTGTGCAGAGGTCAGAGGGCAGCTGGTGAGAGTTGGTCTCCTTCCTCTATCTAGATCCCAGGGACTTCAGGTTTGGTGGCAGATGTCTTTACACAAAGAGCCATCTCACAAGCCCTTCGTTCCTCTGTTTAACAGGGTTTAAACAAGAGCCTCAGTGGTCCTTGCAGGGTCTTCTATGGTGAGTGAGTTGTGTACCAGGGCTATTTGACCTGACCTTGCATTCCCGTGTGAGGTTGTCTGAAGTGGGTGCTTCAAGGTCCCTGTGGAGGTTTAGCCAGCTGTGCTTCTGTTTGGTGCAATGAGAACCTGCCATCTGTGTGTGAACAGGGCCCGTGGATGACAAATTTCAAGAATTACTCTGAGGTCCAGGTTCCACCCATGTCTTCTCAGGTGGCTCAGAGTAAACCCAGGGCAATGTGGAGTTAAAGAGTAAGTTGTCAACAGAGACTCGAGTTAAAGAAATGGTGTATGTCAGTGGTTCTCAACCTTCCTAACACTTTGACCCTTTCATACAGTTCCTCATGTTGTGCTGACTGGCAACCATAAAACTATTTTTGTTGCTACTTTGTTGCTACCTCATAACTGTAACTTTGTTGCTGTTATGAATCATAATGTATCTGATATGCAGGTGATCTTAGGTGATCCCTGTGAAAGGATCATTCGACCCCTCCCCCAAAGGGATCACAACACCCAGATTGAGAACCACTGGTCCACATGAAGAAAGCTAAACATTAGCAAAGTAAGAAGATTCTAGAAGATGGACCCAAGAGTTTTCCTTATACCTGGCTCAATTTTCTGCCTGGTTTGAAATTTTTCATAACAAAATAGGCAAAAGGGCTCAGTGTATAAAGGTGCTTGCCACCAACCTGATGACCCATTGGATCCCTGGGACACACGTGATGGGGAGAGACAGCTGACTACCACAAATTGTCCCCCAACCTACACACACACACACACACACACACACCACGCATACACATACACACACGCACACACAGACATACACGCATATACACACACATACACACACATACCGCGCACACACACACACACACACACCACACACACACACAGACATATACACACATACACATAAACACAGTCAGTTACACACACATGCACATTCACACACATACACACACACATACATATTAAAATGTAGGTGAACAGGGAGCTCTGATTAAAAAGAAAAAGATTTTCCCCAAATCCCTAAATTCTGAGATAGCTAAGATAATTTCCTTCTAGTCTAATTAAAAATAATTTACAGATGGTAAGTGCAGCCAGTGGTGCAGGCCTCCAGCTCCTAGGAGGCTGAGGGGGAAGGGGAGCTGAAGGCAGGAGAGCTGCAGAGTGTGTTCAAGGCCACTTGGGCAAATTAACCAGACCCTGCTCAGCACACACAGAGAAGGGGTCCAGCTCAGCCAAGGGAGGGCGCTGGCCTAGCGTGCTTGGAGCTCCAGGTCAACACTGCATGCTGAGGGGAAGGAGAGGGTGCTGGGTCCATGCTAACCCTCATGCTTCGAGCACAGGTGCTCTTCTGAGTGCTGGGGTTAAAGCCACACCAGGCATAAAAGTTTTTCTCTTTGAGACTAGTTCTCATGAAACCCAGGCTAGCCTTGAACACACTGTGTAACTGAGGATGGTCTTCTTTTGAAATTTTTAATGTTTATTTTATTTTTCCTTAAATATTTATTTGTTCATTGTGTTTTGCTGTTTTGCTTGCATGCACGTCTGTGTGCAAGGTGTCAGATCTCCTTGTTAGCTACCATGTGGATGCTGGGAATTGAACTTGGGTCCTCTGGAAGTGCAGCCTATGCTCTTATTGCTGAGCCATCTCTCCAGGCCTGAGGATGATCTTGAATTCCACCTCCTAAACTCTAGGATTATAGGCCGGTGCTGCTAGGCGGCAGCCTTGACTTTTAATAGTGCCTTCTCGGGTGGGGGCTCGGGTGCAGCACTCATCTAGCCTGTGTGCGGCCCTGGGTTCTACTCCTACCACGGTAGCAAAACAACACAGACCCCCACACACAGAAAAGGGGGGGTAGCTACACATAAAATATAACAGTTAAAAATCAAGACCTTAGGGACTGGAGAGATGGCTCAGTGGTTAAGAGCACTTAATTATTTTCATAGAGGACCCGAGTTCGGTTCCCAGCACCCACATGGTGGTTCACGACCATCTCTAACCCTCGTTCCAGGGGATCGGATGTCTTCTGACCTCCACAGGCACCCAGCTAGCGCATATCCACACTTGTAGGCAGAATAATCTTACACATAAAATAAGTCTGAAAAAATACATATTTTTTTTAATCTAGATTTTACGGCTGGAGTTGTGCCTGTTAAGACTGTGTGCTCCTCTTCCGAAAGACCCAAGTCTCCTTCCCAGCAGCTTCATCAGGTGCTCACAGCTGTCACACCAGTCCCAGGGGATCTGGCCTCTGTGTGCACCCACACTTCCACGCACACACCCCTTCACAGACACAGACATTCACACAACTAAGATTAAAGAAAGCTTTACAAATTTTTAAGAACCAAGATTTTAAAAAATATTCTGAAAGGTTACTTTAATTAATTTGTTAATTTGGTTTTTTCAAGACAGGATTTCTCTGTTGTGACTCTGGCCGTCCTGGAACTCATTCTGTGTAAACCAGGCTGGCCTCGAACTCACAGAGATCCTCCTGCCTCTGCCTCCGGAGCACTGGGATTAAAGTTGTGCGCCACCACCCACCGCCCGGCTAAACAGATTTTTTTTTAAATTTCGTGTTTTCCCTGCATAAATGTCTGTGTGAGGGTGTCAGATGCCCTGAAACTGGAGTCACAGACAGTTGTGAGTGGCCACGTGGGTGCTGGGAATTGAACCAGGGCCCTGTGGAAGAGCAGTCAGTGCTCGTAACCGATGAGCCATCCAGCCCTGTTTTTATTTTTAATCATACTCTGTAACTCTGGAGCTGGACGACAGTTGTGAACCACCCAGCGTGGGTGCTGGGAACCGGGACTAAACTCAAGTCCTCCGTAAGAGCAGTACGTGCTTTCACTGATGGGCCATCTCGCTGGCCCTCAAAAATAATAATAATAATAATAATAATAATAATAATAATAATAATAATAATTATTATTATTATTATTATTATTTTGGTAAATCAGGTTTTGTTTTATTTAATTTGTGTGTCTGGGGCGGAGTGTGCCTGTGCTGTGGAGTGCACGTGGAGGTCATAGGACAATTTAAGTAAGTCATGGCTCTCTTTCCTCCGTGTGGGTCCTGGGGACAGAGTTCAGGCAGTCACGTCGGCAAGCATCTTTCCCCAGTGACTCATCTCTCTGACCCAAGTCCTTCTTTTTTTTTTTTTTTTTTTACATTTTTAAATTTAAAAAAATTTTTAATGCAAGGGCTTTTTAAGGAGCCGTCTTCCTTAGGCAGTGTGTTGATCTACTTAGGTCACAGCCAAACACCACAGCCTGGTGAATCAAGCCCCGATGTCCCGTCTCCGTCAGGGCGGCTGCAGGGCCTAGAAAGTGCCCGCAGGGCTAGTTTCTTCTCAGACTGTATCTCTTGTGTCCTCTCATGGCCATCCCTCTGTGCTTCTGTGCTGTTGTCCTCCTCTCTGAGGACACGTGAGGAGGCGTGTCAGACTGAGAAGGCCCTGCTACAATGGCCTCCTTATGACTTAAAGATCTCTTGAAAGATACTATCTCCAAACATAGTTTGTTTGTTTTTGTTTTTTTTTTGAGACAGGGTTTCTCTGTTGTGACTCTGGCTGTCCTAGAACTCACTCTGTAGACCAGGCTGGCCTTGAATTCAGAGATCCACCTGCCTCTGCCTCCCGAGTGCTGGGATTAAAGGCGTGTGCCACCACTGCCTGGCTTCCAAACATAGCTCTCGACAAGCACCTTTTCTTCTTCCCCTTCTCCCTCCCACTCTTTCTGTTTCTCCCTCTCCTCTTTTCTTTCTCCTCCTTTTATTCTTTTCCTTGGAACCCAGGGCTTCCCTGTGGTAGGCAACCCTGGGCTGCTCAGCTACATCCCTCAGCATATCTGCTAGCCAGTTTTTGTCAACTTGACCCAAGAAGGAGGACCTCAACTGAGGAACTGCCTCCATCAGACTGGCCTGTGGGCACGACCATGGGGGCATTTTCTCCTGGATGATCAGTGTGGGAGAGCCCAGATCACTGTGGGTGGTGCCACCCCAGGGCAGGCTGATCAAGCCATGGGGATCAAGCAGGACTCCTCCACAGCCTCTGCTTCAGTTCCTGCCTCTAGGTTCCTGCAGGTTCCTGCTCTGTCTTCCTTCAACCCCTTTCCTCCCAAGTCTCTTGGTCATGGTGTTTACTACAGCCACAAACAGCAGCTCCCATTATTTTGAGGTCTCAGGAATAAAGCAATTAATGTCAGCCCAGGGACACAAAGCAATTGCGAGGTGTTGACACCTATCTGTGCCTTCTGACACCTGGATGGTGCCTGAATGACTCTGGCAACCAAGGGAAGGGGACAGGCGGTCCTTTTACTTATGAGCTGGGACTGCCACTAGATAAAGTTCTCCAGGGGGGAGAGAGCCACCAGGCTGAGGATGTGGGGGTCAATGGCAGTTGTCTGGTAAGTGGCCTTTACTCAGATAAGAGAGACTTATCTGGTCCTCATGGGGACTGAGAGACTAGGGGAGCCCTGAGCTTCCCTTATGTCCTTTGGAGCAGAAATCAAATGTTTTCTTTTAGAATTCAGTAGCTTTTTGTCCAAAGAGGAGCCGGGAGGGTGAGCCTTGTTCAGGTCTGTGGCTGCTGGCAGACAGGGATGGAAAAAGGGTGTTGCAGGACCCAGTCTTCTCAGAGGGAGGTCTGGCTAGAATCACTCCCACCTTCCCCAGGCTCTGCTTCACCCCTTGTCCTGGGGGCACTTGTCTAGCATGCACAAGACCAGGGTTCAATCTCCAGTATCACTGGAAGACAGAACAAACTAACTCAGAGTAGGAGCGAGATCTCAGACACCGCTTTGAAGGTCAATAATAGCTGGCAGTTGGCCCCGGGCTCCCTACTGCAGGGCTTTTGTGTGCTTTGTGGCACTTGGAGATCTGCGGACAATGAGGGCAATGGAGAAGCTGGGCAGGGGTGGGCAAGCTGGAGGAGGCCTGGGTCCTGTGCCAGGAACCACCCACTTCTCAGCTGCTCAGTGCAGGGCTCAGCTCCTCGGCTGGGAAGGGAAAGTTCAGGAGCTGTAAAAGCCAAGCTAGAATCTACCTCCTAGTGGGAGCTGGAGGGAGAGCATAGGCCTCCGCCCTTGGGAGGCTGATGTAGTGCACTTTCCTGTAAAAACAGCCCTGGTGGGGAGCGGACGGCACCAGAAGCCAGTCACAGCAGCTTGCTTCTCCTTTCTCGGCTCTCTTCCCGGCCTCTAGCAGCAGATTCACTTGCCTTTGGGTATTTTTACTTTAACTACGATGGCCATATACACATCTGATTTGCAAACTTATCAACCGCTGGTAGTGCTGCCGCCTGCTGGGAGCCAGGAGGAGGCTCCAGCTGGGTTCTGCACCTTGTCGCAGAGGCAGCAGAACCCGGGCAGGGGTGATGGCACCAGGCTGACTCTAGAGAGAGGATCCCACTCTGGCTGGCTTTTAGTTTGAGACTGGGTCTTGGTATGCATCTTGGGCTAGCCGCAAGCTCCAGGTACTCTGGCCTCTGTTTCCAGAGTGTTGGTTACAGGTCTAGGTCTGTGCCGCCAGGCCTGGCTTTACTCTGGGTTTTGTATGCGGTAGGTAGGTGAAACGAAGCAGGCTGCAGGCCCAGCTCAGATTACAGGCTAGGGCAATGGGCCAGGCATTTGTTGCTAACCTATTCTGGAAGACTGAGGGCCTTGGTGACCGACCAATCTGATTGAGCTCCATCCTCATCTGACATCCAAGAACGAGAGGATTCGGTGATAGTGGGCTTGGCTGGAAACCTACTGTCCATTCCTGTCTTGCTTTTGTCTGAAACACTTCATTTTTTCACAATTTGTTTTTCGTGTGCACGAGCACTTTGCCTGCACGTCTGTAAGGGCATCGAAGTGCTCACAGGTCAACAGATGTCCTGGGATCGCCACCATGCGGGTGGCCGGGAGCTGAACCCTGGTCCTCTGCAAGAGCAGCAAGTGCTCTTAACCACTGAGTCTGGGCTCTTGTTTTTGTGTTTGAGACTGAGTTTCTCCAGGTAAACGCTGACCTGTCTAAAGCTCAGATTCCTCCTGCCTTAGCCTCTGAGGTAAGGGGATGCGAGGTATGTGCAGGCATACTTGCATTAATTACTTAAAATACAATTTTAAAAATTTGCATATACATACAAATAGGAATTCCACTGGGAATATATTTTCCACTGGGAAATCAAACCCAGGGCTTTATACCTACTATGTAGCCGCACACTGTACCAATGAGCTACATCTGAAGTCCTCTACTTGAAAAAAAAATTAAATCTCTGGCTGGAAGTGTGAAGTACTAGTGTGCTGGCAAAGTCCTGTGATCTGTTACCCAGCACTGAAGAGCCAAAACTGAAATATGAACACATGTCAGAGATTTTTATTACAAGTTGTCTTCTGTTCAAAAGGGAAGTCCCCAGAGTAGATACATATACAGGTGGGCCAGAATGCTGAAGTGAATTCCCCTAATGGACGTAAAACTAGACCATAGCCACAGATCAGCGGCCAACTGCACTCTTCCTGGGTGTCTTTAATTCCAGCCCTCGAGAGGCTGAGGCAGACAAAGCTCTGTGAGTTCAAAGCCACCCTGAACTACAGTGAGTTCTAGGAAAAGTCAGGGCTACGCAGAGAAACCCTGTCTCGAAAAACGAAACAAAACAACAACAAAAAAATGTAACTTGTCATGCAGAAGAGAATGCCTTTTAACTTCTGACCTTGTTGCTTCCACCTCCCAAGAACTGGGATTATCGGCATTTGCGAGCATGCCTGGTGTTCTGGAGTGCTGGGGATCCAGCCCAGGGTTCCGTGCATGCCAGCTAAGAACTCTACCAACTGAGCTATAGCCCAACCCCTGCTTCACATTTTTCTCGATAATCGACGGATTTTCATATCCGTCGCTGGTGATACATACCTTTAATCGGAGCTCTTAGGTGGCAGAGGCAGACAGAGCTCTGTGGGTTCGAGGCCAACCTGGTGTACAGAGTGAGCTCCAGGACAGCCAACGCTACACAGAGAATACAGAGAAACCCTGTCTCAAAACGAAAAAAAAAAAAAAAATTTTATTTTTCTTTTCAGTGCTCAGAGTTCCGTAGCTTCCAGTGACAGCTCACAGACAACAGAAAAGGCACAGACTCCATCCTGAGCGCACTACAGAACACCCGGTTGCTTTGCTGAGGAAACTTAGTAACTTGTTGGGTCCATTCCGGAGTCTTTCATTTTTTCCTTAACACTCGCTATTCTAATCACAGACACCCGTGTGATTAGCCCCGCCCCCACCCTGCCACTTCCGCTTTCCTCCCCAGAGGAGCCACTATCTGTATTTCCAAATGCAATAACTACGTCTATTTTTGACCTTTCTATAAATACAATCGCAGAATAGATACTCTTTCATGTCTGGCTTCTGCCACTCAGCAAAACGTTCATCGCGTGGCGTACTGCTTTTTATTGTGCTCTGGCATCTCATAGGGCGAGCAGATCCCGGTGCGTCCGTCCCAGGGCTGATGGGCGTTTGGGTGGTTTCCAGTCCGAGGAAACGGCGGTGCTCTGGGACAGCCTCGTACATGCCTTTTTGGGCGCTGTGCCCGAGAAGCTGCTGGAAATGAGATTGCTGGGTCCCAGGCTGCCGTGGGGTCAGCCTTAGATGGTGCTGGCTTCTGAAAGCGGTGGGTTGAACCCGTCTCCCAACTTCTGGGAGCTCTCTCGCTGGCCTGGCTCCAGCCAGCTCTTCAGTGGGTTTTGACTCCAGGGGTATTTCCCAAATGCCAGTTGAGGAGGTCACCTTTCTGGTGAGTTTAGGCTCTTGATGTAGACAAGACTTTTTTTTTTTTAAAGATTTATTTGTTTTTTGAGACAGTTCTCACTATGTAGCCCTGGTGGGCCTGAAACTCTATGGATACCAGGGCTGCAGCTCTGGTTGGTACAATGCCTCTCTAGAACTATACGTTCTGAAACTCACAGATCTGCCTGCTTCTGCCTCCCAAGTGTTAGAAGTAAAGGCCAGTACCACCAAGACATACAAAGTATGTGTAGTGTATGTGTATCTGTGTAGAGATACATGCACGTGAGTACAGGACCCCCACAAAGGCCAAAAGAAGGGCTCAGATTCTCTGGAGCTGGGGTCATGGTTATGAGGCACCGAGTGTGAGTGCCAGGATGGAGTCTCACTATATAACCCTAATTGATCTGGTCCTTACTGTGTAAGCCAGATCTGGCCTGCCTTTGTATGTAGATATGTATGTGTATGTATGTATCTGTGTATGTATGTGTGCATGCATGCATTTATTTTACATTTGATCTTAATCAAAAGGCTTAGAATTGATTTTGTTTTTGAGACAAAGTCTTAGTCTGTAGCCCAGTCTGACCTGGAACTCAGGAATCCTCCTGCCTCAGCCTCTTCAGTGCGGGGATTATAGGTGTGAGTTACCACACCTGGATTGGCTGTTATTTATCTTTATGAACCTCAAAAGATGTCTTTTAGATGTCTTTGTTTTATGTGCTTTGCCTGTAAGCATCTAAGAGCACTACGTGTGTGCAGTACCCACGGAGGACAGAAGAGGGAATCAGGTCCACGGAACTGGAGTTACACAAGGATGGGAGCCACCATGAAGGTGCTGGGAACTAAACCCAGATTCTCTGCAAGAACAAGTGCTTTTAACTGCCGAACCATTTCTTCAGCTTCCTAAAAAAAACATGGGGGTGTGTGTGTGGCACAGGCCTTTAATCCCAGCACTCAGGAGGCAAAGGCAGGTGGATCTCAGTGAGCGTGAGGCCAACCTGGTCTACATAGTAAGTACCAGGACAGCCAGGGCTACACAGAGAAACCCTGTCTCAAAAAAAAAAAAAAAGAAAGACAAGAAAAAAAGCAGGGCTGTAGCTCCAGCTCAGGCAGGGTACTTGCCCAGCAAGTCAGAGGCCAGAGGTTCTAAATTCTATTCCCAGTACCACAAATGCGAACGCTGGGGTCCCCCCCCCCCCCCCCCCCCAATTTAGGGTTCTCCAGAACTTCTGGTCGACTTTACTGCCAGAGCCCAGTTCCGGTGGCTGGGGTGAACCTGCCCTCCCCACACTCCTGCTCTTTGGCCCTCTGTCACTCTGCCCAGTTGCACTGACCTTTTTGTTTAGTTCCTTGAATGCGTCACACTCATCCCCTTGCACCCGGGTTTCTGCAGCGGCCATTCCTGACTGGAATGCACCCCACCCCCCTTCCCGGTCATAGCTCGGAAGTCTCCGCTACTCCGTCTTGGCTCAAACGCCATGTAGGGACCCTGGAATAACAAAAGGTTGTTTATTTGTTCTTAACATCTATTTCTTCTGATGCGCATGCTCACACACCCTGTAGCATACCTGTGGAGTCAGGGGACAGTTTTGTGGAGTCGGATCTCTCCTTCTACCACGTGAGTTCCGGAGATCCAAGGCTCGGTGGCAAGTACCTTTCCCCGGTGAGCCACCTCACAGACCCTGAGATTTTAACAGTTACTGGCTATCTCCAATAGACATGGCTTGCTTAGTGCAGACATTTTCTCTCTCTGGCTCCAACCTTTCTTATCTTAGTTTGTGATGTTTTATTACGTTTATTATTTATTATTTATGTGTTATACGTGTGTATACACGCTGGGTGTGTACACCTCGTCGAGGGAGGCACATATGTGTAAGAGTGTGTTTGGGGGTGCATGTGTTAGAGGCTAGAAGTAGCACTGTGTGTCGTCCTGGACTGGAGCTCACTTTGTAGACCGGGCTGGCCTTGAACTCACAGAGGTCCACCTGCTTCTGACTCCCAGATCTGGGATTTTTAAAGATGTGACTACCACCCCACTCCCACCTTATTTATTTACTTTTTAATTAATTAATTAATTATTTTTTAAAAATATATGAGTGTTCTATCTACACGTACATCAGCATGCCAGAAGAGGGCATCTGGCCCCATCGTAGGTGATTGTGAGCCACCATGTGGGTGCTGGGAATTGAACTCAAGACCCCTGGAAGGGCAGCCAGTGCTCTTAACCGCTGAGTCATCTCTCTAGCCCTTTCTCCCCTGTGGGCTAAGCTAGTTTCCAGTCTGTTTGCAAATGTATTCCAACATTCTGGATCTAGAAAAAAAGCCTGCTTTTCCCCCTCTTTTCTTTGAACTGGCTGTAAATCTGTGGATTTTCCTATTTAATAATTATTTAATAAAATCCTTAACATGGATTCATTAAAAAAAAAGATCCGTGCCAGGAGATCGTTGCATACAGCTACCAAAACTTCAACAAAGGCCTAATCCGTCAAAGTCCATACAGATCTGGGAAAGTCTCAAATTGCACTAACCGTGCCTTTTAGCTTCTGTAGTTCTGGCTAACTGTTGTTGTTAACTGAAGTATGTCAACCCAAAACATGACTTTTGTGCTTAAAAGTTCACCCTGAGAAAGGCTTGGGGCTACACTGGGATCCGGAACACCCGGTAGTCCCAGGCAGGCTGATAAAGACTTCCTGTTCGCTTAAACCCGCGTCTGAGCAGTCTTCGGTGAATACCCCACAGCGTTGCCTTTTTGGGAATAACCTTTGTCCTTTGACCTCCTCTCTCTGCTCCGGGTCCCGGGGTCTCGTCCCTCTTTCTTCTCCGGGGATTTACTGCTAAGGGAGATGCCCTCCTTCATTTCTTTCTTTGTCATGGCTGCGTGGCCCACGTCTCGGCTGCTGCCTGTGGCCGGCGAGCGAACAGTATATCTCTGGGACTGGGGTGTAGAGTTCATGCTAGTATCCTGATGCCCTGGATTTGACCCCCAGCAGAGCAAAAATTAAAAATGATAAAATCCACATGTACATAAATATAACTGACTGGATGAATTCTAATTGAGATATTGCACATCCGTAGTCTGGGCTCTTGGTAGGCAAAGGCAGAAGGATTACAAGTTAGAGGCCAGCCTGGACTATATAGTGAGGTTAAGGCTAGCCTAGGCTACATGATAAAAGCTTGTCTTTTTTTTGTTTTTTGGCTTTTTTTCGAGATAGGGTTTTTTTGTTGTAGAAAAACAACAACATAACAAAAGGAAAAAATTAAAAGAAAACAAAACCAAAAATGACATGTAATTTCCTGACTGAATGTAGAAAGACTAGGCAGCCCTGCTGGGCTGCGCACCCCCTCCACGCCCTTCTCTTTCCCCTGCAGGGCCATCTGTCTGGCTTGTATTCAACCTGCTGTGTTCCCATGGATCCTCCCCTTCAGGTCAAACAAGGACAGGCCTCGCCCAGCACAAGGAGCTCTGACAGGTAAATCAATCACGCTCTTCTGGTTTACACCAGGCTTTGGGCAGCCCCCCTCTCAGACTGATAACCTGTCTGCTGCGGTTACACGGAAGCCAGAAAGCATCCGTAGCCGACCTACCAGCCCGAACAGCAGTTCCTTCTCTCAAGTGTCAGAGTTCCCCAGGGATGGCTGGTGTCAGAGTCAGGACTGGCTTGTCATCCATTCGGTGAGGTCAACACTTACTTGGAAATAGCTGGCACAGGCATGTGTACCAGGCCCGGCCTGGAGGCTTGGTGTCCACTAACTTGTTTGTTTTGACTCTGTTGCTTCTTTGTTTTGCTTTGCTTTTCTGACACAGGGTCTCAATATATCACCTTGGCTGGCCTGGAACTTATTATAACAGACCAGGCCGGCTTTGAACTCCTAGAGATCTGCCTGTCTCTGCCTCCCAAGTGCTGGAATTAAAGGCGTTAGCGGCCATACCGGGAACACTAACTCGTTTTTTTTTTTACATTAGAGTCCAGAGGAGTGAGGGACTTGTCTTCAGTCTCCCTGCCAATGGTCATCGTGCCCGGACTTCAGCCAGGCAGTTGCCCGGGTACCCACTGTCAGCCGCTCACACAGAGGGCACTATGAGAGTAGCACACGTTTGTTGAGCGTTTATTTTGAGCCAAGCTCTATGTTGCGGTCCTCTCCCATGCTCCCTGCTGATTTTAAAAAAATAACTTGTAATTTTATTCATCATTATTAGTGTGTGTGGGGTAGTGGGGTCATATGTGGCATATATGTCATCCCAGTGGTGTGTGTGTGTGTGAGACCTTGACGCAAACTAGAGTTATCTGGGAAGAGGAATCTTGACTGAGAAAATCCTCCCATCAGAATGCCTGTAGGGAAGTCTGTAAGGTATTTCCTTCCTCCCTCCCTCCCCTCCCCTCCTTCCAGGTTTATTTTATTTATCTGTGTGTTTTATGTGTATGGGTGTTTTGTCTGCATCTATGCACATCAGGAAGAGGGCCTCACATCCCACGGGACTACTGTTATAGATGTTATAAGCCAACATGTGAGTGCTGGGAATTAAACTCAGGACCTCTGGAAGAGCAGCCAGTGAGCTTAGCCACTGAGCCATCTCTCCAGCTACAAACTGGTGTAGGGTTTTTTTTTTTAATTTAAAATTTTTTTTGTTTGTTTTTGAGACAAGGTCTCATTATGTGGTCCTGGCTGGCCTGGAGTTTACATAGATCCACCTGCTTCTGCCTCCTGATACTGGGATTAAAGGTGCACCTTTACCTCTCCACCCTCTTCCTGTGAGACAGGCTATCTCACTGAACCTGGAGCTAAGCTGGTGGCCAGCAAACCTTGGTGATTCTCCCCTGTCTCTGTACCCATCAGCACTGGGGTGAGAGGCGCATATATGGCTCTTTACATGGGTGCCGGGCACTTGAACTGAGTTCCTCATGCTCCGCAGGAACTCTCGCCCACTGAGACATAGCCTCAGCCCTGGGTTTCCCATTGCTCAGCCCATCTGTGGCATAAGGACAGGAGTGGGACCCTCAGGCTTTCTTGTTCACTGGAGGGACTCGCAGACCTCAGAAAGAGTTTTACTAGCACACACCGGAAGAGAACGCGGTGGAGGTCACCACCGGTATCTATCATCACTTCCATTGCTATCATTATCCATACCCTTATCATCACCATCATCACCATCACCATCATCATCACCATCATCACCACCATCATCACCATCATCATCACCATCATCACCATCATCACCATCATCATCACCATCATCACCACCATCATCACCACCACTACCATCACCATCATCATCATCACCACCATCATCACCATCATCATCATCATCACCATCACCATCATCATCATCACCATCACCATCATCATCACCATCATCACCACCATCATCATCATCACCATCACCATCACCATCATCACCATCAACATCATCATCATCACCATCATCATCATCACCACCACCATCATCATCACCATCATCACCATCACCACCATTATCCAATCAATTCATAGGAAGAAACAAAGCACACACACACACACACACACACACACACACACACACAGACAGAGGCACGCACACATGTGTGTGGATTTAGATCCAGATGTTCTGACTCCCGTGCCTACACTTACCACCTTGTTCCCCGCCTCCCTGTAAAAACACTGGCTGGGTGCAATGGTGACCCCTCTCGTAGCTGTTCCACTGCAGCAGGGTTGAACGGAAGCCTGTCCATCCTTCCTCCTTTCCTCCCTCTCTCTCCCTTGTGTCCTCTCTGCCTCCTCAGAAGTATCTTCTTGTCCCGCAGAGAAGGTCGAGTGCTTCTCAGACTACATGACTCTGCAGATCCCGAAGAGCCACGTGCAGGGTTTGAGGCAGTGGCTGGCCAGGGTCCTGCACCTGCCAGGTAAGCCGTCGTCTCAGCCCCCGGGTCTTCTGATACTCAGCCGTCCGCTGGCTGGAGCCTTTGCTAAGGGAGGTCCCCAGTGCAGTCCTCCCGCCCAGCAGGGCACGGGTGCTGCAGTTCCCTGGGAAGCTTCTCTCTGAGCTGGTTCTCTCCGGTGATAAATCTCCCTTCCCAGGGCGGTCCTGACCTTCTCCGAGGCAGCCTCCACCTGGCTACATTCCCATCCCACGTCCTCTGAGTTCCCATCTCTACTTAAGATGACCTTTGCCCTTGTTCACATGCTCGTCCTCAGAACCACCAACGAGTAGCTGCAAGCAGGCGTAGCCCACGTGCTCCATGCTCGTAGCCTCTGTGCCTCCAGGACTAAGGACTCCGTCTCATCCTTAGGAGACGCCTAATAGATATTTGCTCAGTAGACAAATGGCCCCCAAACCTGGATTGAAGTGCCATCAGCTGCTAGTATGTCTCCAAACTTAAATCACAATGTGAAGCTGAAGGGACAATTAAAAAAGAGTACCCCTTAAAAATCCTGTTTATTAGTTGTGTGTGTTGCGCATATACACGCTTACGTGCACGTGCTTACAAAATGTGCCACGGTGTGCACGTGGAGCTCAGAGATAACTCGCGGGAGTCAGCTCTCTCCTTCGACCTCCTGGATCCCGGATATCAAATTCAGGTCACGAGGCTTGGTGGTAAGTGTCTTTACCCCCGCATGTAAGTCTGGGCACCATGCACACGCATTGTTAGTGGGGCCAGAAGAGGGTATCAGTCTCCTAGATGGGATTATAGATGGTCAGCCCCCGCCATATGAGTGCTGGGAACCAAACCCAGGTCCTTGGAAGAGCAGCCAGTGCTCTTAACCCCCACATCATCTCTCCAGTCCATGACCCACCAGTCTTAACTACTGGAACCACCGTCTCAGGTTTGGTGGGGGAATCTCATGCCTAAGACAGCCGAACAAGAAAGGCAAAGTGTCACTTTAAGAAAACTTTGAGCTATGAGCTTACCCACTACAAAGCAGAAGACCTTCTGGAAACTTCTAGAAGGAACCAGAATAGAGAGATGTACTTGTAGCTTACCTCCTGTTGTACCTTTGGTCACAGAGGCTGTAAAGTAAGACACCCAATTTTTTCCTGTCTTTTGTACAAAATGAAATCGAGAAGGGAAACCTGCCTATCCCAGAATTTTTTCCTTTCCCTTCCCTTACTATTTCATTTTATGTTATTGAGACAGGGTTTCTCCGTTGTAACTCTGACTGTCCTGGAACTCACTCTGTAGACCAGGCTGGCCTCGAACTCACAGAGATCCACCTGCCTCTGCCTTCCGAGTGCTGGGATTAAAGGCCTGTGCCGGCATCACCCGGCCCCTTCACTCACTTTTAAAGGCAGGATCATAAGCTGTGGCCCGGGCTGCCCTAGAGTGCTCTATGCAGTCTAGGCCGGCCTCAGGCTCATGGTAATTCTCCTGCCTCAGCCTCCCCGGTGCTGGGATTACAGGTGTGAGCCACCATGCCTGGCTTAGTGTGGAGATTCTGAAGTGCTGTCTGCGGCTGGTGTGTCCTGAATCCTGAATGGGCCCTGGGATGGTCAGCCAGTCGGCACACCTCGGGAGCCGGAGCGGCATTTGTGTATAAAAAGGCCACTTTTCCAGGAGAAAATGCGGAAGATACATTTAGCTGTCGCCCGTTCTTTGGAAAGCCATTATTAATGGAAAACAATAGATTAATAGTTTTAAAACGCTTGTTCAATAAGTAATTTTTATGGCCCTGGATAGAGCCCATTAAACATTTCTGCGTGTTATTATAAAGAAGTTTTAAGTGTAAAATCATAAAGTCAATAATCAGGGAATTAGTCACAGCGGCCAGCCACAGGCCATTAGTTTTAGGCGCTGTCAGAGACACCTGTGGCTTCGCGGGGAGAGCGCCTCTTTCACTCGGCAGCGCCAGGTGGGGATGGCGAGACGCTGCCTGCTGCCTGCTGTAAAGTTGGAGGGACAGCGAGCAGGTGTAAGCAGCAGGATGCATGCAAATATTTACAAAGTGCAGACGTGAATGGGAAACTAAAGCGATCCGGGTCAATTTGCACATCCAAGCTTAGACACTTTATTTCCCTGGTGATCCGCCTTTCAGAGCCACAGGCTCGGCCTTGATCTCCTGCTAAAGATAGCCGTGAAGGCTGCACACTCTTAAAAGCAAAGCGCGTCACCCGAGAGTCCCCCCACATCGAGGCTGCTGGAGCTGTCTCCTGCAAGGGTGAATTCATCTCCCGTCAACCACCTGAGAAGGAAAGTGTGGGCTTCGGGGTGGGAGAGACTTAAAAAAAAAAAATCACCTCAAAAGCAAAGCAAGATAATTATGGAAACAGGAAATCTAAAGACGATAATGAAAACTGCCCGTAATCCCTCTGCTCAGTGATATTCCTCTTTGTGCCTTACTCGTCCAATAAATGTTTACTGAGAGCCCTCGATGCGCCAGATGCGGCTTAAGGTGCTAGGGATATGGCGAAGAACAAAACAGATAAATACTCCTGGCGCCACGGGGCTGGCATTTGGGCGGAGGGCAACCAGACCATTGCCGTACCCATAAGTCACAGTTTCCAGCAGGCGAGGTGGTGGTGCCTGGTGCAGGAAGGCGCCCTGAGGTCAAGGCAAGGGTGCCAGTGGTGGGCTCGTTGACAGGGGGCTTCACTTGAAGTCTTGAGAGTGGCGGACCGAGCCACACAGGTATCTAAGAGAGTTCCAGGCAGGACATGCAGCCAGTGGAAAGGCCCCGAATGCACCCACCATGCAATAGAAACAGAAGGGAGGCCAGAGCGGCTGAGGCAGAGGGAGGGCAGGCAGGGGCTGTCTCACATGGGCCTCGGAACAGAGTGGAGTGATCTGGGCAGGCTTGGGAACTCTGCGGGTGGCTGGGGGAAGTAGACTCCAGTGGAAGGAAGGAAGCAGCTGAGGATCGAGGAGACAATTTCTGCAACCCAGGCTGGGCCGGGACCTGGGAAGCAGGTGGGAAGGGAGAGTCTGTGTGTATGTCCGGAGGAACATCGGCATCTGCCTTCTAAGACTGCTATCTTTGTGCTCCTAGCGGAGCAACCCCGGGCTTACGTCTGGGTGTCTCACACGCCTGCCTGACCTATATTCTGCAGCCCCCCAACCCCCATGGTCCTGTCTGTTTCTGCCACAGGCACCAGGAGGGCCCCCAACCACCTGGATTCTCTTCTCACCAAATGCGGTTATCTCTTGCATCCTGCTCAGGAGGGGGACTTCGTCTTCCGAACTCTGTACTCTGGCTGCTTTGTTCAGAAAGAGGTGGGTGTGAGAAGCCGTTTGCAGTGCTGGGGTCAGAACTCAGGGCCTCGTGCACGCCGGGATGCTAGCCGTGCACCCCCTGATCTGCATATCCAGCTTCTTTTGTTGTTGCTTTGAGACAGGGTCCCACTATAAACCCAACCCATGGCTAGCCTGGAACTTATTAGCTATGTAGACCAGGCTGGCCTTCAACTTCACAGAGGTCTGCCTGCCTCTACCTCCCAAGTGCTAGGATTAAAAGTGTGTACCACAACCTCCAGCCCTGTATTTTCTCCTCCTTCTCCTCTTCCTCCTCCCCCTTCTTTTCCTTCTTCTCCTTCTTCTTCTTCTTTTTAAAAGCAACTTTTTATTTTGAGGCTGGGTCTCTCTGCACAGGCTGGCATTGAATTTGCTCTGTAGCCCAAGCAGTCCTTGGACTTGTGATCCCCCTGCCTCAGCCTCCTGAGTGCTGGGTACACTGGTGTGTACCCCAGTGTCTGGCTCATCACCTTCCCTCTGAGCCCCACTGCCCTTCTCTCTTCTGTTGTTGCAGCCCTCCTGACAGGCTCCTGTGGGGGCTGAACTGCCGCAGGCCCGAATCTGCCAAGGTTCCCAGTCCCCAGGCCCTTCTGCTTGCTTCTTAGCTCCTCCGCCAGAAAGGCTTCCAGGAGGCCCGAGTTAATCACGCCCGCTGTGAACAGAGGCTGACCTGTAATTGTGGCCTATTAACTGAGTGTTCCTCTTTCCTTTGCGCGTGTGAATTTTGCCCGACTTCCAGAAAGCAAATTACAGGTTGGAAATCAGAGTGCTTCAGAAGGGGGCAAAAAGGTCGACGAAGAGCGATCGCTACATAATGAAGTGTCCCGTCATCGTGTCCAGGCTGGGCGAACAGAGCGTCCGCTGCCACCCCTCATTCATTCAGGTAAAGGCCTGGGAGGACCTGGGAGGGCCCGACTGGTGGTATGGGGCACCCCAGGCTGCCTTCTCTTCCAAGGCCCACGTAGATGACTGTGGTTCCTGGGCTTTGGGACGTGTCCCAGCAGAGGTGACAGTTAGAGACACAGGGTGCGGCCATTCTCTCTGGCCATTCTACTGCTGTCTGCGTGCCACCTCCCACTGGGCTTCTGGGCAACGGGGCACTTGTCGGGATAAGGGGCGGGGTGGGAAATGAAGTCTCCGAAGCTGTGTTCTTCACGCCATCCAATCAACGCCGAAAGAGCAGGACTGTGGTTAAGATTAAGGAAGCTACTGGCTTCCTCAGAGTCTCTCCTCTCCTCTCCTCTCCCTTCTCCTCCTCCTTCTCTTTGTCTCTGTCTTTCTCTCTGTCCCTGTATCTGTCTCACTGTCTCTGTCTCTTTCTGTCTCTTTGTCTCTCCCTGTCTCTTTCTCTCTGTGTTCGCGTGCGTGAGATGAGCTTCTTCTGTGCGTGTCCCAGGGACGGTGGGAGCCAGAGGACGACCTCAGCTGTCATCCTCACCTTTCACGTAGGTTGAGGCGGGGCCTCTCATTTGCGGCTCCATATGACAGGCTAGCTGCCTTCGGACTTGCGGGGATTCTCCCGACTCCTCTCTTGCTGGAGGAGTGGTGAGCTCGCAGACTCCAGCCACTGCATCAGGCTTTATGTGGGTTCTGGGGATCCAGATTCAGCACCTTACACCTTTGAGGCAAAGCGCTTTATCCACAGAACAGTTTCCCCAGCTTTGGCTCTTCTTTTTTTAACCTAGGGCACGTCAAAGAGCTAGAGACATCAGGGTTGGGGGTGTTTAAGGTCCCAGGTTCCATCTCCAGCACTGCGGAGCCATGAATTTCAGATGTAGCATCCCCACTGGAAAGAACACAAGCCGATGGCATACTCCAGCTGTGGGCTCCGTCGTTGCCTGGTGGCATTCTTGGGTTCAGGTTTCTCTGTAGCCCTGGAGCAAGAGAGACTTGGCTGGGAGCAGGGGGACGGTTGCAAACCCACAGCAGAAATGAGTATGGCAGACAGAAAAAGGAGTCTGGAATTGAACTCCAGCCTTAGTTTCCCCTTCCCGCCGCCCTGCCGTGCCAGGCATGGCTACTGCTGCTTTGTGGTTTATTTATTTTGGTGCTAAGATTGGAACTCGGGACTTTGCACCTATTAGGCAAGTGCTCTCTCAGTGAGCCATGTCCTGGCCCCTCACTGATGGATTCCAGGCCAGTACTGCACCAACGAGCCATGCCCCTGCCTCCACTTTGCTTGTGTCGACACATCTCACCTTAATGGCGCTGGAGGGAGGAAGTGCTGTTTATATGCCCATTCTACGGAGTGGACAGGAAGGCCAAGAAGGGAGAGGAGTCGCTGAGGTCCCATTGGCAGCGGCAGGATGGGGCTATGAGCCCAGAGTGTAACGGGGCCCTGGGAAGCTAGAACAGGCCCTGTCAATGAACAGGCACTCACCCTCTGCCCCGTCCTGCTAGAATTTTCAGCCTTTCAGAGAGAAACAGGAAATCCATAATCGTATGTGAAATCACATTTTAAAAAGTTGACTGCGGGCTGGGACGGTAGTTCAGTGGTAGAGGGCTTGCGTATCATCTGTGAGGCCCCAGACTCCCTCCTCAGCAAGGGTCTCACTCATCTCAGGCTAGCCTCAAACTCACTATGTGGCAGAGGATGACCTTGAACCTCTGGTCCTCTTGCTCCTACCTCCCAAGTGCCAGGATTGCGGGTGTGTGACGCCACACCTGGCTTATGTGGTAGCGGGCACCAAACCTATGGCTTCATGCATGCTGAGGGAATGCTGCCGGCTGAACCACATCCCCAGCTCCCAATAATGTGCTGAACTTAGAGCTGGGTTTGATGGTGCACGTCAGGAACTCAGCACTCGGGAGGCTGAGGCACGAGGACTGGGAGTCTGAAGTCAGCCTGGGCTACAGGCAAGACCCTTCCGGCAAGTGGGTAAAGGTGCTTGCTGTCAAGCTTGAGTTTGACCCCTGGAACTCACGTAGTGGAAGTTGCAAGTTGACCTCTGACCTCCACACACAGACGATGACACTTGCACACACACAAGCGTATACCCGCACAATAAATAAACAAAAACCCCAAACACTCCGTTCTTCCCCCTGATGACCCGAGGATGGAGGAGGGGAGGGGACGTTCGAGGGGAGGTTGAGGGGAAGACCTGCTAATGACAACTACCGTCCGTTCATCTAAGAAGCATCTGTGAAGCACGTGCTGAAAGCCAGGCTCCCGGCCGGTGCCAAATAATGAAATCTGCACGCTCGTTAGCTTGCCTCGGGAGGGGTGTGCAACTCCATTCTCAACTGCTCCGGCCTTTGAAGTCAGTGTGCCTAGCAGAGGCAGGGACCCCAGCTCTGTGCCTGCTCCTTGCCGTCTTGCCTCTGGACTTCTCCCCTACCCAACTTTAAGAAGCAGTGCCTGAGGCAGAGGGATGTTTTGGTCTCTTTGTAGTCACGCCAGGCAGGGTGTTGCTGTTCCCAAGAGCCCCCCAGCATAGTCACCGGCATGGGTTTGACAGTCTAGGGACTGGCCACTTCTTTACACTGGCCTGTAATTTTGGGAGCAGCCACTAGGGGGACAAGGTTACCTGTGTCATCCAACCCTGGACAGAAACACCCGAGGAAAGCTGAGCTGGTAGCCAGCCAAGCACCAACTTTGTCCCTTTTGACCTGCCCAGAGGTAAGGATCCCAGCATCCTTACCCAGTGTAGGTGTTGGAGCTTACAGACCCCCATGCCCCTGGGCAGAGTGGAAGAGAACAGGGCGTCCCGGGAGCAATGGGTCTCAGTTGCCCGAGTCTCCTCCGTGTCCACCTCCCCCATCAAAGAATCTCATCACCTCATCGAATTGACTGATTCATTCCTGGTGACGTCTGCAGCCGCCTCCATGGCTGCACCTTGAACTTGCATTAAGTTTTAATTAAAGCCGTTACACCAGCCTTGCCCTTGGCTAAATGCAGCTGTGGGCACAGGGCACATAGATATTTAATACTCTGCCTCTCCCCGCTGATGGCACAGGGTGCCCAAGGGTGTACCCGAGCCATGCCCTGCTTGCAGCGATCTGCGAGCTTGCTTAAGTGTGCCCACAAGCCCCGAGCGGGAGCCTGCGCAATAACTATTCATTGCCCTGGGTTAAGTGTGCCCAGGGGCACCGGTAAACTCAATGCAGTGATTAGCGATTGCTCCCAGGGAAGACTACCCGAGGTCCTGCTGAATGTCTGCGGGCCCTAAATATAGTCTGCTCGTGGCCACTTAAAGGGCACAGTGGGTCTGCACTACGCCCTCGATTCCACTTCCTTTCCTTCTTTACACAAATCGCTCCCTCCGTGGAAAAGCCCCGCCCCCAGGGCTGCCCTGTTGCTGTAGGACTGGGATGTAGAGACCGGAAGGAGGCTTTGATGGCTGACCTGGGAAATGGTGAATCCCTTTACCATCTCACCAAACCCCAGACATCTCCCCTATTCCTTCCTCTCTACTCTCCAAGTGAAGCCAGGGCCCCCAAGGTGAGGGAACCACAGGCTCATCCAACAGGCTCCTCGTGGGCTGTGCTGAGCCTGTGACGGCCACAACGCCACAGGGTGTGTGGGAGGGGCTCTCTGAGGCCAGGGGGCGGCAGGGCGCTGACAAGGTTGAGAGAATAAGGACCTCCCCAAACTCCATCCACTTGTCTCTGGACCCGGAAGGATGGATTCTGTATGGGTCAGGGAAAGAGATGGGAGAGTTGTCAAGGTGCATTCATCTGTCTGGACTCAGTTCCTAAACTTTCATGGATCGAGGGGAGGGGAGATAGTCCCTCTCTAGTCTAGAGAATCACAGAGTCTGTGATTCTGTCCTGTGCCTCAATCTCCGGGCCTATGCTAGTGGCAAAGGCAAAGCGGTTGGGGTCGAGGCCGTGGAAGGGTAAGAGGAGGGCAGTGAGATATCTCAGGGGCTAAAGGCACTCCTACCCAAATCGGACAACCTGAGTTTCATCTCCAGGGCCCACGTGGTGGAAGGAGAGCACTGACCCCCCTACGCGCACACCGTGGCAGGCGCGTGCCCACACACATACACATCGACATAACGAATACATAAATAATGTATAAAGCAAATGTCGGTCAGGGGTCAGCGGGGTGCAGCCGGGCTTCGGTGGGTCGCCCGGCCACACCACGAGGGCTCGGGCGCAGGGAGGGACCAGCTGTCCGGGTCTGCCTGAGACCACCCTCACTTCAGCATTGGAAGTTATTCACTGGGGGGATCCTAGGCGACTGGGCAAGGTGCAGTGGACGAGCATGCTCATCTACCTCCGCTTGCTGGAATCCACAGGGAAGGAAATGAGCACGGAGGAAATGGCTGGGGGTTAGATGAGGCGGGAGGACCAGGGAGAGGCTGGGAACCACCCTGCCAGGTCCCGAGCAGCGGGGCCATGCTGAACACACCACCCTCCGCCTTGCCAGCTGTGCCCCACGCTCCAGCCACCCTGTGGGCCTGGCCCAGGGCAGCAGCTGAGGTGACATTTCCCTGGGTCTGTTGACACTCGAGTCCCCAGCACATTAATGATTTTCTCGTCTTAATGAGCAAACAATCGGGGCAGCATGGCTCTCTCGCCCGACTCCCGCTGTGGCAGACACAGAAGCTCTTGCTCAAGTCACCTTGGCTCCCAGCTTACAGATGTGGCTCTCTGTCTGTTCCACAGGTCTCCAGGCCCTTGCCTCGGAGGAGCGACGGTGGACAGGTAGGTGAGGTACAGGCATTGTTCTGGAAGGTTCTGCCAGGCCTGGTGCTCGGGAGGCTCGGAGCAGGAGGTTCACTTCCATGACCTTTTGTGGAGAGTGTCTGTGGGCAGTAGTGATGTCTGTGCCCTGTGCGTCTGGATCTTGGCAGAACTGCAACTCCCCCTGAAGCTGTCTCGGGGAGAAAAACGGGGTGGGACCCCGCTGGGGTCGGAAGCCTCTGGGTCCTGGCGTGCTAAGATTCTCACTGCGAGGCCCCAGTGGCAGGAGCTAGCTCCTTGGAGAGGTCACCCACTCCTGTGGTTCCCAGGTGTCCGCTTCACGCCCCCTCCCTGACTCTCCCTTCCTCCTCCCTCTCTTCCATTTTGAGCCAGAGTTTCACTACATAGCCCTGACTGGCCTGGGATTTTCTAGGTAGACCTGGCTGGCCTTGAATTCACTAAGTAGCTGAGGCTGCCACACGCAGGTCATTAGGCTTGGCAGTAAGTATCTTTACCCGCTGAAGCATCTGATATCGCCTACCCCTCAGTGGGTGGGTACCACCATGCATTTTTTTTTTAAAACAGTACTATGCAGTCCCTCTACCAACTGAGCTATGCCCTACCTCCCCTCCCCCACGGTTTCTGTTGTTTTGAGATAAGGTTTTACTATATAGCCCAGGCTGTTATTTAATTCATGGAAATCCCCCTGCCTCACACTCCCAAGTGTTAGAAATGTAGGCACGAGCCACTATGGCACAAGCTACTTTTTCTTCCGGTCTTGGGTGTTCCCACAGCCACCTGGGAAGGAGCCAACACCCTCCTCCCCCTGGCCCCCTGCAACCCCTTTGAGTCTCTGGAGTCCATGCTCCCAACATCTTCCTCCCAGTCCTGGACTGGACTGGGGTATGTGCTCCCCCAGCACCTCTCGCATTACCAGGCATCCATCTTTATTCTAAACCCAAACTGCCAGTGGTTCCACCACAGGATGGCAAAGAGGACAGGATGCCACTCACGGGGGCCTGTACAGGACACAGGCTGAATGGCTGGCCCCGCCCTTCGGGGCACAGTATGTTACTTTGTGCTCTAAGCACCCCTATAAGAGGTCTGCTCCCCTGAAATATAAGGGTTTCAGCATCTTTAAGTAGCTGCCATCCTATCCCTGGACGAATTGACGGTCTCCATGGCCCCATCATCCTCTTGAGTGTCTCTTCTGTGCCAAGTACCCATGCTCCTTGGCTCTGAGTGACAGTATCTCCCCGGTCAGCTGGATTGTGACTTTGCCTTATATCTTCAGACCCCATGGCTGCTGTCCCTTCGAGGGGAGCTGGTGGCCTCTCTGGAGGATGCCAGCTTGATGGGATTGGATGTGGACATTGGCGCTGCCACAGTCACCATCCGGAGCCCAAGACAAGAACTTCTTCAGAGGCGGGAGGTCAGTGGTGGACAGCAGGCCATGCCAGGGCTTGGGGTAGGGGGAGGCTCTGCAGCCTGGCACCCCGAGGAGCGCTTTGTCACCCTGACGTGCCGATTCACGTGTCCACCTGTGAGACTGGACAGATTTAGGCAGGCGGCTTCGAAAATTGGGCCCCATTAGCGTAAAGTGCTCTGCTCGGCAGATGAGGGGCTCCGGCAATCATGTATTCAGCACGCCCTGATCGTGGTGGCAGGAACATAATTACCGTCTCTTTAAATAGCCCAAAGTTGCCGTGTAAGAGAAGATGGCTCACATGACATTTGCTCCGAGCTTGCTTCCTGCTAAAAATATCCTGGCTAAATAATATTTCCTGGTTGCACTGGAGCAACAGGCCCTGGCCTGGGCTCTGACTCTTGGGGCTTTTGTTCAGAGATTAGGTGGAGGGTGGACAGGATTGCAGGGGTGGGGGTGGGGGGCACCTATGGAAGGAACAGTGGCCACAGGGAGAACCGTCCTGCCTCCCCAGGTGCACAACACCTCCCTCGATCTCCTGCCGCTCTGGCTGGTGAGCGGTCCCTACGCCTACTCCTTCGAGGCCGCCTGCCCACTGGGTAAGACCCAGGAGCGCACGCCTCTGAGGCCCACCTCTCTGACGTTAGCACTG
The DNA here is from genome assembly GCA_026225945.1 of Cricetomys ansorgei. Classification (NCBI taxonomy): domain Eukaryota; kingdom Metazoa; phylum Chordata; class Mammalia; order Rodentia; family Nesomyidae; genus Cricetomys; species Cricetomys ansorgei. The sequence goes on along the minus strand of JAMJFZ010000165.1, from coordinate 759,924 downwards.
TCTGTGGCTCTTGTTTCCCCCCAACAAACACCTTGTCCTCCTCCCCTTCTCCCCCTCCCTCCCCTCTTCTTAGCCCCAGTCTCGGCTGAGGACTTCTGAAATGCTCGGTGTTGAGAGGAGTGGAACACTCTGAGTTGTGTGTAGAGGGTGCATGTGAACGGTACCATCCACCAAGGGCTGGAGACCTCGGATCCGACGACTGGGTGGGCCTCGGGCAGGCTCTGGGCTCAGAGATGGGAAAGGGTCTGTGATCTTATTCCGCAAGGCTTAGAGACGGTGCCCTCCCTCTCCGAGCACCTTCAGCATGGAGACCAGGAGTCAGGAAGCACTCTGCCGACCCCTAGGGAATTTAAATTCTGAAGATCTCACTCTGCAAAGTTAGATGAATCAAAGGCTTCGTCCTGCCTGGGTAGGTTAGAGACACCGCAGGTTTGATTAGAATTTTATCATGAAGTAACGAGAACTCTCAGGAGTTCGGGGGTCCTCGGTGGATGCCCTCGTGAGGCCCATACACATCTCCTATCCTGTTGGTAACTTACCATTTAGCAACTGCAGAGCTGGCTCGGAATGTGCCCGTGAGAGGGCTGACCGGACAAAATTCTTGCTAAAGCGGAAACAGCTGATATGAGTTGCCTTTCCTAACAGCAGCTTGGAATGGAAGGGATACCAGGCAGGGTCCTGGAATATAGTCTTGGGAGAGAAAGGCCATCGCGTGGGTCTGGTCACAGGTATGGCCCGGCTAAGGCCCTGTGTGCCTGTAACTAGTTTTCTGGGTCGCATTTCCTTCTGGTTTCAGCGTCGTCCCCTCCAGGGTCGGAGATCTCAGTTCACATCCCCAAGCAGAGACTGGGTCTGGTCAAAAGAGGGTCCCGTGTTGAAGAGTCTCTGAGCCCCAGATCCCTTCAGGTGTACCAGACCAGCACCTTCACAGTGACCGAGGACAGGGACTTTGTGGTTGTCGGCATTCCAGCAGTGGGGCTGCTCCAGGACCAGGTCAGCATCCTGGGAATACCACCATGCTGTGTCTTCTGAGGCCTCTTCCTTGAGCTGTTGATAACAGTAGAGCCAGAAATGCAGAGGGCAGGTCTTGGGGGGCTGGCTGGGAGGTGGGTTCCCGAGGAGGCCCTAGGGAGGACAGCCAGAGGGTGTGGGGTGCATCTTGTCACAGTAACCAATGCCTTGCTGCCCCTCAGCCATGCCAAGGGGCCAGAGAATCCCCAGGGACACAAGCTTTCTACAGGGTGGACCTGAGCCTGGACTTTGCAGAGACGGTCTCTCCGGTGCACTGGACGGTGGAGAACTTTTTCCAGTGTGTGGGTAAGTGAGGAACCCCGAGAGCATGCCTGCTGATGACAGGCACATGCCACACAAGGCCCAGATCCCGGCTCTGGGTTCATTCTCCTGTGGCAGTGTTTCGTTCTCCAGACCAGACAGCTCCCACACCCAAGCAGCCTAGTGCCCCTGTCAGGCAGGTTGATGGAACCGGCTGAGAGATGGAGAGACTGGGTACCGAACGGAGAAAAGGCTGTGGGTGGGAGACAGGTGTGGGAGAGCAGCAACTTCACAGTTCAGCCTCAGGTTAGTGTGTGTGTGTGTGTGTGTGTGATGTGTGTGTGTATGTGTGTGTGGGGTGTGTGTGTGTGTGTGTGTGTGTGTGTGTATGTGTGTGTGTGGTGTGTATGTGTGTGTGTGTATGTGTGTGTGTGTGTATGTGTGTGTGTGGTATGTGTGTATGTGTGTGTGATGTGTGTGTGATGTGTGTGTGGTGTGTGTGTGTATGTGTGTGTGTATGTGTGTGTGTGGTATGTGTGTATGTGTGTGTGATGTGTGTGTGTATGTGTGTGTGATGTGTGTGTGGTGTGTGTGTGTATGTGTGTGTGATGTGTGTGTGTGGTGTGTGTGTGTATGTGTGTGTGATGTGTGTGTGTGGTGTGTGTGTGTATGTGTGTGTGATGTGTGTGGTGTGTGTGTGGTGTGTGTGGTGTGTGTGATGTGTATGTGTGGTGTGTGTGTGTGGCGTGTGTGTGATGTGTGTGTGGGGTGTGTGTGTGATGTGTGTGTGTATGTGTGTGTGATGTGTGTGTGGTGTGTGTGTGTATGTGTGTGTGTATGTGTGTGTGTGGTATGTGTGTATGTGTGTGTGATGTGTGTGTGTATGTGTGTGTGATGTGTGTGTGGTGTGTGTGTGTATGTGTGTGTGATGTGTGTGTGTGGTGTGTGTGTGTATGTGTGTGTGATGTGTGTGTGTGGTGTGTGTGTGTATGTGTGTGTGATGTGTGTGGTGTGTGTGTGGTGTGTGTGGCGTGTGTGTGTGTGGTGTGTGTGTGGTGTGTGTGTGGTATGTGTGTGGTGTGTGTGGTGTGTGTGTGATGTGTGTGTGGGGTGTGTGTGTGATGTGTGTGTGATGTGTGCGTGTGATGTGTGTGTGATGTGTGTGTGATGTGTGTGTGATGTGTGATGTGTGTGTGTGTGTGTGTGATGTGTGTGTGATGTGTGTGTGTGGTGTGTGTGTGTGGTGTGTGTGTGATGTGTGATGTGTGTGTGTGGTGTGTGTGTATGTGTGTGTGGTGTGTGTGTGGTGTGTGTGTGTTTGATTTTATTTTATGTGTATAGGTGGTTTGCCTGCGTGTACGTATGTGAACCATATGTACCTGGTGCTCATGGAGGCCAGAAGAGGATTTCTGATCCCCTGGGACACTTGTGAGCCGCCATGTGGGTGCTGGGAACCAAACCTGGCTCCTCTGGAAGAGCATTAGTGCTTTTAACCACTGAGCCATCTTTCCAGCTCCGTGCATTTTTTTCAAACCAGGGATCTAGATCTGAACTCAGTCCTCTCATTCCTATTCTTGTGTGGCACTTACTGACTGACCGCTTCCAGTCTGTTATTTTTATTTTTGAGACAGGGTTTTAGTGTTTAGCATTGGTTGGTTGGTTTTTTTTTTTTTTTTTTTTTTTTTTTTTTTAATGTGGTTTTTTGAGACAGGGTTTCTCTGTTGTAACGCTGACTGTCCTGGAACTCACTGTAGACCAGGCTGGCCTCAAACTCACGGAGTTCCTCCTGCCTCTGCCTCCTGAGTGCTGGGATTAAAGGCCTGCGCCACCACTGCCCGGCGCATTGGTTGGACTAACAGCCCCTCAGCCTGGTGGGTTCTGGGTTGGCTGACACGAGCCACTTCTCTGAATGTAGCCGAAGTCTTTGGATTTGTTTTATTTTCTGGGATGATCAGTTAACCCGGGTTGTCCTTGAACTCACTACACGGTCAGAGATCACATTGAACTTCTGATCCTTCTGCCTCTAGCCCACGAGTGCTGGAATTCCAGGCACATGCCACCACGCCCAGTTATGCAGTGTGGGGAGCCGATCCAGGCTTCGCACTGCTAGGCAGCCACTCTAATCCTGAGCCTCAGCTTTTAGTTTTCGTTTGTTCGTTTCTTCAACCTGGAACATACGGACCCCAGAGCCTGCCACAGATACTGCATCGGGACTGGAGAGATGGCTCAGTGGTTAAGAGCACTTTCCAAAGGACCCGGGTTCAATTCCCAGAACCCACATGGCAGCTCACAACTGTCTGTAACTCCAGTTCCGGGGCTTCTGACACCCTCACACCGACATTCATGCAGGCAAAACACCAAAGAACATAAGACAAAGATAAACTATCTATTTAACAAAGGAGAAGAAGGCAGTGACTCAGGAGAGCACCTGGTACAGGATGTGTTTCCTTTGGGTGTGTCCCAGCATCTCTGTGGGCTCCGGTTCCTAGGGTCACTCAGTGCCTCGGACTCCTTGGCAGAGAGCCCTCGACTCTGCATCGTGTCCTCCACCCAAGGGGAGCGGCCCTGTAAACACCGCGAGCGCCAGCTCCATAAGGGATGCTACAACTCTGTCTCGGGAAGGGGGCGGTGGCGTCTCGGTGAAAGCCGGGCTACCAGACAACCTGGTATTCACACATGCAAAACCACCAGGAGCAAAACCCCATTCGGATCCAGCACGAGGAAATACACATAATTCACAGATGATGTCAATCACTTTCATCTCAGACTTCCTAACTCTCCTCAATAGAAGACAGACGGCAGGGAGATTGGACTCAGATGTTAGTAGTGCAGGAATGCCCTGTCACCAGGACATGATGTCTCGGTGCTGCATAAAAATGTAATTATATTCAGAACTATATTTAAAGATTAAAAGGGGGACTGCCTACCACATCGAGCCCCAAACTCAGAATTAGAAACAAAGGCGAAGGCGGGATGGGCTGGGGGGGTGGGGCGTGAGGACGGGTCTGAGTTCTAACCGGGCTACTAAAAATGGAAATATTTCTCGAAAGTTTTTTTTTTTTTACGTGTTTCGGCTGCTTTTGTTTTAGCAGTTTCCTGTGGCGCTGATATTGATTTTGGAAAGGGAGGGTTGGAACTCCTCTACCCGGCGGCCAGGATTCGGCGAGGGAGAGTTGGGAGGGAGCAGAGGCCAGATGGCCGCCTCTCCCTCCGGCAGCCTGTAAGGAGAGATAAGAGACTTCTAGGGAACCTGGGGAGGGCCGGTGGACTCGGTAGGAGGTGCCCAGGATGAGAGGGCTTTCGTCCTGGCCTCTGGAGGGTAGGTAGGTTCTTCACGGGGAGATAATGAACAGGATATGAAAACAGCAACAGTAATAAAAACATTTTAGGAAGATTTTTTTTTTCTCTTCTCCTTGGGAAGATTTACACGGGGAAAGAATGGTCCCTTCCTGGTTTTATTAATTTCATACCAGCAGCCGGAGTGAATCTCTCCCCTCCCTGGTCCCTGGCGCACCTCCTCCGTACCTCCCTTGCGGCGGCTAGGGCTTTCTGTTCTTTTTATAGTTTCTGCTCTGCGCTCCTGACTTTCCCTGCAGTCTGGAAGCCTCAGGGGCGGCGTCTCCTACAGTTTCTCTTCTCAGGCGTTACTCTCTTGTCTCCAGAAAGCGCTTGGTAAGCGTTTATCGGACCCAATGTTCACCAGGAATTTTTACAAAATGTTTTTTTTTTTTCTTTTGTCAATATGTGATTCGTGAGTTGGAATAGGAACGGAAGCTGGGCAGTGGTGGCGCCACGCACACCGTTAATCCCAGCACTCTGGAGGCAGAGGCAGGAGGGTCTCTGAGTTCCAGAACAGCCGGGACTACATAGAGAAACCCTGTCTTGAAAAACAAAACAAAACAAAAACCCAACAACAAACAAACAGACATTTTACCATGTGATCAAGAAGGCCTGGGTGGGAATGTCGGCAGGGGTCAGGAACCGGTGAGGGTAAGGGCGTCCAGGACCCAGGGGTAGGGTGGTTAAGTAGCACTGGAGTCTAGGATAGGAAGGAGTGCAGGCAGTCCAGGTAGCAGGAGCCACCAGACTACCCAAAAAGAGACAAGCCCGACTTCTCTGGAGATGTAGCTTAGCGATTGTAAGGGAGTCAGCCATGGCGACCACATCTGTTCATTTTTCTGCGAGACGCTGTATAGAAGTTCTCTAAGGACTGGGCGTGGCAGCTCACTCGCTCCTGTGATCAGCACTTTGAGGGCTGAGACAGGAGGAGGAAGTGTGAGAAATCCTGACTCAAACATAACAACGCAAGAAAATCCCTACAAAGTCTCACCGTGTTAACCATCCCGCAGCCTGAACCAAAAGTGGTAAATGACTAAACGGAACCTACAGATTAGGAGCTGCCGCTTGGCACGTCGGGAGGATGCCACCAGCATCTGGTACCCAGGGGCCAGAGATGCTGCTGACCGTCTTAAAATGCGCAGGATTTCCTGCCATACAGGACAACATGGTCTGGTCTAGGACACTGACAGCGGTGGTGCTGGTTAACCTGAGAACAGGCAGGCAGGGAACACTATCCAGTTCTGATTGATTCCTGGGGCTGGGCCAATCAGTGTATTGCACCTCAGAGTAGGAGACGACTCTACGAGGAAAGCAGCTGGTAGCATCCAGGCTGGGCAGTGGGTTGGGATCGGGTGGTCTTTGCAGAAACCTGCATCTATGGATTTTAAGTTTGTTGGTTTTTGAAACAAAGTCTTAAGACAGACTGGCCTGGAACTTACTATAGAATCAAGGATGATGACCTTGAACTCCTGATCTTTCTGCCAACACCTTCCGAATTGCCGGGATGACAGGTGTGTACCGCCATACTTGGCTTATGCCGTGCCGGAGACGGAACTCAGGGCCTGGTGCGTGCTAGGCAAGCATTCTACCCACGTAGCTGCGTTTCCAGCCTATACAATTTAAAGGTCGGTGAGATTCAGCCACGAAGACAGCTCCTGATTCAGTACCGGGGCATTGACCACCAGGCTTCGGTTCTGTCGGGGAGGGGAATGGATGCTCACAGTCTTTGTGGCGAATGTCAGGAGATTTCACTTCCTTAGGGGGAAGGCTGACTTCTGCTTTCCGTTTTTGGAAGGTTCAAGAGGAGAGTCGCTGGACTCGACAGACACACCGAGGACTACTCCACCCACCCTGTGTCCCGGATGGGAGACTTCTTCAGCAGAAACGCCATCTGCTGCCTCTTCCCAGTTCCAGAACCTAGGGACGGCTGCCGTGGAGGAGGCCCCTCCGCGCTCTGTGCACCACCAGCCAGCTAAAGAGAGCACCAAGGCAAAGCCACAGCTGGGTCCTCTGTGCGCTGTTCCCCATCCAAGAAGTCTGGGCCTCAGGAGCAGTGATGGTCTTAACTGGGCTAAGCTCTCTCTTTCACCAGAATTCATTCATGGACAGCCAGCCATACTTTGAGGTCACCAGCACCCAGTCATGTGTCTTCCTTAAATTCAGAAAGTTTTCCAGGGAAGGAGGAGGGGGCAGTGGGTAGAGCACTTCTGGCCAAGGGTAGAACCCTTTCATCTGTCCTACCTGGCTCTCACCATTTCTGTGCTTTGAGATGTGATCGGAAGGGCAAAAGTTGAGCCAGCAGCTGTATCCACAAACAGGGTTGGAAACTGAGGCACGCCCCAACAGTCTGGTAGTAGGAATCCTGGAGGCAGGCCCAGAAACCCAGCCTGAAGCTCCTGCCCCCATATCCTCCTCTGGGCTTCAGTTCGCAGGGTGGCAGAGGCCATATGCTTTTATTTCTGATTTTTTTTTTTCTCTCTCTGCAGCAGAAACCAGCAGCACCATTCATGCAAACTAGACCTGCAGGAGGAGGTCGGGTGTCCACTGCTTCCCTCTGTCCAGGTGCTGTGCAAGAGCATCACGGTCCTCAGACTCTTCCAGAGAAAGCAGACTTAATTCCACACCCCCAGATTCCAGCTATGTTCTCCTCAGAGCCCACGGAAGCTTCCCAGCCTGGCCCCAGACCCTCACATTCAGTCCTCCTGGCTCCTGCTTCCCTGACCAAACATTTGTCTTCAGAAATCCCCTCTCCTCTGTGGCCTTCCTGGCCATCTGATGGGTCCCAAATGCTCCTGGGTTCTGAGCCATCTGTTACCATAACCGAAGTTCCAAGAGCTAGGAGGGCTGAGCAGGACCCTGCCCAGCCATCAAGAAGTCCCTTCCCTCTGGAAGAACTGTCAAGAGACACTATGAATTCAACAGAGCCCGTGAAGCCCGTCCCAAGGGAGCCTGCCCATATCAGTGAGGAGTTCCCGTCATTGGCAAGGCCCTTCATGAGCAGCCTGGCTGAAGAGGAGTTGATTTTCCACCTTGTCTCCCAGAGGCCTCAGGAGATACTATTACCTACAATCAAGGCTGAGGAGCCATTGCAGAATGACCATGATCCCTCCGGAGAGGGAGCCAGAGGGCACGTGGACCTGTCAACATCAGAACCAAGTCAGGACACGGAAGGGCTGGAACTCACTGCCCTGCTGGGGACAGATGCCACATTTACCGCCCCAAGAGGGAGGCAGCGAGTTGCTAGTGTCCATCTGGGGACCGCAAGTCCAGAGCTCCCTGGGCAGCCCAGAGTGGGCCCAGGAGTTCCCCCGATGAAACTTCCCAAGAGCCGTCTGGCTTCCGTCTCTGAGGAGGGTGCAACCCCTTCTGAGTTAGAGTCAGCACCTATGTGGCCCGAGGGCCAGAATGAGCCGGGGGCTGCACACACAGCCGGCCCCCTGTCTCCACACACCCGAAGCCTTCCGGCACCCACAGAAACCATGTTACCTGGCTCCAGTGAGCCTGGAACCCTCTTCCCTGATGGTCAGGAGCCAATGGAGTCCATCCAGGTTGGCCCCCACCCCTGAGAGCCATTGGCCTCCTGAGCTTTAGCACTCGTGGAGGGTACTTTGAGAGATTCCAGTGCTGAGCCTCTCTGCAGACTTCAGGGGGAGTCAGAAGTGTCCAGGGAGGGAGGGGACGCTCAAAGGAAAGGGAGGGCATGGTTTGGTATGCTCAGAGTTCCCTTCAGGGAGAGGGCTGGACCAGAACAAGAGTGCTTGGCCTCCTTGAGCTGGCCCAGCTATGTCTCAAGTCTTCTCTGTTGCATTTGGGCAGGGTGCAGACCTGCTCAGACCTGCCTTACAGTCAGGTCCACCCACGTCTAGGGCTCTGGCCCCAAGGTCTCCATTCTTGCTTTGTAAACTTAGCAGGGCAGCAGCTTTTCTGAGCCTCAGTTTCTCCATCAAATGAATGGGAATGATATTTGTTCCTGCCCAGGGGCTACTGAAGGAGGCTATTTGTACCTGTCCAGGGGTGAACAAGGATCGCACAAAGCCTTGAGTGCAGAGCCCTGCCCAAAGCATCCTGGGAGCCCTTGGTTAAAGGAGGATGGAGTACCACTGCCTTGCTTTCTGTTCGTCACATCCTGTGGTTTCTATGACAGCAGCTGGTACCCTTCTGGCTTGAACAGACCCGTTGACCTGCAGTGACCCAGAGTTGTGGCCAGGCACAGTGGCCTGGGCCGGAACCCCACTCAGTGCTTCCCTGAGAGGGCAGTGCCCCGCCCCCACCAGGCCAACCCCAGGCTGGAAGTGGGATTTGAAATGCAGCCAAGAAAAGGCGGCCGGCGGCAGTGCCCGCCCAGAACGCGCACTAAATAAATAAATAAATAATCAGGGTTGTCTTGGCTGATAAACGGTCCCTACTCGTAGATGACTTCTCCCCCTGCGCGCCCCCCTCCTTCCTCTTTCTCCGGGCAGATCCATCCCAGGCAAAAGCTTAATAGCCCCATTTAAGGCTTTTCCTTTTCACCACGGAACTGAGCTGCTCCTGCCGTTACAAGGTTTTCAGCTTCTATCTGAAATCAAATTACTGACTCCATTTAATTTTTTAAAAGCTCGGATGATTTTCCCTTCTTGAATCCGAACCTTGATTCCAAGGCCGGCCCCCTCCCCTGCGCACCCCTCCCCCAGGCACATCCTCTGTGGGTAACTGCTGCCCAGGAGTGGCGGCCCCCATGCCAAGGCAAGCCCGACACCTAGAGGGGGAAAGCCAACAGAAGGCCGCCCAGGTTCCACATCCTGGATACCCCACTGGGTGGTCTTCTCAGCTTCCCCTGGGTCCATGTCAGCTCACAGGGGCCCAGGGATCTCACAGTGACAGCCCTTCAGATTTTAGTGAGATCAATGGTCAGAGCCCAGCCTGGTGCCCTGGACTCATGGCCATTCTGCAACCTCCCCCGCCCCCCACACACTGTCTTCCACCGAGTGTTCAAGACTCCATCCCTTGACAGATGTCTATGGAGCCACTCTGTATTGGGTACCATTCCAGCTCCAAGGAGGCCCTGTAGAGAGAGAAAAGTCCTTCATTGTGTGTGTGTGTGTGTGTGTGTGTGTGTATGTGTGTATGTGTGTGTGTGTGTGCATGTGTGTGTATGTGTATGTGTGTATGTGCGTGTATGTACGTGTATGTGTGTGTATGTGTGTGTGTATATGTGCATGTATGTGTGTGTATGTACATGTATGTGTGTGTATGTGTGTGTGGGGGTGTGTATGTGCGTGTATGTGTGTGTGTGTGTGTGTGTGTGGTGTAATAACCACACGGAGCCATTTCAGATATTTCCTGGTGCTCTGAAGAGAACCGAGGAAGAAACTGGGGTGGGGGTCGCTCTGAGTGAGACTGTCAGAGTGAAGAGAAGTTCAGAGGCAAACTCAGAAAGAATCAGGGAGGCCAGACACAAGGCAAGAGGCATGGTGGCACTGACCTGTGGTACCGGTGCTCAGGATGCTGAGGTGGAAGGCGTTTGAGGCCAGCGGGGCTATGAAACAAGGCTCTGTCTTAAAAATAACAAGCACGAACAATCCTGCCACTGCAAAAAAGGAAAGAAATAGCTGGGTAAGGTCATCCAGGCCAAGTGACAGGAATGGCAGGGCCACTGAGGTAGCCTGGAGGGACAGAAAGGCAAGACCTTTGGGAGACAAGCGGCTTTAGGTGTGTGCTTTACAATGGTGGCCACGCCTAAGTGGTTGGTCAGAGGGTCCAGAGCAGCAGCCAGGAGCCTGGAGCACAGGGGCTGGTTCAGGACTCTCCTGCCCTACTAAAAGGAAAGTGATTCCCAAGCTTCCTTCTGCGTGCCACTCCTCTGTTCTAATTGTCGGTCCGGTCTGCGCTCTTGTGCCAATAGCTCAGCTTGGAGAGGAAGCGGCATATTTGGGAACCATCTAGGCCTTGGGTGGAGACAAAGGGCGACAGGAAAACAGATTCCTAGGAGGCAGTTTCAGTGTGAACAGCTCAGTTTATTGAAGCAAGGGGAGCTACGTTTATAGGAAATAGACAAAGAAGAGATGCCTTATGTGGCCACGGGTCATCGGCCAGGTAGTGACACTGGAAGAGCTCCATTTGCATGTGGGGGGTTCACAACCAGACCTAGTCTTGTCATTGGCTGAAGCCAAAGTTCTGAGGAAGCCTCCTTTGCATAGGCAGAGGTCTCACAGGGGCCAGAGGAAGGTCATGCAGGGAGAGGAGAAGTCCAGCCCGTGCCTCTTGCCTCAGTGGTCAGACGAGCGGCTAGTAGACCAGATTCCTTGGAGAGACGGGACCTTAGCTGCTGCGTGTCATGGCAGCATTGGAGACGTTTTGCTAGCTGTTAGTGCTAGCTGGGGTCTTGTCGGCTCCAGAGCAAGGAGGAGGAGGAGCCAACTTCCTACCGCTCGAATGGCAAAAATTCCGGGGTTCAAAGCACGTTTCAACCCCCTCTTAGTGCCAGGACAGCCCCACACTAACGATGTGTGGAATGTGGTTGCTAGGAAACAGGGCGTGTCTCCCATCTTCAATCTTCCTTCCCCCTGGCTGCCCTGGCTGCAGTGTTGCTCCTGGGAGACATTTTGTGCCTTTCTGTTTCCTCCATCACTCCCTCTTCCTCTTCTCCACTTCTTCAAGGCCGCCTAGCTTTGGGACATCACAGACCAGGGCGTGAGCACACCCCTGGAATCCTAGCACTCCAGAGGTGGACACGCAAGGTCAAAGTTCAAGGTCATTTAAGCTACATGGCATGTTCGAGACCAGCTTGGGATATGAGACTACGTCTAGATATAAGATGAAAAGTAAATACGAATAAAATCAAATCGTTATAAATGGGCCAGCAGTTCACAAGGTGGAAGAGACCAGGCACAAACCGTACTGGGCTCTGGGTGCTCTTCCCAGCTGGAACAGACCATAGGCGGGCTTTTCTCCCCCTTGCCTCGTTCTCCTCTTCCTCTCGAAAGTGGGACAGTCTTCATTAATTTTGCGTGGGGTTCTGTGCAGGACCCCTGTTCCCTTTTAAGAGGTGAGAACACCACCAGCTCTGTGACCCCCAACTCTCGATCTGCTGGGGCCAGAATGGCACCCATGACCAATTCTGGGGCTATGGCAGGGGTATTTGCGAACATTGCCCTTGCCTTGGGGGCAAGGATAATTTTCTTGCTGAGACCTCCCAGGTTTTGCAGGCACCTGTTAATGCCGACACATCTGCATGCCGTGATGACTTAGAAGGGGCGGTTCTGCTGCGGTTAGGGCGAGGGTTATAGCCAGTCCAGGCTGTTCTTGGGTTTTCACCTTCTCTCTAGGGACTATGCAGTGTCCACAGCCAGCAAGTGTACATCATACCTCTCTCCTGTCTGTGCTGTGGAGTAGTTAACGAAGGGCCAGCGCACCCCTTGGTTTGCCTCTGCGAGCACCAAACCTGGTGCCGTGAACTCTCTGATTTTTTTGATGCTGCTTGTCACAGCATACCCTTTTAGCGTTGGCTGTGAGTCTCTGGTGGGTATTTGAATCTTACTTAAACGGGAACTGTAGTCATCAGCTCAGTCATTCTCCAGATTACGGAGTAACCAGAGAGGCTGCGTGGCGGGCGAGCGGGCGGGGAGAGCTCTCTTCTGGCTGTTGGGAGCCCAGGACTGGTTTGAGCTTGAGCTAGTCAGGCACTTGCTGATCCTGGATTCTGTGTCTGGATGGAGGATGGCTGGAACCTCTGACCTAGATAAGGCAGGTCATCTGTTGGTAGAAATGAAGCTACTGTTCAGGGTCCCTGGACCCTGGCTCAGCACAGACCTTGCCATCTGCCCATGCCTCTGCAGGTCTGAGTTTGGAGGCGGGTGCTGTGGACAGCTGCAGACATTAGGGAAACCCAGGCAGGGTGACAATAGGGATAGAAGGTTGTTCCCGTGTACCAGCCAGAGGTTGCCTCTCCTTTTCTCCATCGCCACTCCCCCTTACCCCCCCCCCACTATCTATTCAAATAGCCAAGGATAGTCTCAAAACTCACTGTGTAACTCAGGATGACCTTGAACTCCTGATCCTCCTGCCTCTACCTCCCGAGTGGTGGGATTACAGGCCTGAGTCACCTTGCCTTATACCATGCAGGGCTGGGTGCGGAACCCAAGGATTCATGGGTGCTAGTCAAGAACTCTACTTACCCAACTATATCTCAGCCCTATCCCCTCTCTCCAGCCCCCCTCTTTCCTCTTCTGCGGTGGAGGGTGCCATCCTGCACCCCAGCACTGTAGCCCTCAGGACTCTGGGTCTCACAGTGAGGTCTCCCGCCAGCAACATCAGCATTCCCTGGGAATTTACTAGAAATGCAAATTACTATTTTTTTTTTTTTTTTGAGACAGGGTGTCATGTAGCCCAGGCTGCTCTTGAACCCATGGTGTAGCTGAGGCTGCCCTTGAATTTGTAACCCCCCGCCCCCGTTTCCACCTTCCAGTCCATGTGATTACAGCCACGCCTCACCACGCTCAGTTTAGAAATGCAAATTCTTAAACTGCGAAGGTGGCTCAGTGACCACCGTTTCGCCGGTCCACTGCAGAAGGAGGGAACAATCGGACCACACCCCAGATGACGGATGGAGAAATTCAGGCAGCGGGGGCTAGCGGTTTGCATTCTAACAAGGCTTCCAGAGGATTCCCCTGCTCCACTGCACGTATGAAAACAACTGCTTCAGAGAGAGAGAGACAGACAGACAGACAGACAGACACAGAGAGACAGAGAGACAGAGAGAGCCTGACACTCCCTAAGTCAGAGAACTCCCCTGCTTCCAGGATAAAGGTGACATTCTGTTTCTAAAGACTCTCACCTCCATCTGCCCACTGCAAGCAGAACCGCCCCTTTGAGGAAGAAAGAAATGGTTCTTTCCATTTTATGGATGAGGAAACTGAGGCTCACAGCCTTGCCCAAGGTCACAGAGCTGGAAGACAGCAACTCAAGGGCTTTGACCACAGACTTCTTATTCTGAGGGGAGGTCTCCAGGATACCCTGAGTTTCCGGGGTTCCTTAGACCAAAGAAACACATGTCCATTGGCCAGAAAGGAGACCTGCCTTCCAGCTTTCTGCCGGATTTCCAGTTGCAATCACGAGAGAGCATCCAGGAAGCATAAATTTTGCCTGGCAGTTGAGTAAGAGCTCTGAAAGGGAGTTACACGTCAGGGAGATGGGACTTTATTTCTCAATGAAATAGCCTTTTTATGGCTGGAATAAAAGTGCCAGGGCGAGCCTAATGCCAGGAAGTAGCAAGCACATTTGATAAACTCCTTCAGTCAGGGCGCGGGCTGCATGGGAGGCCGTGGTCGAGCAGAAGTCCCCAGGACTCCAGTGAGTGTTTCTCTGCAGATTAGAGTCATGGGAGAGATCTTGTGGGGTGGGGATGGGGGGTCCTCGTGGCCCATCAGGCTGGAGACTTGGATCCAGGGAGAGAGCTTGCTACTGGGTCTCCAGGTCTTAAGAGCGGAGCTGCAATGCGGAGAGCAGCCAGCAGGGGGCAGCATAACACACTATTCCAGCTTGACCTGTGGCTGCTGCCAGAGTAGGGGGGCTTGGGCGCGGGGGGACCTCTGGGGTGCGGCCCTCCGAAGAGGTCAGCGGTAACTCCATCCCTAGATCGTCTTCCTCCTCATCTCAGCTTGTCCCTCTTCAACGTTCCCATTCTCTAGGAGCTGCACCCTCACCCAAGGCAGGAGTAGCGGTGAGGTCGGGGCTTCTCCTGCCCACTCTCTGACTGCCTTCTTACGCTTCTACAGGCTCTCCTTTGGACTTGACTGATCCCTTGACTTCCACTCAATGGGGTCTCCCAGAGGGTCTTAATATACGTGTAAATGGGCAGATTTTGTGGGGCTGGAGGGGAGGGTCACTGGGGGGTATGAGGAAACCCTGAAGGACAAAGAGAAAGTAAGGAAAACTCATTTGAGAGAGAGTGTGATTGGCAGGTTTACGGCCTTGGGAAGGTGCGCGGTATTCCGCACAATCAAGTCATTTTTAAAAATAATCTCCCTGCTTAGGTCGTACATGCTGCTAATTGCATTTTAATAAGTCTCTTAAAATCTTGCCATATTTTTTAATATCCTAATATTAGGTAAGTGATTGCTGGGGACACTGGAGGGCACGGGGAGTTTATGTAACAGAGGGAGGGCCCCAGCGAAGGGTGGGGGCTGGGAGTGGCCGGTGGTATGTCCATCAGGGTGTCTGCGTGCATGAGGGTGTGCACCAGGAGTGCAGCGAGCCTTGCGGGCCCTTCTTTGGCCTCTAAATCACGAATCTGTGGAGGAGGCAGACCACACCTGAGCCGGAGGAGACCTCTGACCAGCTTGTCATTCCCTGCCTTTTCCAAGACCAATGCCCTGGGCTCCAAGAGGGGCCACGTAGCAAGACAGAGAAATCCAGACTGCAGGTCATCTTTCCTTCCCTTTCAAGCCCCTCCCCGCTCTGGCCGTGCCAGCTGGACCTAGCATCCTAGAGTACTGTTCTAACCCTGCCCTGCCCAATAACGTGAGAGACAATGGTGGACATCTGTCCAGTGGAGCTCGCCCGTACACCTAGCCCCTGGCTGACCACTCTCCCCTAAGTAACCCTGTAGGGTAAGTGTTTTAGGGTCTTGGAGTGGGAACCGTAGTTGAAAAGTATCAGAGATGGCATTTGAGTCGACAGCTGGCTCCTGGGGCTAGTGGAAACACTCTCTCTCTCTCTCTCTCTCTCTCTCGTGTGTGTGTGTGTGTGTGTGTGTGTGTGTGTGTGTAGGTGTCTGTGGAGGCCAACGGCATCAGAGACACTGGATCTGGAGTTACAGATCTGCAGCCATGAGACACCTGCTGGAGTGTTGGGGATTGAACTCGTGTCCTCCTGAAGAGCAGCCAATGCTCTTAACCACTGAGCCATCTCTAGAGCCCACATACCCTCATGGTGTCTGGTGATCTAACTCAGGTCCTCATATTTGCACGGCAAACACTTTCCTTAACGAGCCATCTTCCTAGCCCGTGGAAGAGAGGCGTATCGTGCAGGGCTCCAGGGATCTGGTGCACAAGCCACACATCCAGGCCTGGGGAGACCAGGAGGTGTCCTGACAGGGCGGAGGAGACTGGCAGAAGCTGGGGCGAGGGCACTGGGATGACGCCTCAACTTCCCACTACAGGGCAGGGTCCCACAGTCGATGTCTACCCCTCTCAGGATGGGGTCACCAGGCCTAGCACTTCAGCCATTCTTGGGACTACTGGGGGCTCCTGGATGCTGCTCTCCTGCCTCCTCATCCACACCACCGGCCCCGGGTGGGAGGCACATGTTGAGCGAACTTCTTAACAGGAAGTCAGCGTCCAGGTCAGCCCGAGCCCCTTTTCATGTGGTTTCTTTAATCCCCCGGGCTGGGTTTCAGAAGCGTTTTATAGTTTCAGTTTTACAAAGCTACGCTCCCTTTAATGTTGGCATGTTCAAGAGGTGGGGAGGGGGGATGGCGGGCTTCAGTCAAAACATGTGTGCTCTACACCAGCCAGCTGCGGGGCCACGCAGCCTAGGGAGGAGAGGCAGCAATGTGGCCTCCAGGCTCCGCAACTTGGGCCTGGGTAGGTGTGGATGAGGGCCCGGGTGGACGTGAACCGGGTGGGGGTGGGGGTGGGGGGCTAGGGGTGGATGGATGCGAGCGGGGTCCATTGGCCTCTCTCACAAGCTCATGCTTACCTGTACCTGGTCCTCACCATGGTCAGTAGTGCCGGGGTCCCCGTGCCTGTCCCATCTGGGGGTCCATCTGGGGAGGTGGATGTTGGTCTCCTCAGGCCTCCACACCTTGGGCCTTACCCACCAGCATCCTGTGCTGTTACTTACTTAGCATTTTCCCCTTACATAGAAACAACAGAAATAGCCAGGAAACGGTCAGCGTGATATGTCAGTTGTACTAGATGGTCTCAAACACACAAAAAAAAACCAAATACAAAACTTTTCAAAATATCTTACTTATTTTATGTACGTTGGTGTCTTGCCTGCATGTTTGTGTGAGAGTATTGAATCTCCTGCAACAGGGGTTACAGACAGCTGTGAGCTGCCATGTGCGTACTGGGAATCGAACCCGGGTCCTCTGAAAGGACAGCCAGTGCTCTTAACCACTGAGCCATCTCTCCAGCCCCAACAGACACATAACCTTTAAATAAAAAGAGAAGACTAAAAAAGCATGCCGTGCATGCGCTTCGGGGAAGTCAGTACAGATGTGTCCCCTTCCCCGAAAAAGAAGACGAGTTTTAAAAATTCAATTAAAACCACATTTATTTATTTATTTATTGCGGGAAGGGGAGCATGTGTGTGACACAGCATGGAGGTCAGAGGACAGCGTGCAGGAGTCAGGACCCTCCTTCCACCATGTGGGACCCAGGGGATCAAGATGCTCTGAGCTCTCTCGCCAGCCTGTAGACGATAGTGCGTCCAACCTTTTGACATTGCCACACTTGAGGACCAAGCACTTTGGTTGCAGGTTGGGGCTTCCTCTGAAGTAATTCCGGGGAGTATGAACTCTACTTTGTCCTGGAGTTGGTGTGGTCCCCGCCTGATGGGTCTGTCCGCAAGGCCAACACTTTCTTCCGGTAGGCGTGGTCTCGAGGCCTTCAGGCTTGGGAAGAGTTGCCTGGGACCGCTCCGTGTACATGGAGGACAAGGACCAAACTTCCTGGCAGTGAACTATGTGGAGAGTGAGTCCTGGTTTAAATCCTGGCTGTGCTTCCTCCTAAGAGCATTGCTATGTTGCCATGGCTGAGTGCCAGTGTCTCGGGGCTTTGATCCCGTGTCTCCCCGTTTGTGACCTGGGGACAACAGCCTTGGTGCGGGGACAGTGGGGCAAGAGAGAGCCAGTGTGGACTCCTGGTTGTTTGGGAGCCTGGGACCCTTGCTCTGAGCTACTTCCTTTCTCTCCCCAGCCTTGGCTTGCCAGGGGTCCTACCTTCTCCACAAGAGGCAGCAAGAGGTCGCTGTAGAAGAGCCTGTGTTCCGGCCTGGGGTGGTTAGCCTGTCCCATGGGAGGTGACGAGGGTCCTGGACAGCAGAGGCTGCGCTCCTGTCAGGGTACATGTTTTCACCCTGGCTGGCCCCAAAGTTCTGTGAGCATCCCATGCCCTCCAGCTGCTTATGGCCTCAAGGCCATGAGTCCCCAAGGACCTAGGCACAACATCCCTGCTCTGAGTCACCACCCTCAGCAGCCAGCAGTCTCTTACCGCTCCTCACCGCCCTGATGTGGTGTTCTGGGAGCTGGCTCCCTGACCCTCAGAGGCCAGCAGCTGTCAGTAGACTCTGAAGAGGTAGCGATGGTGGTAGCGGGTGACGTGGCCAAACTCGTCCAATGTGACCAACGGAGCTAAGTCCTTCACGCAGTTCCCTCCATCCTGTGTCACAGGGAGGGAATCCAGAGCAGGGCCTGATGCACAGTAAGCCCTAAAAAGATTTACTAGGATTGGAGAGATGGCTCCGTCAGTAGACCGTGGGGACCTGAGTTCGACCCCCCTTAAAGCCCATGTCAAAAAGCTGGTGTGGCAGGGTCCAGAATCCTGGAATCCCAGAGCTGGGGAGGTAGAGGATGCCTGGGACTTGCCAGTCTAGCCAAATCAGCAAATTCGGGTTCAGTGAGAGATCCTGTCTCAAAATGTAAGCTGGAGAGTTAGGTCGACCTCTGACCTCTACGGGCATGCACACATACGTGCGTAAGTACCTAAGTACAGAGGCTTACTGGAGGAGGGTGATACCAGTTGTCCCAACACACCCTCTTGTACTTCTTCCCTGGGAATGGTCATTCATGGCGGCCACTCAGCCACCATCCGAGGAGCCGTTCCCAGCAGTATCATGGAAATGTTCTATGTGTCACACCTGCTGCTCCTCAGTTCCTTTTGGGTGAGTCTCTCCACTTCTCCCCCCCTACACACACACCAAAACTATCCAGGGGAGAACTGCCCTGAGCCAGGGGCCCCTTCTGTTCCCTAGGGCAGTGAAGGGCTGGGCGCTGGCCCTGCTACAGCTGCTTGAGGCCCAGGGAGGAGAGAATCAAAGGCAGGCCATGTGGGCCCCTGCTTTCATCTCCCAGCTTCAAAGAGGTGCAAACAAACCCTGTCCCCATGCCAGGCGCTGCAGCAGCAGCTCGCTGCTCACAGCCCAGCCTGTCCTTCCCCATCTCCTCCTCCTTCCCAGAGAGAAGACAGAGCCCCAATCCGGGTCCCAAGGCACCCAGAGGGCCCTGGCTACTGGCGGAGCAGGCAGTGCTGGGCAGGAGCCACTGTGAGGCAAAAGGAAGGTCTGTCAGGCAGGGCCAATGTGGCTGAGACCCTTCATCTGCCCAGTTTCCCGCTGTGGGCCAGCCTGGACCTGGGGGCTCACACCCTCTGAATAGGAGCTGAACTGCTCGGGATGACCATCATGATTGGCTCCTGAGCACCAGGGATGGGGCTAGACCAAATGGAGATGACCCCAGAGAGTACAGTGCACGTGGAAAAGACAGACAGATGTGGCATAGTTCATTCCCACTGAAATGAAAACATTGCGTGCTATTGGGTTTGAAAAATGTTATTAAAGTGAACTTCACCACCAGGTCCCTTTCACCCCTTTAAATGTGTGACAAAAAAGTTGGAAATGGCACAGAGACCCTTTACTCCTCTGGGAACATTCAGCTCCGGGCTGCGTACCCATTCTGCAAAGGGTCTGAAGCTCAGGGGGTTTTGTCACGTGGCTCCCAGGTGATGCTCAGCAAGTCTACGGGATGGACAGGTTGGTGGCTGGGGCAGGATGTCTGTCGGTGGCTTCTGGGGACACACAGATGAGCCCTGTTCATGAGCAGACTGTCCAGCATCTGGTCCAGTGCTCGGTGGTGTGACCGGATGATGAGTCTCTGTGGCTCAGCAGAGATGGAGAGACACGCCAGGAGGCTCTCGGGCTCAGAGTCTGTGTTTTGCTCTTTGTGACCTTGGATCAGGATGTATTTATTTTTCTATCTATCTATCTATCTATCTATCTATCTACCTACCTACCTACCTACTTATCTATCATCTATCTATCTGCCTATCATCTACCTACCTATCTACGTACCTACCTATCTATTATCTATCTATCTATCTATCTATCTATCATCTACCTACTACCTATCTATTTTTGAGGCAGGGTCTTATGTAGCCCAGGCTAGCCTCAAGCTCACTATGTAGCTGAAAGTGACCTTGAACTTTTGACCCCCCCCCCTGCCTCCACCTCCGGAGCGCTGGATTGTAGGCGGGACATAGCACCACACGCCCTGCCACCCAGAACGGGGAGCTCTGTGTCTGCAAATACTCAACTAACCAAGCCACAGCCCTAGTGAGGCCTAGCCATTCTTGACTCTGTAAGATGAGGGTGACATCAACAACAACAGCAATAATAATAACGATGACGAAGACAGCGGTGGTTTATCTCACTCTTTCCCAGGGAGCCTGGAACAGGTCAGTGAGTGGAAGACGCCCTCCCTCCGCTCAGAACATCAGCAGCTTCAGTGGCGAGCGCACCGGGTTAGGGATTCAATAGCACAGTGTCAGCTTCCTGTGGGACGTGCTTCACACACCTGCTAAGTAGTAAAGCCAGGATCGGGCCGGAGGCCCCTGGCACCCCCATGCCCAAGATCGGAGGTGCCCCAGAGAGCTGGAGTCTGACTTTGTCACTATAACCGTACCCACCCACCCCCGGACCAGGGCTGAGGGCGTCAGGCCGCACTGAAGAGAACGCTGTGCAGGGTCACCACACAGCGCCACGGTTGGAGGAAAGACTCTGACTTCATTTCTCAGGGCCCACCTGGGCCTTGGGTCCCTGCTCCAGGATTCCCTCCTGTCTTCTGGAACCGCTGCTCCAGTCCTGTCCACCCACACACTGTATCCCAGCTCTGTCACAGAAGTCCAGTGGCTCCCGAGGGGCTCTGGGACTCTCTTTGAATTGGACCGCTCTCTCTCAGATAGACACACCTCGGCGCTGCTCTTATCCCGGACCCTGGAGAGCACAGAAGGAGCTCAGCAACTATGGGGAGCTGGCACCCCAAAGTTCCTACGATGGACCAGGCTAGTGAGGTTCCTGGAGGTCTGCATGGGACCTGGAAGGCTGTAGTGGGTACCGTGAAGGCCCAGGGCACCCCAGAAATGGGAGAGGGCAGCCACCATGAAGGTCTGAGGGGCAACAAGATGAAACATGTACATGGTGAAGGTCAAGAAGCAAGATCAGGTCAGCGGGGCTCCCACTGGGCAGAATTTGCTGAAGGCTGCAGGAGGGGCGCTGCTCCCGCAGCTGTTGAATGGGGTTCCCAGAGGTGGTAGCAGGAAGCGAGTCAATTGGAACCAAACAGGGCCAATGGGAACCAGATGTGATTAGGGTCGGGGGCTTTCGCAGGGGAGATGTTTTCCCTTTCCTTTCATGAGGTGGCTGGGGGAGGGGAGGGTGAAGCCTGCCGTCCTGATCTCAGTCCCACCCCCATTCTACCCGCACCTTTGATCCAGGGTGGCATCAGGAGCTTCAGACAAACCACCAGTCCCTAACAGGTAAAGAAAGCCACAGTCGGGAGGGAGGGAGTTTGCACTGTTCCCAAGATGCCACACAAACACTCTCCAGGGAGGTGGGGGGGGGGCCCTGCAGGAACCTCCTGCCCAGGCCTCTGCCTGCAGCTATGATGGATCTTGAAGGATACAGGCTCTGGGGACACCAAGCGCCTCACCCTAGCTGCTTGCTGCCGGTGCAGGTCCCTTGCCTGTTGGCCTTAGAATCTAGGTTCTGTGCTTGGTTCTAGACACTTCTTCCAGGAAGTCCTCTTGGATCCTTAGGTTGGACCAAGTCTCTGCCTTTGGTGTTTGGATTGTGTCACCTAGGGAACTGTCTCCAAGACTCCCTTGTGCTGTAGCAGGTGTCAGAATTTCCTTCTAAATCTTATAAAGGGCTCTTTAGAGTTGGTGGTGTAGCCTAGTTGGGAGAGCATTTGGCAAGCATTCACAAAGCTCGGAATTGCATCCCCAGCCCTGCGTAGACTGGGTGCGGTGGTGCACACGCCTACAGTGCTGGCGTAGATAGGCATCCTGGCATGCCTATCTAGGTATGTGCAGAATGTATGTTCAAACATAACACATATTTCTCTTTTTTATTATGTATGTCTGCATATGTGTTCATGTGCACATGCATGTGCACGTTCATGTGGGTATGCATGTGTGTATGGAGGCCAGATGACAAATCAGGGTCATCCTCAGGAACATCCTTCTACCCCTCTGAGACAGGAGCTTCTGGGTTATACTAGGCTGGCTGGCCAGTGGGCCCCAGGGATGTTCTTGCCGCTGCTTCTTCACCCCTGTGTGGACCACCAGGCCTGGCTTTTTTTCATGGGTTCTAAGGCTTGATTCTCTGTGTCATCCTTGCTGAGTTCCTGCAGCAATGTACTACTACAGGCACACACACAGACACACACACACACACACACACATACATATACACACACACACACATACACACACACACATACGCACACACACATACACATACATATGCACACACACATGCACACACATACACCTACACACATAGACACACACATGCACATATACACACACACACATATGCACACACACATGCACACACACATACACACACACATGAACACACATGCACATATATACACACACATACACACACATATACACATGCGCACACACATACACACACATATGCACACACACATACACACATACACACACACATACATATACACACATAAACACACATGCACATATATACACACACATACACACATACACACACACACACATGCACACACACACACATGCACACACACACACACAGCTCTGTTCAAACACTACCTTCTCTGGGAGGCTGCCTTTGCTCCACAGACCCAGGGACCTCTCTCTCCTGGGTTTCTGCAGCGTCTTATGTCCTAGCTCCTCTGATGGTGGTCAAATACTCACAATCTCCAGGGTGTGTGACTAGGCCTCCTGATCTTGCAGTAAGCATCTTTAGGAGCCACCCCATCCCCACAACCTGTCCCATGTAAGTAAGAGAGTGTAATGGTGCACTTGCTTACCGTAGGGCAAAGGCCAGGTCTGCTGAGTACCACTGGGTAGTACTGGTGCGGTGTTAGTGGTGATATGCTAGTGACAGAAACTGGTGGTCACAGGGGGCAGGTTCAGAACCACACACCTACCTGGTACTTTTAGATTTAAGGCACCTTTTACATTAATGCTCTCCCAAGGTGGAAATCAGAAATTCTCTTTCTGAGCTTCCCTTGCAGCTAGGATAGATACATGTGACCTAGCCTCTACCAATCAGGTACAACCTAGAAATTATTTATTTATTTATTTACTTATTATTATTATTATTATTATTATTATTATTGACAGCATTTCTCTGTTGTAGTTCTGGCTGTCCTGGAACTCACTCTGTAGACCAGGCTGGCCTCAAACTCACAGAGATCCACCTGCCTTTGCCTCCCGAGTGCTGGGACTAAGGGTGTGCGCCACCACCTCCTGGCTTTAGCCTAGGCTTTTTACTTGAGTCACTGGGCTGGCTTGGTACTGACCAGTTCCTGCAGGAGCTTGATAGAGACACAACCAGGCACTAGAGGCAGTGGTGAAGGGGTCATGGCAAGGGCATCCCTGACACCTGTTGTGGGTTGAATTGTCTCCTGTGCTCAGAGACAGCAGCAGAAGTCCCTTTGCTAAAGCAACCCTGGCGCTTGGCCATCTTCCGCGTGTGCATCGGGAGAGTGTGGTGACTTTAATGAGAATGGGCCTCATAGGCTCATGTATCTGAGTACTTGATCCCTGGTTGGTGGAGCTGTTTGGCAACTGTGTGGTCTTATTGGCGGAGGTCTGTCACTGGGGGTGGGCCTTTGAGACTTCGAAAGACTCGCACCAGTCTCATGTGCACTCTGGCTCCTGCTTGCAGATGCAGACGTGAGCTCCCAGCTGTTCCTGCCACCACGCCTTTTCCCCTAGGTCATGGACTCTAACTCTCTGAAACCATAAGCCCCATTAAATGCCTCCTGTGAATTGCTTTGGTCATGGCGCTTTGTCCCAGCTGCAGGAGAGTGACGAAGACAGTGCGCTACCCTCCACCCCACGTCCCAACTTAACAGAGTTAAAAACCAAGATTTTATTTTTATTTGTGTGTGTTTCTGTGAGCGTATGCCACATGCATGTGAGTGTTTTCAGAAGCCCATAGGGGGCTCCAGGTCCTCTAGAGACCTGGTCTAGAGCTGGATTTAGAGGCAGTTCTATGAGCAGTTCAACATGAGTGCTAGGAGTTGAACTCTGGTCCTCTGGAAGAACAGCGAGTGTTCTTAATTACTGAAGCATCTCTCCAGACACTTGTCCTCCTTTTGGTTTTCTCTGTAGGGTTATTGCAATAATATTTACATACAGGAAGATTTGTAAAGCCAGTTTAGTGGTGCATATCTTTAATCCCAGCCCTTGGGAGGCAGAGGCAGGCAGATCTCTGTGAGTTGGAGGCCAGCCTGGTCTACAGAGTGAGTTCTAGGACAGCCAGAGCTACACAGAGAAACCCTGTCTCGACAAAATGACCACTACCACCACCAACAAAACATCTGTATATGTATAGTCCCATATGTCTTGACTGACTTATCCAATTGCATAACTTGTATGATAATCACACCCAAAGTCTCTAGGAATGTCCAGTCACCCTGAGGTGTACTAGAGCCAGTGCACGAGGGCCAATAATAAAGTTCCAGAAACTGTGTGAGCAGGGTGTTAAGTTAATGAATGCCTCATTTCTGAGTTCTTTTGAGACATTTCCCCAATTATTCACATTCCCTCGATACTGGTCTTTTGATATGTAACTGCAGGAACCCTGTTGGCGAAGTTTCTTTTTAGTTATGTTTTAAATTGTTTTCTGTACTGTTGGGTGAGAGGCTATCCTAGGTCTTGGCAGTTTGTATTGTCAGCAGGTGTTGGATTTCTGTGAGGGATGTTTGATTGCTTATGATCTGCACCCGAGGAGTGCTGACCAGGAGGGCCATTAGTGAACACACAGCCTCAGTGGCAGTTGCAGGCCCAGATTGAAGGGGTCATGCAGAGAAGTTGAGGCTTGACACCATGAAAAGAGCCTAGGAGAGGCTATTGGTGAAAGTGCAGCCCAGTTGCAGCAGGAGACTCCAGCATTTTGAGATGCCAGTGCCATGGAACGACCAAGGACAGCAACAGCAGTGGAGCCAGCCCGAGCCTGGAGGACAAACTGTGTGCTGCAGAGGGCAGAGCCGGGGAAGTGACCCAGGCCCTTTGGAGGAGCCCAGAAGACCATGAGTGAATTCCAGGTAATTGGACATTGATAACATTTTCCTGCTGTCCAAAGACATTGAGAAAGCTTGATCGATGCTTGGTTTCACTTGGTCCCGTGCATTAGCAACTTGTGATTGTTCCTCTTGTAAATAGTTTTGCTGGTGTAGTGTTGAATTGTGTTGTAAAGGCAAAGCATTTTTTTTTTTAATACAGAAAACGGGAAATGTTGGGGAAGTTTCTTTTTAGTTGTGTTTGAAATTGTTTTATGCACTGTTGGGGGAGGGGCTGCCCTAGGCCTTGGCGTTTTGCATTGTCTGCAGGTGTTGGATTTCTGTGGGGGATGTTTGATTGCTTACGATCTGCACCTGAGGAGCTCTGCACCAATGAAACACCTGGGCTCAGATGCTCAGGGTTCCACTTCCCAGGCATTGGCCATGGCGGTGGTTCCCTCTGCTGAGGTCTGGCAGGGCTTCCACCTATGAAAATGCCTCCGTGTCTTCTTGACTGAACCACCACAGCAGCGAGCTGCTAGAGAATCCCATGGAAAGATGAACTTCTGGGCAGCAGCTCTGGCTCACACTGCACGTTGGCAGGCTGACGTTGGCCATAGTAGCAGTATTTACACCAGAGAAACTGGCAGTGCCACAACTCCGGGTCTGATTGATTGCTTTGCTGATTCTGTAGACATGAGAAGTTAGTGGCGGGAATGTGGACAGCGCTGGTGAGATTTAAGTGTGTTGTCTCTGAAGCCATTCATTGTGAAGAGTGCACATACGCGCGCGCGCGTGCGCGCACACACACACACACACACACACACACACACACACACTATCAAAGAACTTTTTTTTTTCCAGATTAAAAGACCATCATCTGATTCAGCAAAGTGTCACATGAGTGAATGAAGCTCTGACATATGTCTTTGCTGTTTTCTTCTTGTGTTTTCCAGTGAGGGCTCCTTAAGCAGTTCCTGCGCCAACATTCAGCAAACAGAACTGAGCTTATGTCTGACCACTGGGGGGGGGGGGGATGCCACACCCGCAGAGCCCTGTGAGAACCTCTGAGTGAGGAGGCAAAGGTGGAGTTTATTGAAAATTGGGAGCTTGTTTTAAGAAGGATCTTTCTGAGTCAGGTGTGGTGGCATACGCAGGCCGGCCAAGGCTGCATAGTGAGACCCTGTGTCATTAAAAAAAAAAAAAAAAGAAAAAAGAAGTGTTTTCCCATACTGAAGTTTGAATAGGATTGGACTAAGGGTTACAATAAAACAATGCAGGATTGGTGGAGAGAACAAAATTTAGGGTCGTGTCCGTCCATTGTCCCCCTCCCCGCCCATTGAGCCCAGGGCTTTGTGAATGTTTGGCAAGCACACTACCAATGAGCCACACCCTCAGTTCCGTAATACAGGGTCTTATTTATTTATTTATTTATTTATTTATCTATTTATCTATTTATTTATTTATTTATTTTGGGACAGGGTCTCATTATGTGGCCTGGCTCGCCTGGAACTCATCCGGCTGGCCTCAGACCCACAGAGACCCACCTGCCTCTGCGTCAAGGGTGCTGGAATTAAAGAAGAGCACCGCCATGCCAGGCCCAGAGTTCCTCTTTAGTCCCAGAACTAGGGAGGCAGAGACAGGCGGATCCAGGAGCTCAATGGCTGGTGAGTCCCAGGTTCAGTGACAGAGCCTTCTTAAAAAATTAAGATGGAGCCAGGTGGTAGTGGTGACGCACGCCTTTCATCCCAGCGCTCGGGAGGCAGAGGCAGGCGGATCTCTGTGAGTTCGAGGCCAGCCTGGTCTACAGAGTGAGTTCCAGGACAGCCAGAGTTACTACAGAGAAACCCTGTCTCAAAAAAAACCAAAAAAAAACAAAATGGCGGGCTCTGGAGAGGGCTCAGTGGGTGAGGGTCCATGCTACCAAGGCCAAAGACCCCAGTTCAATCCCAGGACCCACCTGGTGGAAAGAGACACCTGATGCTGAAAGTTGACCTCTGACCTGCACACGTGCGCCTTGACGCACGCGTGTGCGCACTGACATGAATGAATGAGCGAGTGAATGAATGGTTGCAGCTGAAACAGATAAAGACGGAGCGAGATCAACAGCACCTGCTGTCAGCCTCTGGCCTCCACATGCGCACACACGCAAACATATGAAAGCTGCCCCGCCCCGCCCCCGGCTCTATTGATTCAATTCAACTCCTATCAAAATTCCAGCGGCCTGGCAAGAGAGGGGCAGCCCAGCGTGGAACATGTGCTCAGCACGCAGGATGCTCTGAGTTCAACTGAAAAAGAAAAAAGAAAACGGTGTTTCAGGCAGATTGGGGGAAAAAAGGAGGAGAACAACTGAACAAGATACCCGATGTTGACCTCTGACCTCCGGCTTTCACATGCACAGGCACATAAGGGTATAAGCAAGCGTGTACATGGGCACACACCCACAGGGACACACACACACACACACACACACACACACACACACAGAGAGAAAGATGTCTTCAAAGCTCCCGTGTACGGCTGTTCATTGCTATATTGCCTATTGCAAGGGCCCAATGTCCATCAACAGGGGACTGGCGGAATAAATGGCCATCTGTCCACGTTGTGAAATACTACGCAGACTTCAAAAAGAATGAGAGAGATTTACGGCTAGCCAAGAGAGCACACCACAACACAGGGGGAAACGTTAGAAGCAACTTGCAACAATACACGCAAGCCCATTTATGAAAATGTACACAGACGTTTGTTTGCACATGCAAAGCAAATGTCTGGAGCCACACGCGCAGAGCGATGACTGGAGTTATTTCCAAAGGAGACTCTCCACCGTGAGGGCTTCTGATCTGCTTGAGTCCTTTGCCTTGAGCATTGACTTTAATCTAAAAATAAAAACCACACACAATCACACACGAGGTGAGGTGCGGCAGGCCCTTTCTCTTTAGAAATCAGGGCGCCGAGGCACGGAGGGGCGCTGCTGTCTTGACTTGCCCGGGTGGGTAGCCCAGGGAGCCACGGTGAGAAACCGGCTGTGTAGAAGTCTCCTGTCTGGTTTCCCAGACTTTGCCCCGCCCCACCCTAATCAGACAGAATTCCTGTTTTCTTGCTTGTCCCCCTGGCTAAGCTGCCCTCAGCCTGCTCAGCCACAGAGGGGGCTGTGGTCTGGGCCACATCAGCTTTGCCTCTGGTGTAACTTTTTCCCTTGTGGATTTCCCCAAAGTGACTATTCCCTACCGGCTGGAGGGTGGGTGGTGGGCAGGGCTGATGTAGCTAGGGACCGGAGAGCTGGAGGATGAGGTCCAGCCGCTACAACCTCCCCAGAAGAACTTAAGAATGGTGACTCTTAGGGGCTGGTGGGATGGCTCAGCGGTTAAGAGCACTGCCTGGTCTAGAGGATTCGGTCTGGCTCCGTGAGGTGGCTCACAACCGTGACTCCAGTTCTAGAGGATCTGAGACCCTCTTCTGGTCTCCATGGTAACATGCATGGGATACACATCCCTACATGCAGGCAAACACTCATACACAGAATTTTTTTTTTAATAGAATGCCAATTCCCCTGTTCTACCCCAAATCTGCTGTATCTGAACCTCTTGGTGAAGGGAATGAAACCTGGGTTTTATAGGGTCTGGGACACAGTTCAAAGCTGGGTTTCTCAGGTCTCTCCCTCCCTTAGAGTCACCTGGGTACTTAAAAAAATAGACCCCCCCCCAAAAAAAAAACAAAGTACCTAACTGGGGATGCACGCGCCTTAGTACCGGTAGTGTTGATACTGTTTTGAAATACTCCAACAGACTTAGCATTATTGTTGTCACTGTAATTATTATTGTTGTCTGTGCACTCACACATACCAAGGCATACATGGGGGGAGGGGCCAGAGGACATCTTTGTAGAGTCGGATCCCTCCTTCAACCTCATGTGAGTTCCAGGGATTGAACCTAGGCAGCCAGGCTTGGGCATCAAGCACCTTTACCCACTGAGCCATTTTGCCAGCCACCAAATAACTTTAGTGTGTCTGAAAACTGCTGGTTTCCCATTGACATTCCATCCGCATCTCTGGGCTGGGACCCTGGCACCTGCCAATGCCTCTGATGACAGGAACATTCAGACAAACCTGGCATCTTGTGGCCAGAGCATCAGAATTGACAGGGAACTTGCTAGACTTACAGATTCCCACCTAGACCCACAGTGTCAGGGCCTGGATCTTATTTTGTTTCTTTTTTCCTTTAAATTTTTTTTAGATTTATTTATTTATTTCATTTTATATGTATGTTTCACCTGCATGTAAGTGTGTGCACCACATGCATACCTTGTATCTGAGGAGGCCAGAGAGTATTAGTTGTCTGAAATGGCAGCTACTGATGGTCGTGAGCTACCATGTGGGTGCTGGGAATTGAACCTTGGCCCTCTGAAAGAGCAGCCAGTACTCTATAAAGTGCTGATCCATCTCTCCAGCACCCCACCCTCACCCCCACTCCAGCCTTTTTGAAACAAGATCTTGCTATGCAGCCCTGGCTGGCCTGGCACTCGATATGTAGACCAGACTGGCCTTGAACTCGTAGAGATCTGTCTGCCTCTTGACTGCCAAGATTAATGGTTACAATAACCGGCTTCCTTCCTCCTTCCCTCGTCCCCCTCCCTCCCTTCTTTCTTCCTTTCTGTTTTTGAGACTGGGTCTCATGTGTTCCAGAATGGCCTCGAACTAAAAATGCAGCTGGGGATGACCTTGAACTTCTCATCCTCCTGATTTCTCCTCCCCGTGCTGGGGTTACAGACGAGTATCACCACACCACCATGCGGGGCTGGGGATGGAACCCAGGGCTTCATGCCCAGAATCTGGGCCTCAGGATCCCCAGGGAGGGTTAGAGAGATGGCTCAGCAGTTAAGGGGCCTCGCCATTTTTACAGAAGACCTAGGTTCCATTCCCAGCAACCATACCAGGCGCCTTGCAAGAGCCGGTTTGCTCCAGTTCTGGGGATCTGATGCTGCCCCGTGGCCTCCGTGGGTACCTGCACACATAAACGCACACAGGCATATATACATATAAAAATTTAAAAAATAAAATAACTCTAAGGGGACGTACTGAAAAAAAGAAACAGGATGTGTGTCACAGGTGGTGCTGCTTAGGCGGCTGAGCTCTCCCGGAGGATGCGTCGGGTGGTCTCAGCACCCAACACCGAAATCATCTGAAAGTTCACAACGCTCCCTCTACCAGGCAGCACCCAGACAGTCTCAAACCTGGACATGTGTGGTGCTAAATATAGGTTCACAGGTGCATCCAGCGTGAGGCAGGAGGACCACTCCGCAGAGGGCGCAGCTCCGCTGGCGTTCGGGCTAAGGATGGAGTTTGATGGAATTGGTCTCCTCCTAGCAAAGAACTCTTGCTGGTGTGGCCTCACCCTGCTTCCCAGCATCCTTTGCGTGGGTATGTTCTTCCCAGTGCAGCCTCGTGGTCTGTGAGATAGAAATAAGTTTCCTTTCTTTCTGTCTTCCTTCCTTCCTTCCTCCCTCCCTCCCTCCCTCCCTCCCTCCCTCTCTCTCTCTCTCTCTCTCTCTCTCTCTCTTTCTTTCTTTCTTTCTTTCTTTCTTTCTTTCTTCCTTTCTTCTCTCCCTCCCTCCTTCCTTCCCTCCCTCCCTCCATCTTCCCTCTCCTCTCTCTTTTTTTCGGTCAAGCTCTCACGTAGCTCAGGCTAGCCTTTAAAGTTTTTATGCTGTCAAGATGGTCTTGAATGTCTGACCCTCCCGCCGCCACCACCCCAGTGCGGGGCTCACAGGCATTTGTCGGCATTCCCCTGTTCATACGGTTCTGGTGGCTGAACCCGCTAGGCAGGCACTCTGCCAACTGTACTCTGTCTCCGGTCCACACTGAAGATTTCTGAGGGCGTCAGTGGAGGTGGTGTCTATTGCACTGGGAGCACCCCGGAAGTCCCGTGAGGTGGTGTCTGTACTCCCAGCTATGGAGTAGAGGCTGAGGCTTCCCACAGTTCTGATGGGTAGCTATCAGGGACAGAGCGAGGTGTGGCTTCATAGAACATCCCTTAGAAGAAGTTTCCAGAGGTTGAGTGAGGAGGGACAGGACTGCCATGGGGACTAAGGGAGCTGGAGTTAAGAATGAGTCTGCCGGAAGACAGGCCGGCAATGTCTGTGCTCCACCTGAGCAACTTCTGGACTTGTTGGACCTTCTGAGATACTTGACCAAGCTCAGCCGCTTCCCACAATTCACCCTGAGAGGAGAAGGGAGGAACCTCTCTTTTCTGATCTAGAACTGATGTTGGGGAACACAAGAGCAGAGTGGGGTCACTTGGCTAGCTGGAGTCTGCCCCACAGGTGGGGTGCTGCCTTGGCTCAAAGCTCAGGCAACTTCTTTAACAAGATCAGTGCCCCCCTTCCTGCCCGCCCCCCTCACCCCCCAGAGGCTGGTAATTGGTAGACAAAGGAGTTTCAGACAGTTGGGGACCTGTGTCCTTGAGTCCCTGAAAACATGCTATTATTAATTAAAGACTCTGGCTTCCGCGGGGCCTGGGCCTGCCTCTTTCTGGCTGGGCCTCAGACTTACGTCTCTTCAGCCGTCTCTTCTTGCTAAATTTTTCAGTGTTTTTAACATCAGACTGATGTTACATATAATTACCAACTTTGCACCCAAATTATATTTGACATGGCTTGTGTGGGAAATTAGACCATTTCAGTGCCTACAAATTCACCTGGGAAGCCAAGGCAGGCGTGCGGGCGTGCTGGGGGAAGTCATTTAAATATTACATGTGCCCTCCTGGAAATGCCAAAACTCTTCAAACTGCCAGGGAGAATCTGGTCTCCCCCTCTGTTTGCCCCCACGATGTTAGGAGGGCTCTGAGGGTGGGAGGCAGGGTCCTGTGCATGGGAACAGTCACGGGGGTCCAGGGTGGCTTGATGGGTAGGGGGGAGCCTTGGCAGCTGTGTGGGGACTGCCTGCCCCTCCTCTTCCCCCCTGCTTCCACGCTTCCCCTTTCTATGCCAAAGGAAAAGAGGCTCCACCTTCTTTGGACCGTGGTGAAGGGTAAGGCATGCTTAGTACACCAGACCCCAGGCTTTATGGGCTTGGGGCTCCATGGGTGAGTCTCAGTGGAAGAAAGGAGCTCCCCAGCAGGCTCTCAAGGGGTTGTACCTTGTCGTTTAATTTCCACAAATCTTAAGTGTGCTGGCTAGCCATCCTTCTCATCACTGGGGATCTGGAGCGGCTTCTAACTCAGAGGCTAGAGATCTCCAATACTCAGAAAGTGGGGACCTGACCCCTGCACCTACACACTGGGTGCAGGGTGCACACCTGTAATCCTAGTGCTCTGGAGGTGGAGGCAGGAGGATCAGAAGTTCAAGGCTGCAAGCTGGGGAGATGTCAGTTAGAAGGGTAGAGTCAGGCAGATCCCTGAAGATCACTGGCTAGCCAGCTGAGCCGAACTGACGAACCTCAGTTTCAGAGAGAGAGTGAGACTCTCCGAGGAAGCCCTGTGGGCAGATCATGGCGAGATCGTGCTTCAGTTTTCAGCCAGAAGCCCAGGTAGGGTCTGACCTGTGAGGGACGTTCTGGTGGCTCCATTCTGGCATTGCCAGGGTCACCCCAGCCAGGTCCTGGGGTCGTGGCGCACACCGGCTCTTTTCCCCACGCTTGGTCCCAGCCCCCGCTCATGGCTGTTCCAGCTGTCTGGGGTTGGTGTATCTTACAGCCCTAATTGCTGGGACAATTTCTCTGTGCGCCCCACCCCTCAATATCTCTCCCACAAATATCTGGAGTCTAGGGTTCGGCAGGGTATGCTATAATTCCCACATTCCTGCTTTGGCCATATGGTCCCCTGTCTGGAACGCCTGTCCTTCATTTTGTAAGACTGAGTTAGCACAAGGCAGTACAAGTGGAAATCTACCTCTCCTCATCCAGGCCACCACCCTGACTTCCTTCGTCTGGCTTAGATGTTTTCCTCTCCCATCCCACCAGCCTTAAAGCCTCTGCCACCGATTCCTATGGGTTTGCCTGTTATCTTTCCCCACCAGGCTGTGAGCTCCCGTGGGAACCTCCCAAGGGTCTCCACTTCCAGCCCAGCCAGCTGGGCACATGGGAAGCGCTCAGAGAAAGTGCTTTATTTACTCCTGGGGACTCACAGGCCATACCCAGAGTGTGGGTGGGGTCTACCTCCCTGCCTGCCACTGTCTTTACTGTTACTGTAGGGATTTCTGTGAATTCCAGGTCTGATCTGAAGTCAGTTCCCCCATGAATATGTTGAGGAGGAGGAGGAGGAAGAGGAGGAGGAGAGGAGGAGCAGGAGGAGAGAGGAGGAGAGGAGGAGGAGGAAGAGGAGGAGAGGAGGAGGAGGAAGAGGAAGAGTGGAAGAGGAGGAGGGAGAGGAGGTGGAAGAGGAGGAGGAAGAGGAAGAGGAGGAGGGGGAGGAGGAGGAGGAGAGGAGGAGGAGGAGGAGGAGGAGGAGGAGGAGGAGGAGGAGGAGGAGGAGGCTGGAGAGCCTACAGCTCATTTTGTTCAGGGATCCTCTAAGAGAGTGAGACAGCTTCCAGCCCCAGATCAAGCACACAGGGATGGGGAGAAGTATAGAAACTCCATCTTGCTTCTAGGTGCCTTTGTCTGAAGGTCGGTGACACACAACAAAATCCAGCTCCTCAGTTACCTCATCTGAAGAATGGACACAGCAATCAAGCAGGCACCGTGGGGATTAGGCAGACAGATGTGAGGACGGATGATGCTTGGGAAGACTCCAGAGGTGATTGTCACTTGATACATGAAACACGCTCCCTGAACGTGGCCTCCACCTCAGATGCCAAGTGATACGAGGCCAAGAACCCTGCAGGGGTGACCAGCTCTGCTTCTGCTGGACAGTGAGGGCTCAGAAAGGCTACTTGACTTGTTTATGAACACATAGCCATGAAGCAACGGTTCTGGAAATTAGAACATACGTCTGCCTGACCTGAGGTCCCCGCCCCCCACCCCAGGCTGGACCAGGGCTGTAACAGCAGATAGCACTGCACAGAGAGCTAGTCATAGGACTGCCCATCAGTTTTTGCTGTTGTTGTTGGTAGTGGTGTGTCTGTTTCTGGGCGTGTATGCCAGAGATGACCCTCTGGCACTTTCTTCAGGACCTGTCCACTTTGTTTCTGGGGACAGGGTCTTTCAGTGGGATGTGGGGCTCGCCAATTAGGCTGAGCTGCCAGCCAGGGTTCAGTATTCCACCCACCACCACCTGCCCAGTATGTGTACCACACAGTGCGTTGCTTTTTTTATTTGGGTGCCGGGGTTCAAACTCAAGTCTTCATGCTCTCGCAGGGAACGTTTTACTAATTAAGCTCTCTTCTTACCCCCAGCACAGAATTTTGATGGCAGAAGAGAAGGCAAGAGTCTCCTTGGATTCTGTTCTATAACTTAGGTCAGAGCAGAACCTCAGGTCTCAGGGATGAACTCTTGAAGTACAAGGTGACTCCAGAGGACCCCGACCCTGCCTGTGCACAGGCTCACAGCTCCCCTCACCCCGGCTCTGACAGGCAGAAATGAGGGGTAACCCTGCCAGGCAGGGGGTGGGCTGAGGGGAGTAGGTGAGTGACATTTTCCCCTGTAATGACAGCCCTAGCTGTTGGTGGCAATGACAGCCCTTGTTGGGGCCCTGAACACCCACACACTAGCATAGGAGCACCGCCCTATTCCTAGCGTCCCGTGACCCCAGCCCTGAAGACACAGCCATGCTCAGAGGTCGCTGCTCAAGCATGTGTGTCAATTGCAACTTGTCATCCTGAGCGCTTTATACAGCCAGACACTGTACCCGTTTCCAGGCTCATCCTGAGCTCCCGAAACCACCGTAGCCCCTGCTGCACCTGTGCGTGTGTGTGTGTGTGTGTGTGTGTGTTTGTGTTTGTGTGTGTGTGAGAGAGGTGGGGGGGAGGCATGGTGGGGTCTGGAGAAGCCCTCTTGTCTTGCTTGGTGGAGCAGAGTCTCCTGAGAGTTGATGTTATTTACAAACCTCTTCCATCTTCTTGGTTCTCATTCAGTCCCAGGGACAAGTCCAGGAGAGAGCAGCTCTTCTCATTTTAGCAACAGTAAATCAGAGGCACAGAGAGGTTTAGTTGCTCTTCCCGAGTCACAAGTAGACTACGCAGGCAGCAGAAGCTTAGAGCCTGAGGCCTTTGCCACCGGGCTTTACTGCGCCTGTGGGGTGGGCTCGTTTTACCCCGTTCTGTCACGAACTCCTCTCCCCTTCTGCCCCAGTCTGTCCCTCAGCACTTTATTCAAAGGCTCCTTTAACCATGCTGACATTTTCGTTGTTTTTCTGACTTCTCCTCTCTCCCCAACCCCTCCCCCACAGCATGAGCCATTTGCCTTGTTCATGCACTTAGAGACAGAGACAGACAGACAGACACACACTACACATACACACTCACACATATACACATTCACACACAGACACACACATACTCACACACACAGACACACATACACACATATGCACACATACACACATGCACACACACACACAGACACACAAACTCACACACACACATACACACACATATACATACACACACACATACACACACACATACACACATACACACACACATACACACACATACACACACACACATACACACACAGACACACACACACTCACACACACACATACACACATATGCACACATACACACATGCACACACACACGCATACTCACACACAGACACACAAACTCACACACAGAGACACACACACACACACATACACACACATACACACACACACATACACACACATACACACACACATACACACACATACACACACACACATACACACACATACACACACACACATACACACACACACACCATGTCTGGCACACCCTAGGGACCAGGAGGGACTCAAGGAACAGGTCATGCAGCCTTCTACCGTTTTGGGTCTGAGGAGGGGACACTGGGATTGGTAAGAGGTGGTGGGGTGAGGTGGGGAGAGCTGAGCCCTCCTGCCGGCCTCCATGCTGGGCCTCCCTTTGTGCTGGAGTGTTGGTGTCCACACTGGGGAGGCTTCTGAAGTGAGCACAGAGTGTTCTGGAGGTGGCCATTCCTTGTTGCACCATCCAAGATGGCTTCCAGGTGGGTAGGGGGACATTTTAGGTGCATGCTGGCCTCAGACAAAGCTGGCTCCTGGCAATTCTTACTTCCCTGGTGTCTGTCTAGACTCAGACCCTGTTCCTACCTACCCGGTCAGGCCATTCAATGTCCACACCCACCACTAGGTGGCACCAAGTGCCCTCAAACTGCAGGGTAAGCTGCCCCAGAGGGCTAGGATGGGGTAGGGGCTGGTCCCAGAACCCTTGATTGTGGCTCTGGCCTAGCCTCCTGCCCTAACCTCCCCTTCCTTGAGTGACATAGAAGGCCCTAAGAGTATAGTATCTCAGCAGGCCTTGCAAAGGCCCGTGAGGTAGGCATGGTCCTTGTCCCCAATTTACAGATGAGGAAACCGAGGTGCAGGCAGGTTAACATGGTAGACTCCAGCTGTTGGGAGAGAACTCAGTGGACTGAAGGGATACAAGGACGGTCGTGGGAACTGTTACCAGGCAAGTGAGGGCAGGGCCAGGCTGAGGAGGCCCCTGAGGGACACAACTTGTCTCCTGAGAGGACAGACTATGCTACTGATGCTGGCGCAAGAGGGGAGGAAGGTGATGCGCAAGGAAGAGTGGACTGAAGGATTGAAGCAGGCGGGGAGCGAGCAGAGCAGGCACCTCAAAGACCCAAGTGCACAGGGGCCCTGCCTGGAGACCTTCGAGCCCCAGACTAGGGCTCTGGCCACGCCTCTCACTGGCTGTGTGACCCAGAGTAAGTTCATGTCTTTCTCTGAACCCGAACGGACCGAGGCAGCTGCCTGACTCCTTCCCTACGGTACAGTTGGTACGGTATGGCGTGTCGGGGTCAAGGTTGGATGTGAGCTAGAGAGAGGCTGGAAACCAAGGGCCCAAGGTCACTTCAGAGAACACACTCCCGCAACCCGGGGGAGCCAGTAAAGGGGCGACGTTGTGATTGGAGCTCTGGGTGCCCACCCCCCCATCTCTAGATCTGGGGTTCCTAGCTCTACTGCCTCTTCCTCAGAGGCCGCACCCCCGCAGTGTCCCTTGGTGGTCGTCCCCCACCCCCCATCTCCTCTTTAGAATAAGAGCGCTGGCTGCGCGGCCCGCTGATGTTTAGCCTCAGTGATACATTATGTATATTTTGTTTTAAGCACAGCTTTTGCATCCTGACAGTAACAATAAAATGTGACTATGGGATTGCTAACACAGACAGACTAATGTTTCCATCGCCCGCTTCTTTTTTTTTGCGTCCTAAGCACTTTTGAAGAGCTCCTTTTATATTCCTAATAAAATTATAGCAAAATACGTCGATTTACTGGAAAAGAGTTTAGGGTCGGGTAGGGTATTTCTCTCCCCCCACCCCACCCCCCACATCCGCACACGGGCGGGTGGCTGCTTTCCCCCTCGAAGGCGGATGCGTATTTTGAATGAACCTTCTAAAGTGTCACTTGACCCTTAACCCCAGGTGGCACCTACCTACCCGCTGCTGTCAGGGGCGGTGGGGCCGAGGAGTCAGAATTGGTGATGGGCAGCGGGGTGTCTCCGTGTGGAGCGTGCTTATGCATCTGGCAGGCGTGGATGTGTATCTGGTTTGCATGTACGGCAGGTACGCCTGTGTGTCAGGGTGTCCACTGCAAGTTGGGGTGTCTGCGTACATCAGGATATCTGCGTTCACTGGGGTGTTGAGGTGTGTGGGGAGGTGTGCCCAGATGACTGTGGATCTGAGTGTGTGTTGGGGGTGCACTGGTGTGTATCCTGGCTACACCTGTCTGGCTGTCTATCTCTCCATGGGAGTTGTGGGTTGAAGGGTATGCCCGGTTGTACTGTGCTGGGGGTCCCAGCACTAGGGAGTGGGTGTCTGTGGCTTTGTGGTTACGGGACTCATGATGGGTGGGCTAGGTGAGACAGGGTTTCTGGACTTGGTTCTCCCCAGTAGGGACACCGGGAGTATCCCAAGGCTATGATGTCACAGTTTTCTCTATGAAAAAATGGGGTTCCACCCTGACAGCTCACTGATGCCATTTCATGCTGACTGTGTGTGAGTCTGTCTTACCCCTGACTGAATGGAATGTGGAGAGGTTCTT
Organism: Cricetomys ansorgei; assembly: GCA_026225945.1. Taxonomy (NCBI): domain Eukaryota; kingdom Metazoa; phylum Chordata; class Mammalia; order Rodentia; family Nesomyidae; genus Cricetomys; species Cricetomys ansorgei. The sequence goes on along the minus strand of JAMJFZ010000165.1, from coordinate 721,899 downwards.
CCTCATGGGTGGAAGCCACCAGGAGCCCAGATGGTCTTTCTAGGCTCTCAGGCTGCTTCAGCCAGCAGACATCAGATCTCCAGGGGTGACTCTTCAGCTTGGGGTGGCCTCCTGCAGGGAGATGAAGGACAACAGGCTGGGGACGTGTCCTCGTTGTCCTGGTCATACGCAGAGGCTGTAGATGGAGGAAGGGAACCTGTCTCCCAGGAACTCAGTGCAAATGGCAAGGGACATGCTCTCCAGGGCCAGGGTGTGGGCGGGAAGGCTGGTGGTCTACGGGGCAAGAGGTACCTAAACCCCTGCCCATAGGCAGTGACAGTAGCCCTGTATTCTGAGATAAGGGCTCTCTAGCTCCTTCTATCCTTCACTCTGCACCCCTAGAATCCAAAGTCTAAGGAAGTAAAGATACCCCAGACTCTTCCCACCTGCTAGCATTTCCCTCTGGGGAGTCTAAACCCTGGATCCTCTAGGGGAGGCCTGGACATGGGCTGGGGGGAAATCTGACAGAGAACCCCACATCCTCATCCTCTGCCCCTCCCCAGCCTCCTAGGAGCTGAGAGCCCGCAGCCCCGCCTGCTGCTGGCTTGAGCTGGTTTCCTCTCCACCACCCGCCCGCCCGCTGAGTGTGTGTGGACTCCGATTCAGAAACAGCAAGAGAGGGGAAAAAAAAAAAAAAAGAAAGGAAAAGGTTTTGTGTAGTAAGCACTTTTGAGGGCAATCTGGGGCCCCCTAATCCAGAGGTTTCTAACCGCCCCGGCTAATGCTCCCTGACACTGAGTTTTGATATCATTACTACATTATACTCACAATTTTTGAGTGAAAAAATACAGTACTTAGAAAGTCGAAATTCATAAATAAATTCATGTCAAACCGCACTTAATATTGATTTTGTTAGTGTTCAGATTCAATAATAAGGTACTGCGTGCATGAATATTTAAATATAATCATCATTTCTGCATCTCCTAATGGCCTCTGCTCCTCTACACTCAATTTAAACACAATTTAAAAACTATAATGTATTGAAAAATACTAGGATTTAGCAATAAATCATCATGGGGGGATTCCAGGCCTCTTATAGGGTGGCTCGATACAGCTTCCTCCCGGGACCGTACAATTAGATTCATGTTTTTAAACTTCTCAATTATCCATATACCATAATTTTATGTGAAAGTTTGTTTCGCTTCCCCCCCTACCCCCCCGCCCCCCCTCACAAGCCCCCACCCCCGCCCCCGCCTCTCTCTGAGGAAGCAGCGGAATATGGCTTAAGTGTCCTCTTAGCTAGAGTGGAGTGGGGTCAAAGGTGGCCGTCCTCAAACTGAATTAGAGGCCAGGCCTGCCAGAGGCAGCCGGCGCTGAGTCACTTAATCACATTATTTGGGAAAAATATAGGGGGGAAAGAGATAAAATGACTTAAAATGAACTTGCCAAGGAGGAAGTGGAGTTTTTAGATTTATTTAAAAAGCAATCCAGGGCCTGATGAAATAGGCTTAGGCCTGTGGCAGGATGCGGCGGGATCCCGTTCCCCAGGAGGGTGGCAGGGGCTGGGCAGCGCACTTGGTGGGTGTGGAGGGGCTCCCAGCCGGTCCCTGAGCCCCGCAGCTACCTGAGGAGTCCCCGGGGAAGGTGGGGGTGTCATGGGGCGGGGGGAGAGATGGCGCCTCTGGGATAACGGAGCTGTGAGGCCCCCTTATCTGGGAATCTGAAGTCTGGCTTTGGCATTGGTGAGGACAGGGTTCCCTGGGGTCTCTGTGGAAAGGACAGGGTGTGGCAGGGCCCCTGGGGCACCTGAGGATTTAAATGATGCCCCGATGGCAGCTGGCAGCAGCTGGAGGTGATGAAGAGCAGACATGGATGAGGACCCGAGACTCAGAGGAACGATGCCCCTTGGCTTGGAGCACCATGCTGACACAGCATAGTGAAGCCCATTTAACAGATGAGGAAGGTAAAGCTCAGAGAGGGAAGCTGTAAGTCTATGGAAACACAGCTTATGAGAGAGAGTTGGGACTTGAACTCAGCTCTCTTCAGATCCAGTGTGCTTTGTACCCGGCCCTAGGCTCCATCTGGAAGGTGCGGTTGAAGGCTGAGGGGCTGAACCGTGGCCTCTGAATTCCATAGTTTGGCTGTTCGTATCCTGGGAGGCAAATGGGCCTCTATCCGCTCATCCGGAGTGTGGACAGGGATGTAGCCTGTCTGTGCGGCTGAAGGGGGGTCACTGGAGTGGGCCCAGTCTGGACTCTGGCCTTGTTGCCGGGGGGAACCCATATGTGGGGCTGACACCGAGGGGTGCTCCTGGAAGCACCTGGGAACAAATGGGGCGGGCAGCTGTTGGGAATGGACAACTGGCTTTCTGGGCAAGGCTTGCCAAATTAACCAAAGATGTCAGGATAGGCGGTCCAACTGGGAAGGTGGCCCCAGAAAGGCTATGTCCTCACAGAGAGAGCCAAGTCCCCACTGAAAGGCTGTAGGTACCCTGGTGGCTCCAGGCCAGCCCACTTCCCACCTGTGAGCCCACACCCCCCACCTGTGAGCAGAGGACAAAGCCAGCATGTGTCATCTCAGTGTCTCTTTGCGTGTCCCCGGACACTGGAATAGCTGTTATTAGAATGGCATGCCTGGGGCCAGCCTCCCATCTACATCCCGGGCAGGGGTATTTCTTTTTTCCCAGACTGCTTTGTCCCTGTCCCTTCTGTGGCTGCTGTGGAAGAGCCAGGCTCTTGCCTCCATCTGGCTGGGCAGAGGGGTGCCCACAGGGCAGAGCCAGCAAGTGACCAGCTGCAGGCAAGCAGGAAGTTCAGGAGGGAGCCTCAGGCCTCAGCCTCTCCTGAAGCCTACAAACTCCACAGACCTCTTCGGAGGCTGTTCCCTCCCTCCCTCTCTCATTCATTCAGATCCATTCATCCATTTGCTCATTCTAAAAACACCCACCAGCCCCGTGCTATGTGCACAGCCTTCTCAGGACTGGAAGATGGCGCCTTTGCCTCCTGCTGGGCTCACTTGTGTGGAGTGGGTTAGCCTTATCTACTTTACTCATGTAGCACCACTGTGTGAAGTCGAAGAGACGAACAGGCACAAGGTGGGGAGCTGCTCCACACAACCCCACGAGGGAGCTACGGTCCCTTTGCCAACAAACACGCCAACGAGCCACACACGGAAGAATTCTGTCTTGTCTGTGGCACTGGTCAGCTGGTCCCACTTTTGGATGGTCTAAGGGTGGGAACAGAAATAAGGCAGAACGAGGATAGCAGAGGAGATGGGAGCCACTTTGAGCTCTTAAACCAACCCACGTCACCAAGGAGGTCTTTCCCAGTTTCTCCTTCCAAAAGGTTCTCTGTGGAGGAGGAACCTGGTTGATGCTACCAACTAATTCCTGTACCCAGTCCCCTGTTCCACCCTGACAGGGCTGTGCATGTGAGGAGGGGGACTCCTCCTGCTAACCCTATTCAGAGCTAATGTCTCAGGCCTGAGGGATGAGAAGGAGGTTGCCAGGGAGCCTGGGTAGGGTGCGGGCAAAGCTATACTCCTGAGACCTGGGTGCAGGGAGGTGGCAGCCACCAGGGGCTTCCTCTGCCTCCCCCAGGAATCTCATAGACTGTCTCTTCGGGAGCTGTGCCCCTCCTAACTTCTGGACCCTTTCTAATCTCTTCCCTCAGATGTGAGTTTGCTGGTCTGTGAAGTGGGTAGCTTGGGCAGAATCCTCCCAGCACCAAGTTCCTTCCCCAGGACTGTTGTGGGAAGCCCTGGGGGCAGGGGCTGAGGAGGGCTTAGGAAGAGGGGAATCGCCCTAGGAGGGTGTCCCTTGCCCACACCGTGTGGCCCTGGCAAGTTCTAGGCTACAGAGGACCCCAGCCACACCCGGTCCCCAGGTCCTATCTTGTCACTCTGTAGCCAGGACCCTTTTTTTCCCCTCTTTTTTCTTTTTTTCTTTCTAGAAAACAAGCAGCATTCATCACAAATGACAGCTGGGCCTAATGCAGTCTCAGTCAGAGCCATGAATTGCAAATGCACACAGCCAGGAGGTTGCTCTAGTGGAGCCCTCTGGGAGGGCCCAGCCTGGGACAAGGAGTCACCCTTGGCCAGGTCCCTGCAGCTTCCTCCTCCTCTTGTTTTTAGGACCTCAGGGTGGGGTGGGGATAGGGCTCCAGAGTGGGCAGAAGTATGGCTGGTTGCCGGTCACTCAGTCTACTTTGTCCCTCTGAGATTCATAAGGAAAACAGAAGATGCTGGGCCATAGGCTGAAGCAAGTTGGAAAAGTAGGGTGGGGCAGGAATGTCCTGCTCCTCCTTGACATCTCACCTACTCGGCCTGCAGGGCCCTGCCCGGGGACCGGGAGCGTGAATGCCAAGCTCCAGAAGGTGCCAGGGGCCTGGACTTTACCTCTCACTGCACATAGCCAGGACATGGACCCCACACCCCCCGGGGCCCACCTATGCTGCCCACATTCTCCTAGCTCCTGGCTCTGCTCCATCCCAGGGCTGGTGCCTGCTCTACACATGTGTGTGCCCCACAGCTCAGTCCCTGCACACCCCTGCCGCTCTCCACGCCATATGTGCGCCCAGGCCCCATGTGTGTGTCTGTGTGTCTGTGTTTGTGTGTGTGTGTCTGTGTGTGTATATGTGTATGTGTGTGTGTCTGTGTGTGTGTGTGTGTTTGTGTATGTATGTGTCTGTGTGTGTATATGTGTATGTGTGTGTGTGTATGTGCATGTGTGTGTGTATGTGCATGTATGTATTTGTGTGTGGTGTGTGTATGTATGTGTGTGTATCTGTGTATGTGTGTGTGTCTGTGTTGTGTGTGTGTGTCTGTGTGTGCATGTGTATGTGTGTGTGTCTGTGTGTATATGTGTGTCTATGTGTGTGTATGTGCATGTATGTATTTGTGTGTGGTGTGTGTGTATATGTGTTTGTGCATGTGTGTGTATGTGTATGTATGTATTGGTGTGTGGTGTGTGTGTATGTGTGTGTATCTGTGTATGTGTGTATGTGTCTGTGTGTGTGTATGTGTCTGTGTATGTGTGCATCTGTGTTGTGTGTGTGTGTGTTTGTGTGTATGTGTTTGTGTGTGTGTGTGTGTGTGTGTGTGTGTGTGTGTGTGTACACCCAGCTTGCTGCCAGCCCAGCACTGAGTCAGGGTGTGTCTGTCTGCCTCTGGCACCCGGTGTAGACGGGTGGGTTTGTTTTCCTTGTGTGTTTTGGGTTCAGGGGGAGAAAAAAAATATTCTCTAAATGAGCTTCTCCTGAGGCGGTTTTCCCTTCATATTTTTTTTCTTTCTGCCCAGGTGTCTCTGAAGGGAACCTCATTGTCTGTTTCAAATTCATTCGCACTTAACTCATCTAAAAGTTTCACAAGAGCTGTTTGATGTCCAAGGAGCCTCTGAGCACCTCTCCCCCACCCCTCCCCCTCCTTGTAATGAGCCCTTTAACTCATGGATGGAGACCCAGAGCAGATTTTGGACCAGAGTCAAAGGCCCAGCGCTGCCCCCTCCCCTTCCCAGTGTGGGAGGAGTGGTCAGGGGGAGGGGCTGGGGGAGTGGCCTGGCCTGGAGTTGGTGAGGCCTTGTCCAGCTTGCCCCGGGGCAGGCCATCTCCCCTCACCTGGCATCTCTTGCTCAGTGCTCCCTACCCAGTGTGCAAGGCCCAGCTGTTGGTGCTCTAAGCCTCCCCCACTAATTAATGGGTGCCTGCGAGGGCTGACCCAATTCGCCCCCAAATTAATCTCAATTACAACGATTTGGTAAGAGCCAAGCTAGCCAGCCTGATGGAGCCGAGATTTCATCACCTGAGAAAGAGGAGCCAGGACAGCTCAGTCCTGATGTTATCAGCAGGGGGGTGGAGTGTTGGAGGGGGGGTGCTGGGTGGGGCTTGTGGCCCCAGGCATCCCAACCTTTATCAGCACCATCAAATTAGTTCACAACAACTAATATTCACATTGGCAGCCTGACCCACCATCTCATGCCCTCTTCCTAGTGATGGGGGATATCTTGAGCTCTCAAGTCTAGCCCGTGTTGCCAGGTCCCACCAGCTCACAGGAGAGAGACGATCAGCTCAGCTCGGAGACACCTAGTATCACAAAGCGTCAGGTCTAGAAACCCTGGTCCAGTCTGGTTGCCGCCCCGGGTACAGTGAGGTGAGGCGGTGCTGGAAGCAGATTGGCTGCTGACTTCTGCGCACTGGCAGTGAGGTTTCCAAGGGCCTCTCCCATCCAGTAGCGCCAGTTGCTCCCTGCCCAACCCCCTGGGGCAGGGCAGGGATCAGTAATTCCATTTTACAGAAGGGGAAGTAGAGACCCAGGGAGGAGACACAGCTGAGTGGGTGAGCCACCGGGCGAGCCAGGACTCTACCAGGAGACAGGACTCCTGGCCCAGTGCTCTTCCCATGGGAACGCAGTTGGCAGACGGTGCCTCTCCCCGTCCGCTGCAGGCTCAGCGCTGCCTCCTTTCTGTGACCTTTGTTTCCTCATTGCACATTCTTGTATCCAAGGACTGTCCAGGGAGGTGATTAGAGCCCGCTGGGGCCTGTGAGCTGGAGCAGTGTGACACAGGGGTCTGCAGCGGGGCGCGTGGTGGGCAAGGTGACAGGGAGCAACGCCTGTAGACGTTCTCCCTCTGTTGGCCTTGGCCGCCTGGATCCTGCCACCAGAGAGCCATACCTGTGCCCCAAGAAGGGGGACCACACGCTCCCCTGTTACCTGGAGAAACCCCCATGGCTGGGGAATTGAAGAGCAGCCGGAAGCTCTCGGATGTGTTTGAGTTTGCACAAGGCTCCAGTGTGTAAAGCCTGCAAGGAAGGGTGGGCTGGGAGCACCCTTTTATTATTTATTATTTATTATTATTTATTATTATTATTGTATTCTCACCTTCATTTTTATAATATTTTCACTTCCTAGAGGAAGTCTAAGGGATTGCTCCCCGTCACCTCACGCACCGCACACCGCAGTGCAGACCCCCGTATCATACAACTCCAGCTCTGACAGGGCCGAGCGGGCTCTAATCCCTGGTCCAGCAGGGGGTGGGGACAATCTTTGGATACGTGAATGGGCAACCCGGGTTAGGAGACACTTAACACAACGTGGGTTGGTTACAGGCCTCTCCTTCCTCTTTGCTTCTCTCTGTCTCTCCCAGGGCACCTCATCTCCAGCCATGCCTCCTTGTACCTTGCTTGTCCCCTCCCCAGGAACTTGCACCACCCCACCTTTCTTTAGGCCTGGCTTGGCCAGCTGAGGAGGGACCAGTGCTTGGGTGGGTGGGTGGGGCTTTGGGCCCTCTCTGACTGGTGCCCAGCGGTGTCTACCCACACCAGCCACATGCGCCTGCCACCCTGCAAGGGAGCACAAGTCCCCACGAGCCTCCTGTTCGCCACCCCCCCACTTCCCGCAAACCCAGTGGCAGGATGATTGATTTTGCGGGAAGCACAGTTCTGAGGGTGGGGGTGGGGAGCCAGGGCGCCAGGGGATCCTCACTCCATTTGCTTGTGGCTGTGAGTCAAAGCCAGGTCCCACCGGGCACCCTGCGAGGTGTTCCCCGCCACTCAGTTTGGCTGGAGTGGGGGCAGACACAGGGGTTCTCATGGGATCTCCGATAGGGAGTCTGGAGTCACAGGGTGCCTGGCAGCATGGAGGGGCCTCTGTGGCACTGGGGTTCTGCTAGACCCATTAGGTGATGTAGCCAACAGCTCCCCTAGTGAATGGGGGTGCATGGGAAGGGTGATGGCCCCAGCCCTCTCTAACTTGGCCTAAATTTAGTGGGAACCTTGTGGTTAGGGTAGAGTCAGGGGAGGATGAGCAGCCACCATTTGGCTGGGTCCTCTGTTTTTAGACCCAGTTCAGGGGTCTTCAGAATTCATTGGGGACCAATCAGGAACAAAGGGGAGCTCAGAGCTGTGTAACGGCCATTGGTGTGTGTGTTCAACACACAGACACACAGACACACACAGACACACACACACACACACACAGACACACATACACACACACACACACAGACACACACAGACACACACAGACACACACAGATACACAGACACACACACATACACACACAGACACACACAGACACACACAGACAAACACAGACACACACAGATACACAGACACACACACACACACAGACACACACACACAGACAGACAGACACACACACACAGACACACACACACACACAGACAGACAGACACACACACAGAGACACACCCACACGGGTGCGCGCATGTGCACGCATGCATGCACACACACATGTATACACACACATACCCACTTGAATGGACTCTATCTACAATCAGGACTTCACCCACAAGAACAAGCACCTGATGAAGGTGTGTGGTGTCACGTGGTGGCACACATGGATAACAGACGGGCGAAGGCCAGGAAAATCCCTCTACACACACGACAGCCCATCTGTGGGCTCCCACGCAGGAACGGGAAGTGAGGCTGTCGCCTGGTCCTGCTGAAGATGGGACAGACCGAAACCCAGGGCAGGGCGTGATGCAGGGCCCCGTGAGTCAGCAGGCTGCCCGGCCCGGCCTGGCCTGGGAAGCTTCCTGGATTCCAGCCTCCAGGAAAACAGGCAGGATGCCTTCCCACTTGTCACGCCTGTCCCTGAGCTCCTGGGCTTGGCACAAAAGCAGGCGAGGGACTGCCGGGCTCTCTCTAGCAATGCACAAGAGGAAGATGCCGTCAGCTAGAAAGAGAGTCGGGGGAACTTTGTGGACAAGGGACCTCAGGATGTCTTCAGAATGGAAGAGCGGAAAGAGGAGGGGAAGGGAGGGAGGGGGGAGAGCGAGTTAGAGGAGAAAGAGAAGAGAGATTCAGGATGGGACATTTGAGGAAGAAGGGTGTCTTGGTTGGATGAAGGGAGGGAGGTGGTTTCGAGGAGCAGAGGGCAGTCTGGGTCAGAGGGTCAGGGGGTCAAGAGGTCAGGAGGTCAGGAGGTCAGGGGCTGGTCTTCTAAGGAAGACTTTGCAGGCTTTGTGTGAGATCTGAGGAAGTCCCTGTAGCTAGCCATGTGTCAGGACAGCTAGGAAGACAGGTCACCTCCCACAGCAGCATTCAAAAAGGATCCTGAACCCATGGCCAGTTGGGGGCAGCACCCCACAAACCTCCCTGATGTTTAGTCGCCACCACCAGAGTTCAAGGGAGTCAGGAGTAGGCGCCAGGAGTAGGCGGTCCAGCACTGTGGGCTGGTGCAGAGGGAGGGCATCCCAAAGAGCAGAGAGGACTCCAAAGGCAGGGCAGGTCTAGGCCCCCATGACAACCCTTCCGGGGTGATGACAGTACCCAGGTGTCCCCTGTGCTACATGACATCCAGACTTCTCCACCAGTGAACAGCAAGAGGCTCACTTTCCTCTGCGTGTGAGAACCATCGAGGTGCCACAGTAAAGGCTTGGAGCAGAGTGTCCTCCTTCTCTCTCTCTCTCTCTCTTTCCTTCTCTCTCCTCTCTTTGTCCCGTCTCTCTCTATGTATATACCATGTGTAATCAGTTTGTTATGACCTAGACATGGGTACATTTGCTACAGGATTTGCAGCGTCAGCGGCACGGGCAGCTTCCCCTGGCTCCATTTCAATAGAGAGTTAAACAATTTTTTAAATGACATTAAAAGAAATTATTGTGACCACTTGTCCACTATTAAACTCACCTAGTCTCTGGAAATCATGGCTTCATCACCAATAGTCATGCCGTGGAAGGAGCAATTGGTGACATGTCCTTAAAAAGACACGACAAACACTACCCCTTCCTGGGCCTGGGGGAGGGATGACTTAATGGGTAAAGCACTTGTGCAAGCATGAGGATCCGCGTTCAAATCCCGAGAGCCCGTGTAAGGCCAGACGCAGCAGCACCCACATTTGTGATTACAGAGCTCCTGTGGGAGGCAGGAGGCACAGACAGGGCACTCCCTGGAAGCCTATGGGCCAACTTGCCTGGCACATGCAGGTCAAAGAAGAAACACTGTCTCAAAACACAGTAGGGCTGAGGACCAACCCTGACGTTGTCCTCTGACGTCTGCGTACAAGAGCATGAGTTAGAAAAAGATTTATTTTAGCTGGGCGATGGTGGCGCATGTCTTTAATCCCAGCACTGGGGAGGCAGAGGCAGGAGGATCTTTCTGAGTTCGAGGCCAGCCTGGTCTACAGAGTGAGTTTCAGGACAGCCAGAGTGACAACAGAGAAACCCTGTCTTGAAAAACACCAAAAAAAAAAAAAAAAGTTTTACTTTATTTAAAAAAGTGTGTGTGTGTGTGTGTGTGTGTGTGTGTGTGTGTGCACAAGTGCAGGTGCCTATGTAAACCAAAAGTCTCTGGAGTTGGAGTTACAGGCAGTTGTGAGCTACCTGATATGAGTATTGACGACTAAACTCTGGTCCTCTGTAAGAGCAGCAAACACTCTTAACTGCCGAGCCGTCTCTTCAGCCCATCACCCATCTTTTTACACACACACACACACACACACGCACGCACACATACATGCACACACACACACACACGCACGCACACAGACACGCACACACACACGCACACACACGCACACAGACACGCACACACACACACAGACACACGCACACGCATGCACACACGCACACATACATGTACACACATACATGTACACACACAGACATGCACACACACACAGGCACACAAACACACAGGCACACACGCACGCACACACACGCACACATACATGTACACACACGCACACACACACACACACACACTCACACACATTCAGATAAAAAGCAACTCCCTTTCCTGATTATTAAACTTCGCTGCTTTATATCTCTTGTATGAAATACAGAAAATTCGATATATTAATCTTTCGACATTTTAGCCTAGAAGGAACTCCTATTAATATTTTAGCTTACTTTTAACTTTTCTTCTTCTTTCCTTCTGGTTCTGGGTTTGAACTCAGAGCCTCTTGCTCAAGCTGGGCAAGAGTTCTACTGAAACGCCACACCCCCAACCCTTCTCCTGTAGGTTCTAGACAAGGGATCACCACGGCGGCGAATCCCCCAGCCTTCTCCCCACAACCTTCATCTTTTTATCCGTGGCCCCTGTTTTTTCTCCTGCATGCTAATGAATTAATATCTACAAAAGAACACGCGTGCTACATAAAGAGTAATTACCGACAGGTGTCCACCACTCGATTCCTGAATTATATCCTATTTCACTTAGTATCACACTCTGGACGTTTCCTCACGCCATTAAATATTCTTCAGGAATTTGGATTTTAATGGCTGATTGGTAGTCCTTCAAAGAGTGGGCCCTGTTTGGTTTAACACATCCTATCCTCTTAGAACTTTAGATTGCTCCCAACTTTTTACTTTTCAAAGGGCACAGTGAGGAACATGGCTATGTGTAAATTCTGCCCATATCAGGACAATCAGGATTTCTTTACGTAGTAGATAGAGGGGCTGGAGAGAAGGCTTAGCAGTTAAGCGCACTGGCTGTTCTAGCGGAGGACCTCGGTTTGGATCCTCGCGCCTACATGGTGGCTCACTCCTGTCTGTATCCCCAGCTCCGGTGCCAGGGGATCTGACGCCCCCCTCTGGCCTCCGCAGACACCCATGCAGCCACACATTCACGCGGGGAAACACTAATACACATATAAATACGTATAAATACACAAATAAAAATAAACCTTTTTTTAAAAAAAGGAAGAAGATAGAAGTAGAGCTGAAGTAGAGTCGGAGTTTGGGGCCAAGGAGATGGCTCACTGGATAAAGTGCTCGCCATGCAAATCTTTTAGTTCGGATCTCCAGCACCCGTGTAAAGCTAGGTGCGTGGTTCACGTCTGGTACCTCAGCGCTGGAGGAGCAGAGACAGGTGGCGGCCGTTGAGGTGTTGGCTGGCCAGTCAGCGTAGCTGAAACAGAGAGCTCCAGGCCCGAGAGAGACACTGCCTCAAACAGCATCTGTGTAAGATATGGAGTCTGGGGCTAGGCGAATGTTTAAATGGCTTCTTTAATCTAGCCGTGTGATGTTTCTGTTTGCCAGTTACTTAAAGTGTTCCCGGTTTTTAAAAAGGGGCCTTGTGGAACGTGCTGATGAAGATAATTGAACTTGGCCTCTGGCTTCTATGTACACACCCCCCCAGCCCCCCAAAGTCAATGTTTTTTTTAAAAATGGCATTTATTTATTTTCCCCATATGGAAGGGGGTCACGCAGATGCCACGGCACGTATGTGGAGGTCACAGAACACCTCGTGGGAATTGGTTCTCATTCACTGCCATGTAGGTTCCAAGGATCAGACTCAGGCCTCCAGGCTTGGTGGCAATCACCTTTAACCACCGAGCCGTTTGCTGGCCCATGTCTAAGCTTTACCATTACTATAGCCAACCACACGTTCCCTTGGCAGGCAGCACCAGGCAGCTTTATAGACGCAGCCAGTAGCTCCTGTTCTCATGTCCACTGTACGGATGAGCAAGCCGAGGGTGGAGGGAGCAAAGGGAAAGCTGGACACTGCACCCCAACAGTCTGGGTCCGGAGCCCGGGGTCTCAGCTGTGTATCTATACTTTGGTTTGTTCATTTATTCGATGATATTTCCTGCGGTAGCTTGGGCTCCTTTACAGACAGCAGGTGTGTAGCTCGGAACTAAACTGCGGGGAAGTGACAGACAGCATAATGAAGCAAGCGTTCTTTGGGCTGTTAAAAGGTGGTCAGCCCTCCAGCAAAAAGAGCTGCCTTAGGAAACAGGGCTGTTGAAAGCAGGATGGGAAGTGGAGGGGGGCCACCGGGACGGCGGAATATCAAGCAGGAGGCAGGAGGCGAGGAAAGGAGGGCGCTCGCCTGAGCTCTGAGAGGAGAGCACTTCCAGGCAGCGGGCTCCTCCGCAGGTGCGAAGGCCCCAGGCAGTGGGCTGGCTGCCTCAGAGCATCAGAGAGGCTAGTAGGACTGGAGTAGATACAGATGGGGATTGGGGGTGGGGGGGAGTTCAGACAGCTAGGGAAGGAGGGGCAAGTTCCAGGGTTCTGGGGCTACCGAACAGTCCTGGGCTGAGGCAGGCTGCAGCCGTGCGTGTTTCCGATAGAGAAGCGCTGTGATCTAGTCTATGACCTCTGAGGCTGCTCGGTGGAGAACCCCCACTGGGGATAAAGATGTGAGAGAAGAGATTGCCTTCATGGCTGGGGCACAGACGATGGTGGCCTGAGCCAGACTTTGGCGTGTGGAGGAGTGTCTTCTTGGGCTGTGTTGGGTAACGGAGTCCACAGGGCTATCAGCCCCTGGTCAGATAATGGAGGAAGGCTGGGGGATGTAGCTCGGTTGTTGAGTACTTTTGCCTGACATGCACAAGGTCCCGGGTTCAAGCCCCAGCACCCCACGCATAAACCAGGAACGGCGGTGTGTACTCTTCCCACTTGGGAGGTGGAGGCAGGAAAATCAAGAGCTTCAAGAGCATCCTAGAGAGGGTGAAGCCAGCCTGGACTGCTTGGGGCACAAGCACATTTTAAAAAGCTAAAACAAGAGAGTGGACAGGCTCAGCGGCATAGTCTTTATCTAGCACGCGGGAGATCCCAGGTCCCGTGGCCAGATCTTGGGGAGATAAAGAAAAACCAAAGCATTAAAGCAGAAAGGGGTCAAGGAAGCCCCTAAGTTTGGAGCCGGATCTCCAGAGCAGGGAGATGCTGGGAGACTGTGAATAGGTTGATAGGCACTTACCCTCTGTTCCCTGCTGGGTCCTCAGGAGGGCGGCACATCTCAGGACCTTGCAGTCACGGTGGAGAGTGGCCACGAGACCGATCCTAGCCTGAGCCACGAGTGGGAACGATGGGGAAAATTCAGGGCTGTACACGGAGTCCCCTCTAGCCTGAGGCTCCCTGTCCAGGTTATCCTGGGAGCCTGAGCCAAGGTGGGACCCCTACTAGGTGGGTCCCTGATAAGTCTGGAAGGAGAGCCCTCCCACGTTTGGGATTTGTTACCATAGCATACTTTATCCTTGTTGGCCTGTCAGCAGGACTTCTGTTGAAGGATGTGCATGTCATTCAGGCCACAGACATGTGGAACATCTGGGTCCTGCACACGTGAAGACTGTATGCTCTTACAGACATGCTCAGCTCTCCCAAGCTGCCCGAACCACCCTACCCCCGGCTCCAAACTTGCTATAGCTACCTCTTGGCAGGGGCAGGGGGCAGATGCTCAGCATAGCTATGGCCTCAGGGTCTGGGTATAGTGACAGGAATGTGGGTATGAGCCTCTTGGGTTGGGTCAGGCCCCACTGAGGGCTGAGCACTGGGGCCCAGCCACCACCGCCCAGCGGCTCCAGTGTGTCCCGAATTTAAGGTGGTTGCTACCGATTAGCCCTGCCTTTTATACAACGGCTGCTCTGGGGTCTCCCAACCCTGCCTGGAGTGGGCAAGCACATTCGTTTTTTTCCTTGGCCAGCCTGCCCACAGTTGAAGAAAGCAGTATGTGTTATTAAAGCTTTGAGTGTGTCTTGTGTGTGCATTCTCACTTTGTGAATGTGTGGTGTACGCATGTGTGTGCACAGACACACGGGTCCGCATGTGTGTGGAGGTGAGAAATGGACATCGTTTTATTTTTGAGACAGGGTCTCTCACAGAACCCGGAGCTTACTGACTAGGTTGGGCTGGCTAGCCTGTGAGCTACAAGCATTCTCCTGTCTAGTCTCCTGCTGGGATTACAGGTCATTGTTGCCACACCCAGTATTTTACTTGCCTGGTACTGGGATCTTAAGGAAGAGACTTCTTCCTCATCTTCAGGGAGCTTTATGAGCCAGAGGCAGACTAGATGTGGAACAGACAGACAAACGGAGAAGCCAGAGACTCTGGGAGAGGTTGGCACAACAGATAGAAATTCAGGAACTGCCAGCATGAGCTCGGTGATTGAAGTGTGAAGGCATTGGGGGTGGGAATGGGGTCACAGAAGGTGGGGATGCAGAGAAGAGTCAGGGACTCTCCAGGGTTAGGGTGGGGACAAGGAAGATTCCTCAGTTTTAGAGCAGGGACAAACAAGAGGGACTGTCAGAGGAGACCGAGGAGCAGCCACCCAGACTCATAAGCCCGCAGTAGCCGAGTGGTGGCAGGGTCCTAATTGAACCTGATTTTGCTCCACTGCCTTGCTACCCAGACGCCAAGCCCTTGGACAGGCAACTCTTGCCATCTGGGTCCCCCAGTGAGATGCCAGGTCTGCAGTGACCCCCAAAGAGCTGGCTCACCTGGGTACCCACGTAGGTTACTGAGGGGTTAGAGAAATCTTCAGAGGGGCCGAGGTGGAAGATGGCGACCAAGAACCTGGTGTGGTAGTTCACCCCTATCATCCCTGAACTCAGGAGGCTGAGGCAGGAAGGTTGCTACAAGTTCAAAGCCAGCCTGGGCTTCAGAGTACCATCTGTGTCTCACAAAAGCAAAGGAAACCGATGGCCCTGGTGGTGGTAGTGGCTGGGGGAATGGAGCAGTCCAGGTCGAGGACTCAGCACATGCAAGGTCTGGAGGCCTAGAGAGCCAAGAGGCGAGGGCTGTGCGGGGCTGTCTGGTTGGGTGGGTCCCCGCAGCACAGCGCCCGCCCGCCTCGCAGGAGCCAGCTCGCCCCGCCCGCCCGCGGGGGTCGCCCGTCGCAGCAGGCCGGGGGCATCTAATGAGCCCGCAGCCGTTCCGGGGAGCGGTCCCCGCCGCGCTAATGTGCGGTCGCCCCGCCCGCCGGCAGCGGTGCCCCTGCGTCGACCCCAGCACAGATCAATACGCATCAGGCGGGCAGCCCCGGTCCCCTCCCGCCCACACCCTCTCTTGATCCTCTCTCCCAGCTCCCCAGGACCTGCCTCCGCCCTCTGGCTTCCGTGGAGCCCGGGAATCCCCGGGTGGGTAGGTTGGGGAGCTTGGGGCCAAGGCCATGATCCTGGGGAGCAGCAGATGAATGAAGCGCCCCAATGCAAAACTTCACGGGTGATGGTGGTCCGTAAATCAAGAGAAATCAAGATAAGCAGCCCAGTTATAAAGCAAAATGAAGGCCCAGCTTGCGGCTCAGTTGGTAGACAGCTTGCTTAGCACGCAGGGAGTCCGGGTCTCTCCCCGGCAGCACAGAAACTGGATGTGGTGGTGCACACTCTGGAGTGGAGGCAGGGGGATCAGAAACTCAAGGTCAGTTCTCAGAGGCCAATCTGGGATAAGGGAGATCGTGTCTCAAAATAAAATGAGAAAGCTTGGTGGAAGATGACTCAGGCTTTGCAAGCAGGAAGTCCAGAGTTCAGATCCCAGCTCCCGCACTAAAGCTGTCAGGTGGAGCGGTGCCTGACAGCCCCAGATGATCCTCAGGGCAAGCTGAGTTAGACCAGCCAAACTAGGGGTGCCCCAGGCTCACCCCGTCTCTATGGGGCCGGCGTGGAGGCACAGTGGGTGAAATCACTTAGGGGATAGGTGTGAGGACCTGCGCTGCTTCCATGGCACCCACACGATGCGGAAGGAGAGCTGACCTCCGCAGTGCGCCGTGGCACGCGTCCACACTCCATCCCCCCACACCCCAATAATGAGTAAAAAAATTTAAAAAGTGACAAAAAAGTTAAAAAAAAAAAAAAAAGCGGACAGTGGTAGAAGACAGCCCAGCCGGTACCCGCTGGCCTTCACAGGCGCACACACACATGCCAACAGGCGTACACAGGCACACGCACCACACATGCATACACACGCACTAACCAAGTAAAAAAATTAAGGGAAAAATTAATGCGAAAAGAATCCTCAGTGATCAAAAATAAATCAAAATTTTAAATGAAGCTAAGATCAGTAATGGCTGAGCAGAGCCATATTGGAGCCTGGGGCAAAGGGAAAAAAATCAAGAATCTGGATCCTGTTTCATTTAAATGTTGAATATTTTGTTCATCACAGATTGTTCACTGGGGGACTCGGATTGCGGCTGAAATCCACTTTTGGAACTAGTCACCACTGACATAACAACAGAACAAATGCCATCACCTTAATTACCTTAAAAACATTTTTTGGGGGAAGGGTTGAGTCCAGAGCCTCTTGTGTGCCAGGAGAGTGTTATATCCCCCCCACCCCAGCACCCCCACACCCCAACACACACTTTAAAATCGTGCTTGTTGCAACAGGGTCTCCTGCAGCCCAGGCTGGGCTTGAACTTGCAATGTAGCAGAGTCCCACCTGGAACTTGTCTTGATTCTCTTGCCCCCCTAGTGCTGGGTTTACAGACATGTGCCCCCACTCTCAAGGCCTCAGTTTATTAATTACATTTTTAATTTTGTTTAGTTTGAGGCAGCATCTCGCTGTGTGGTCCAGGCTGACCTGGAACTCCCACCCTCCTCTTCAGGATCCCGAGTCTCGGGGATTATGATTTGTAGCAACACACTGTCTCTTAATTTCCTTCCTTCTTTCTTTCTTTCTTTGAAACTTGAAATGTCGCTAATGGGACTGAGACGCGTTGTCACGGGTAAAATATGCTTTGGATTTCAAAGGTCTAGGATGGACGGGGGGAATGTTAGATCATTAGTGATTTTTATGCCAATCACAAGTTGGAGAGAAGATTTTCAGTACATTCATTTAAAGAGTATTATTTCATGTTTAAAATGTGGCTCTCGAAAACATTTTAATTGGGGCTGGGGAGATGGGGCTCGCCCGGTGGAGGAAGCCCTTGCTATGCGAGCTTGAGGAGTGGAGATGAGACCTTCGGCGACCTCATACAGCTGGGCACCACAGCACACATCTGTAACCACAGTGCACCTGCTGCCTCTGGACCATCTCGTCAGGCATATGCGTGGTGTGTGTGCGTGTGTGTGTGTGTGTGTGTGTGTGTGTGTGCGCGTGCGCGCGCGCGTGTGGTGGGGGTGGGGGTGGGGAACGACAGGACACGGATGGACGAGAGACCCTGTCTCAAACAGGGGAAGGGAAAGACCAACACCTGAGGCTGTCTTCCGACTTCTGCATGTGCCCGCCTGTACGCATGCGCATCTGCTTGCATACGCATGAACGTGGACACACAGACACACAGACATACAACACGTCGCATAGACACAGAAAAGAGGAGATAATGGATTTAACTGGCTGAGTTATGCTCCTTTTGGGCTGCAGTGGTTTAGTTGGTTACTCAAGGTGTAAGCCAACGAAGCCGCCCTGGGAATGAGCTGAGCCGAGTCCCCAGAACCAGCTCTCCCCACAGAAGGGAGGAGGTAAGAGTCTGCTGTCCGGGAAACGCAGGTAGAGAGGGCTTTGGGGGTGCGTGGCTACCCCGTGAAATGCTGGTGGGGGTGGAGTGGGGGTTGGGAGTTGGCCATTGAAACCAGCAGCTCTCGGTCGATGTGGCACACGTCCATGATCCCAGCACTTGGAAGGTGGAGGCAGGAGAGTCAAGAGTTTAGGGCCAAACCTTGGCTACACGGTGAATTAGAATCCAGCCTAGGCTACATAAAAAAACACGTCTCATAACGGACTACCCAATCAACAAACAGAAAGCAAAACCAAAATACAACAAAATCCAAAACAGAGCAAAAAAGGTAAACTAGCGTGTCTGAGGCCACAGCTGAAGAAGGTTGTACACAGGCGGTATCCCGGAGTTCCTGCTGTGCCAAGAGTGGACATACAGAGAGGGGGTCCCTCCTGGGTGTCATGGTGCAGCGGGGAGCTGAGACTAATCACCGGTGTGAAGTTGTATCCTGCTGTGTCAGCTCAGCAAGGATGAAACGAGAGGCATTTTTCATAGGTTCAAGCCCTGCCAGACCTCAGCAGAGGGAACCACCGTCACCACGAGATTGACAGTGGAACCCTGCACGCTCAGCTCAGGTATTCTCCTCAGGTGCAGATCGTAAGCAATCAAACAGAAATCCAACACCTGCAGGCAACACAAAATGCCCTAGACATTTTAAAAGAGTTTTAAGAGCTCTCGCTGCTCTTGCAGGTCTGGGTTTGATTTCTAGCACCCGCATAGACACTCACAACAGTGCATAAAACAATTATTTCATTTATAACTAAAAATAAACTTCAACACTGGCATTAGGCAGAGTAGGGGTGGGGCGGAGGAGCAGAGAAAGCAGGAGAGCTCAAAGGCGCTCACATCCCGGGACCCAGTGCCAACTCCACCCTCAGGTGGTAGGCAGCAGGCAGGGGAGGAGCAGGAAGAAGGCTTGCAGTGGCTGAGAGCAAAGGGCAGAGGCAGAGTGCTTGCCTGGCCTGCACAAAGCTCCAGGTTCAATCCCCGATACAGGGAGGGAGCGAGTGAGGAAGAACAGATTTTCTGGAGCCTGCTCTTTTAATTTCTTAATTAATTTGTGTGTGTTGTGTGTGTGTCTATAGTATAGACACTTGTTAGTGTAGACGCGTGAATGTAATTTCACTTGTGTGTGTGCGCGTGCTCGCGCGCGTGCAGTGTTGAGAGAAATTGGGTATCTTTTCCCCACCTCTCTCTACTTTCTTTATTTTAATATTTTATTCGTTTTTATTTTATGTGTATTGGTATTTGTCTGCATGTATTTACATGCATCGTGTGCATACTTGGTACCTGTGAAGGCCAGAGAGAGTGTCAGATCCCTTGGAACTGGAGTTCCAGGCACTTGTGAGTCACCGTGTGGGTGCTGGGAATTGAACCTGGGACCTCTAGAGGAACAGCCAGTGCTCTTGACCACTGAGCCATCTCTACAGCCCCTAGAGTTTTATATTTTGAGAGAGCGTCTCTCACAGAACCTAAAGCTCATCAGGTCAGTTAGGCTGACTGGTTAACGAGGTTGAGGAATCTGCCTCTTCCTCTCCCACCCCCTCCCCTCCCCGACCCTACTGTCCTGGGTTTAAAGGCAGGAGACATTTTTTTTTTTTTTTTAATGTGGGTTCTGGGACTGGAGAGTTTTAAGAGCTCTCACTGCTCTTGCAGAGGTCTGGGGTTGGATTTCTAGCACCCACATAGACACTCACAAACATCTGTGACTGGGGGAGAACTCTGATGCCCTCTTCTGTTCTCCACAGACACTGCATGCACATGATCCAAAGCTTTGCAGGCAAGGTGCCCATACACGGAAAATAAAATTATATATATATATATATTTAAAATGTGGGCTCTGGGGATCTGCACTCAGTCCCCTGTGCTGGCAAAGCTGCATTTTACCCAGTGAGCTGTCTTCCCAGGCCTGGAGTCTGTTTCTTACTTCCCAGGTCCCAGTACCGTGCGTGTGGAGACCAGGGTAGTTACACCAGGCTCCTCTTTGTGATAGATTGAAGGTCTTGGGCCTCAGAAGCCACGTTTTCACCCAATATAGCAGCACCCAGAGCTACCTCAGGTGACCTCTCCTGCCTCAGTTTACTCCTTTGCAAAAATGGAATGGGGGCAACAGCACATTAGTGAACTACCAGGCACAAGGTAGACACAAGACCCTTGACTCTGCAGGAACCAGCTGCACTGGGAAACCGGGCCGAGGAAATCTGACATGGCTCCCCTGAGGAGAGGGAAGGTACTGAGGCAGGTACAGCCCCAGGACCCCTTGCCCTGCAGCCTCCGGAGCTCTGAGCCCTGCTCTCTGCGTCCCTGAAGCGTGGGCACACTTCCTGGCCCCGTCTTCCCCTCCCGCCTCTAACTGTCCCCTCTGCCCCGGATAAACAGCACCTCCGCCCAGCCGCCTCCTCGCCCCCTCATGCCTCACCAGAATTAAATTCATCATTCATTTTTTATGGTTTATACATAGTGTAATTTATGTTTTCAAATATATTGAGGTCACACTTTAACAGGAAAAAAAGTATTTCACATTGAAATTGAAGGCATGTGTGTTCCATTAAATGGGGATGTTTGGGGTAATTTTAAAAGGCTAAGAGTAGTAGAAAGTAACATTAAAATAAAATTTGAGAGATGTAATTACCCCTAATCGCACCATAAAATAATCAATACCACATCCCATTATTTCTGACTTCCCTAGTTATAGCTTTTTTTGTTAAGCTCTTGAATATTGATGAGGTGAAAGGGTCGTGTCTTCTGGCAGAGGTCTGATGGAGGTGGAATTAAGGTGGTGTCGTCTCCCGTTAGCCAGGGAGATAGTGTCTGTGGATATGTCTCAGCTACAGAACCAGGCAGTGCCAGGCACGCCGGCCTCCTGGCCAAGGGGTGACCCAGGCATGCTGACCTCCTGGCCGAGGGGGGTGACCCAGCTGGTCTCTACTGGGGGGTGTATGACCCAGCTCTTCTGACAGGATCACATGTGCCGTGTGGGGTGTGGGGTGTGGGCTGCGTTTCTGGAGCACTTGCCAGGGTCCAGCTCTGTCTCAGCCTAGCAGATGGGATATGTCAAGTCACTCACCCTCCACACCGTCCCCTGCAGCGTGTATCGGAATGTGGCCAAAGCCCCTTTTTTATTCTTTGTGTGTGCGTGTGTCTGTGTGTGTGTCTGTGTGTGTGTGCGCAGGTGCACAGATGCGTGAGCATGTTTGTATGTCAGAGGTCAACCTCAGGCCTTGTTCTTCATGGTCATTTTTTATTTTTGTTTATGTGTGTGTATTTGTGGAAGTGTACGTCACATGTGTGCAGGTGCCCACGGAGGCCAGAAGAGAACATCAGATCCCCTGGAGCTGGAGTCACAGGTGATTGAAAGTCGTTCATCGTGGCTGCCGGAAACCAAACTGAGTCCTTTGCAAGAGCAATAGGCACTTTGTTTTTTGGTTGTTGTTATTTTTAAAGACAGGGTTTCTCTGCTGTAATTCTGACTGTCCTGGAACTCACTCTGTAGACCAGACAGGCCTCAAACCCAGAGATCCACCTGCCTCTGCCTCCCAAGTGCTGGGATTAAGGGCGTGCGCCACCGCTGCCCGTGTAGTAACAGGCACTTTAACCACTGTGCCGTCTTGCCAGTCTCCTCCACTTTTTTCCCCTTTGAGACAGGGCTCTCACCGGAAGCTGGATCTTGCCTGTTATGCTCGACTGGCTGGCCAGTGAACTCCAGGACTCTCCAGAGCTGAGATTCCAGGGTATTCTGTCACAACCAGCTTTTCACATGGGCGCTGTGGATAAAATCCCTGTCCCCATGCTTGCACGACAAGCATCTTAGGGACCGCCTCGCCACCTAGGGCTCCCCGGTTACAGACTGGCACTGTGAGGCTCAGGGGGTTGGAGCCACCAAGGAGCAGAGGTGCAATCTGTACCCAAGCCTGCCTGTGTCACCGCCCCAGCCTCTCGTGTAGGGGTAGACTGAGGCTCCTCATGGAGAGCACAAGGGTTCTGAATGCACACAGTGTTCCCCCCCACCCCTAGGAATGGTGCTTTAGTGTTGACCCGAGGACGGCTGTCATTGCTGCTGTGCTGCAGGTTTAGCTGAGAAAAAGAGAAACTGCAAAACCCTCTGGTTCAGAGGCTGCTGGTTAACGGCATTTACTGCTCTCCCAGAGGACCCAAGTTTGGTTCCCAGCAGCCAACATCTACCTGTAATTCCAGCTCCAGGATATCTGATGCCCTCTTCTGGCCTCTAAGGGCATCCACATACATGTACAAACACACACACCGCATACACACATACACACACACACACACACACATATACACACACACATACACACTCATATACATACACATATATACACACCACACACACACGAACACACACTACACACACACACACACACACACACACACACGTTCAGACACATAAATAAAACAGACTTGCTGACCTATAAAGATCATTAGGCTAGATAGCTCCAAGCATTGTGCCCAGTGCGAAGGAGCCAGTCGGCACATTAAATATGGCTGCGGTCCTTACTTACATAAAGGAGAATTCAGATACTTGAATTATACATGTAAATAAATCATAAAATAATAAATCTTTAGAAAAACTGACAAGCTTCTGTTTCCCCAGGGGACACCTAAGAACTCCCAGCTCCCTCTCCTCACTACACCAGGGGGTTCCCTTCTGAGTCCTCACGTTCCCTTTGGTAGTGTCGGAAGGACGAGATTGGTCTGGGTAAGCTGTGCGACCTCAGGAGTCGATGCTGAGCGCCCTGCCAGGTGAGGGGGGAGTAAGTCGGGGTAGCTGTGATGGTGCTGGTGGCAGCTACTCAATGGTCACTTATCTTCTCTGGCCTCAGTTTCCCTATCTCTAAGGTATTCCTGAGTGGACACTTAAACTGGACAGCAGCAAGGCCATGTGCTTGTAGAGTGGAGTTTGGGTGGCTTGTAGAGCAGAGTTTCTGCGCATGCCCCACTGTGAGCCGTGAAGTCCATCTGCCCCAGGGCCCTAGCCTCTGAGCTGGGCCATAACTGTGTGCACTCTCAGCCCTATTCCCTCTCTCCTCAAGGAGTCTGCGGCTTCTGGACTTGAGACTGGGTTCCAGAGAAGGGCCTCGAGGCGCCCACTTGCCTAAGGAGAGCACCCAGGGGCTCTTCCGGGCCTCTGAGCTGGGTAACTTTTGCCCAGCATAGAGACATTTTCATTGATTGCTGCTTGCCAGTTATCCACCAGAATCTAGATAGATCCCTCGCTGTGCCCAAGTCGTGGTCTCCTGATCTGCTGATCTGAGCACTGTACACAGGAGTCCGAGCGTGGGGACAACACAAACCTCCACCCTCAGTTGATAGCGGAACAGCCGTGGAATACTCTTCAGCAATGAAAAGGGCGAGCGAGATGCTCACCACTACTGCATGAACTCCAGCGGATAAATAAGGCTCCGTGAAGGAGCTGCGGTGATGGAAACACATCAAGCAATCCACACGGACAAACAGCTGCATAGACGGAAGGCTGCCAGGTGCTCGGGGCTGGGAAGATGGGGCGTGGCTGCCTAATGGGCACGTGGTTTCCTTCTGAGGCCATGAGAAGCTTCTGGAACCAGATGGCTGCCCAACCCTATCATGTGCTTAATGCCTCTCAACTGTTCGCTTTGGCCACACAAGTGCATTTTGCCACAACGGAAGCAATGTTTTAAGAGTGGGAACACCTCGGGGCGCAGGCGCTTGCTGAGGGCCCAGCTCCCGCTCTGTGGGAGGAGCCATGCTCATCACAGGGCCTCAGAAGCCCAGGACCAGGCTCGGTCTGTGTCATTACCATGAATAATAAACAACGATGGAGTGTATTTTTAAAACTTTCCTAATAGAGATCCCAAGCAGAACACAAGTACTTAGATTACCCACTGATCCCCTAAAGATACGGACCCAAAAGCAGGGCGGGCCACGGGTGGGTGTGCCGAGGGCTGTATGCTCCCTGGCGCTGGCAGCCCCACCCAACTCCAAATCCATTCCTCAGTTTTACCCAGAGGCACTGGGGAGTAAGGGCAGGGAGAGTTCTTGACCATGCTCTGGCCCGGTGCCTCAGTTTCCCCTGGCCCCAACCCCCCTACTCAGGGACACAGGAAGGGGCCTTTATCTCTGTAGTTGTCTGATTGCATCCTAGTGTCTCAGACAAGCCAGCAGAGGTCTCTGTCCACACTGGCATGTCTCAGAGGGGCTGTGACAGACCTGGGGACAGACTCCAGAGTTCCCAATGGAGACGCAGCCATCAGG